>JAWWMO010000178.1:22973044-23070910 GCA_035047845.1 Dendrocincla fuliginosa | reverse complement strand
TTAGCGCTTTCCCGGTAGGAAGGTGGGGGTGGTGCGGACGGAATGCAGCTGGATTCCTCTCCTACAGCAGTCTCCTGCAGGCAGGGGGATGGGCGCTGCTGGCCAGGCTGCTGTAATTCGATCACTGATGGTTTCACAGGCACTTCCAGCCCCGCAGCAGAAGCCCTGACTGTGAATAACCGAGTATCCGCGCTCGACCCCGGGACAGCTTCTCCTAGCCAAACTCGAGCCGCTGCCACGACTTTCTGTTCAGCTTGGTATTTATCTAAAGCATTTACAATGTCTTTCCACATAGTTTCTAATTTTTTATTATCGCCATTCAGCGTTTTATCCCAGAGGGTGTGACCAATTTCACACCACTCAGGAATACTAAACACCCTCGTCGGATCTCTTAAATGTCCATTGTCTTTAGCCCACTGACATAGGTGAAATAGCTTTTTAGGAGACACTGCGGACTCTTGCGTAGCGAGACGGTTACGGAGCAGTGAAACCGCCGTTTCCTCGGCCATCCTCTCTCAAGGACACGGGCTTAACAGACGCACAGAGGGGCCGCGGCACCTTATCTCATACCTCTTTTAGCGTCTCAGCCTTTCCTCCATGGTTGCTGTCGGCCCATCGGGTCAGTGTCGGGATCGAGGTCACCCTTTGCGCATCGTCCACGTCCGGGGTCACCAAAGTGTTGGAGGCGGGCTTGTGAAGCAGTGAAGATGACCCAGTATGGGTTAGCAACAAAGCTCACTTTATTAATGGTGTCTCTACAATTATAGTATTCTCTAAGTGTACATGCACTGACATTACTGGTGCTCACACACATAAACAATCACTCATGGCCACAGTTACAAAGCCACTGTTTCTGTGCAGCTTGTCTTCAGCTGTTCTGAGTTCTCACAGACTGCAAGGTTGTTTATCTTTACAAGTACAGAGGAGTCTGACCTTGGTCAGACTCCTTTTGCTTTGTTAAGAGAGCCACAGGCCTAGCAGGTTCCCACACTGCTCTCAATCCATTTGCTGACCAGCCTGTACTTGTGCTTGGGATTGCCCCAGTCAAGGTGCAAGGCCTTGCATTTGGCCTTGTTGAACTTCGCATTTGGCCTTGTTGAACTTCAGGAGATTTACACAGACCCCCCCGCCTGTCAAGGTCCCTCTGGATTGCGTCCCTTCCCTCCAGGGTGTCAACTGCACCACACAGCTTGGTGTTGTCAGCAGACTTGCTGAGGGTGCTCCCAGTCCCACTGTCCGTGGTCCTGACAACGATGTTGTGGTGCTGGTCCAAATACCAACATCTGAGCAATGTTGTCACTGGTCTCCATTTGGATATTTAGCTGTGGACTACAACTATTTGAGTGTGACTGTCCAGCCAAATTGTTATCCATGGGTGGTGCATCTGTCAAATTCACGTGCCTGCAATTTAGAGACAAGAATGTTGTGTGGCACAGTTGTGGTGCTGAGATGTGTGTGTAAGTACAGTGTAGTATGTAGTCTAACTTTTCTCATACTTATTTTCCTCATACAGTTAATTTAGCTTCATCTTCCAGGTTCTTCTGGTAGTGATTCTTTAGTTATTTCATTCTTCTGAGGTATAAATGTGGAACATCAGTGAATACAATTATGTAATGGTAAACCTTGTACTGATTCTCTGAGAAAAGTGAGGGAAAACAGTTAATAAAGAATGGGGTAATAACAGAAGCAACAGTATAATACTATTGAAAAATCCTATATCAGACACTGAGGAAAGTACTTTGCTGCCTGAAGGAAGTTTAGATGTATGAAATGCATGTTAATGTTTCCTTATTTTCTTTTGAAGGATCGACGCTTTAATGATGAGATTGACAAACTGACAGGATACAAGACAAAGTCACTCTTGTGCATGCCCATAAGAAACAGTGATGGAGAGATTATTGGTGTTGCCCAAGCAATAAATAAGACTCCAGGAGGTGCCCCTTTTTCTGATGATGATGAAAAAGTAAGATTACCTTTACTTTTGTATACTTCTTTAATCTTTTTCTGTAATTCAGTAGAGTTCTCTAAAGATACTTAATCCACATAAGTAAATAGCACACCACTTGTGTTATTGATGTTTTTTAGACACGCATAACGTAAAATGTACATTTCTGTTGTTTGTATTTGTGCTGTAAATGTGTGAGTTCTTGTGGCTGAAACTTCACCTTAATCTTATGTAGATTTTTTCCATGTAATAGACCTTAGTAGGAAGACTTTTTTTTGAAAACTCTACCTGTAAGAATTAGTTCAGGTGGAAAACTATTAAAGAGGTACTCCTAAGCTTGCTGACTCTTAAAAATCAACATCTCTTAGTGCTTTCCATGGGATAAATGCCTGTAGCATGTGCAAAAGAAACATTATTTTAGAGGAAATTATGCATATACACTTTTATGTTATTCTAAAATATTGGAGACTTGTAAATACCCCTGAGAGGACAAAGAGTATGGGAAGGGGGCATGAGATGTGTACATTGAGCAGAACTTGGAGAGTAAAGTGAGCTTAAAAGACAGGCGAGTAGAAGCTGCAAGGAAGTAACTTGAATTAAAAACAGTGAGGAAAATAGGAAATGATATTGTTGAAGGCAGATGCATACAGCTGCCCTTGAAGGGAAAATGTCCATGAAGCCAAAACATGACTGGGGAAGAGAGTGTAGAAGGCAGCAAACTGGGGAGGAACAGAACGGCAACTCTATCAAAAAAACAACATTGAATCTCACTTTTGTTGAAATGTAGTTGGAGGCAGACTTTGCCCCCAGAAGCTCCTTATGTTGATTCAAAGGCAGTTAATATTTAATGTGAAGCCATTGTTGCTGTATTACATACATATATCCTGACATGCCTATGCTATGACAAAATGTTAAGTAGTGCCTGTTGGAAGGGGAAGATTCTGTCACAGTAGTTCATCTAAATAACTGGAGACCATTTTTGTAATAAAGATAGCTTGGCACGAACAAAATGCATTATAAAGGTAAACTAACAGTGAACATACAAAATAGAGCATAAATCAAACTCAAACCATGGTAATTATATTTTGAGTATTTATTGGAAATGCTATTAGAATATTATTTTTAATTTTTATATACTTACAGCAATATATTTAGAGTATTTTACATAATCATGTCATAGTTTGAAACAATTGGTGAGAATAAGAACTTGAATCTTATTCTGAATTTGTATACGATTAATGTTGTTAACAGAATCTTACTTGGGTTTGCTGTACAGTGGAAGTAATTCAAAATTGATTGCCTTTTTGAAATTGCAGTATATAAAGGAATCTTTTGCAGTCCAGGTAGGAAAATCTTTGCCAAGTGAAATATTAATAACTGGGTGCATTAAAGTTGTGAGAGAGTGAAAAGGAGTCCAGACATCTTCCAATAGAAACAACTGTAAATATTTTTTTTCTTCTGTTTTAATTAGATTATTTAGCATAGTGCAACTTTGCTGTCAAGTGGAGGTCTTCCAGCAGTTACTCTTAGTAACACCTACGTACATGTGAAGAGCTGGTTTGCTTGCTGTGTACCACTGTGTTCCTTTTGTGCCTTTGTTAAATGTGTTTCAACATTATTTTCTGATCTGATGTACTTGAGCTGCTTACAAACTTCTTGTTAAGCTTCACTTGCCCATTAATACCTAGCCATTTGGTTCCAGTTTCAAAGACTGCACATGTTTGCATTATAATCTTGAAATACATTCAACATTTAAAGGAGTGGATAAATAATTAGCTTTTGATTCCTATTTCTGTAAGGTGTCTATGTAACTGATTCAACATAGTCATTTACTTTGAATTAAATAACTTTAAAATAACCCTCAGTTTTCAGATGCTACTTTTTCAAACATCTGAAGTTATCTGGTACTTCTTAAATTGTTTCTTTATAAGTTCTCTAAACTTGTGCAACCATTAGCTTGCTTTGGAATTACTTTTGATTCTTGAAAGTCTTGGATGTTGAATATTGATTTATTAGCATATGCTAAAATCTGGAAGTGTATGCCTCAAAGGGTAGCCAAATCCAAATTACATTTTCCCTGAACAGGCTTTTTCTGCACTTCTTTTTATTAGTACTGTTCTTGTAAGGGGAATTTTGTTTAAAATGCAACCTTTATCATGGATACTAGATTTATCATTCAGCTAGGAAAAAGCTTTGCATGTGTGAATTGTGTATTACATAATTATTCTAATATATGAATTTGATGCCAAATACTGACTGAGGCTGTGACATTTACTTTCTCTCAGTGACAACCAACTATTATCTAAAACCAGCAAACCATCTGTACTGTATCATCTTTGCATTATTTTTACTAGTAATTTATAGCACTGTTTTAGTTCTAAACCTGTATGTTAGAACTCTTAAAGAATATATTGAATGGGTTCTGAGCTGTAGCTTTTATGGAAAAGTAAATGAGAACATAACCATCATTGTGCCCTGTAATATATCTTGGAGGACTGGCAGTCCATGTGCTGTTATTTCCAAACTTGTACTTTTAAGTTTCTTCACTTGCTTGATAACCTTAGAAAGCAGGATATATGTCTGGGAAGCACAAGAGCACATACTTTCAGGAGAACCGTCCTGCATCAGGTTTTTTATCACAATATCAGCAAAAGTGGTTGTGAGGAAAGGGGGCAAGTGAAATCTGGGAAACCCTTTTCAAAATAAGAAAAGAGCTGCCTGGGTATTTAAGTGGCTTGTGAAGAAAAGCTTAATGAGTAGCTGGCAAAAGATGTACATTCAGCTTTATGTTGATGTTACAGTTGCTGACAATCAGCAACTTCAGAATCGTTAGAAAATGAAAATCTAAATTACTTGGCTTCTTCCTCCCCTCCAAGCCCTCTCAAAGAAATGTCAGTATCATTTAAGTCTGGCTCTTGTTTGCAAGTGTCTCTCCTCTCTTGTGTGAAGCAATTAAAATAATGTGTTGGGATTTCTTTTTACAAAACAACAAGACTATATTGTGTAATGAAATGTCTCTTGAGGGCACTGCTGTCTTGACTCACTAGGAAACAAAGAATTATGTTTTCAATTAGAATTAAGTAGATGCTAGCATCATTTTTATGTACTCTTAGTTATTTTCAGGAAGTTAATAGCAAATAAAATATTTAAGATTTAAGGAGTTTTTTAATGTCCCCAAGCTGTAACCAAGTTTATATTTTGCAATATCTAAAATGGAGTATTATACTTTGAAGTTTTTTTGGTTTTGTTTTTCATGGCAAATTCTCAGGGTTTCTTTACACCTCTGACCGCAGTGTTAAACGTACAGCACTAATAATGAATATAAGAGAAGTTTCCACATTTAATGATTACTTCCCACTGCCAAATTTCTTTTCTCCTTTAAGGGATGTTTCAGGCAATTTGTTCTTTAAGCGCAGAATTAGATGACAGCCATGGGCATAAGGGAAAGATGTTCAGTGTCACAGTGCGTATTGTCACCCCAGCATTAGTGGCTCAGTTGAACAGAACTGATTTTGGAGATTTCCAGTTGAAACAAACAATAGTAGGATACCTTAGAATAGTCATCACTATTCCATGATATTGTGTAATTGGTAACTTTCTGAAAAAACAGGCAGGTGATACACTTGTAGATATATATTTTACAAACGAAAAGGCCAGTTAATGACCAGCACAGACATACAATAGAAAGATAAAACCCCAAACCCTTGAAAAGAACCATCCACCCTACTTGCATTTCCAGCACTGTGCTGAAGATTCATTTAAGTATATGCGCTGTTTGTTGGTGAGTCATACTTGTTCCAGGACTGGAGAGAAACTCAGCCTAACCAGAGTTTGACAGTCTGTGGTTTAGATTATTGTATGCCCTTTAGAGTCCTCTGAAATGCAGTGCCAAAACAAATCTAATCCTCCATCAGAGAGGCTTAATGAACAGCACTCTGTGGTCACTTAAATTGGCATTCTGGTTCTCTCAGCCTCTGAGATCCTCCTTGTCTGATAGAAGTGAATTAACTGAGGGGAGAATTCCCAGTGCAACCATCTTGAATGAGATTCTGCTCATTTCACTGAAAGCCAGTAATTCAAATGCAGTGAGATCTCTCCTGGGAGGAGGGGAGGAAGAACTAGTTTTGGTTGTCTGTGCTCTGTGGATAGTTTTATTAAGAAATATATATATATTCCAGGATTTATCTGATGTATATTTGGTTTGTGGGGGCTTGAAGATAGCAGTGTTCTCATATTCCAGCATCTGAATTTCTTATATTCCTAATAGAAGCACTGTGATTTTAGATTGGCCAATTAAAGTGTTCTTCTTGGTCCATATTAGTTAAAGCTTATGTGTATTCTATATCCAGTCTGCCACAGATTTTACTATGCAGATTTTCAGGGATTTTGCTATACCTGCTAACTTATTTTCTGTGAGTTTTTGCATGATGAGCTTAGAGTCATGCTGGCAGTAAGGACCATTTCTTTATCTTAGGAAAGTAATCAACTGTAAAAACTACTAGGAAAGGAGGCGATCCAGAACAGGCAAGCATCTCCAGTTCTTGTGAAAATGGTGACCCCAGCTCTGTAAATGTGTGGAATTTACAAAAAAAAAAAAAAAATATAAAAATTAAAAGTATCCTGAAACTAATTCACTAGAAAGGAACATGAGAAACAAAGTAGATAAATTTTTTTGTGTGTTTCATATGTTGCAGTATGTGATGACCTCCTGCTAATACCTGCCTTGGTTCTCTGCCATGGCAGTGAGACTACAAAAGCTATTATTTAAAATTGGCATAATCCTCACATGTATCATGTGGCCCATATGTCATTGACATCCCAATGCAAGAGACAAATTTGCTGAAAGAAGACAGAAAATAGCAAAGACATTTGAAGGATGAAGGTGCTGAAGCACTACAACTATTTGGGAAAACTAATGGTCTGTTAGGCACACTTCTCAAAAAGTACTTGCTAAAGAAGTCTAAATTAAAATAAATCACAGTAACTGAACTGTCTTCCTAGTGGAGTTTAAAATTATTTGCTGCTGGAATATTTGCTTTATCAAGGAAGCTTCACACTAGTGGTTTGCAACCAACAGCACGAAATTACTGCCATGGCATACATTTGCATGGACTTATTTCAATCTTACATACGTTCAGTCATGCTTTCAGGATAAGCTGAAAGTGTAGATTTCTCTTCAGTTATAGAGCCTAAAATGTACTTGAAACTTAACAAAAAATTATCTGTGTCAATACTGCTGTTTTGAGACAGGTAGTTAATACTTGCATTGGACATCGTTATCTCTGAGACACGGAAACACGTCTAAGATGTTTTGATGTTTTACAGTGACATTTCAATGAACTTTTTTGTTTTCCAAATGTAAATGTGTAGCTTCCTAGATTCAGAGGCTACTTTGTTGCTGTGTGTTTGCATTTACGGTGCATATTACACTAAATTCTTGATACTTGTTTGATGCCTCTAGATGCTATCATAAAACAAACACACTGTCAGCTTTGGTGTCAGGAAGGGATTCCTGCAGTTGCCAGCAGGAACCTGAACCTGTTGGTTCTTCCCATATTTCCTGTGCTTGTATCTTCTTAATTAATATGGAGAGACTTGAGCAAATGAGAGCTCTTGTCTGTAAACCTAGACTGTCATTTGGCGAATGGTTGTAGAATTACTCAAAGCTCAATAAACTAAACAGAAGGATCTCTGCTTCCTTCATGGGCTTTTCAAGATCTCTGCTCATTTTTACCACAGGAACATTTAATGAAATGTAGATCCCTAAGTCTACTTTATAAAGTTTAAATTCATTCATCTGAGTCAGAGCACTGTAAAGAAGTTGGTTAAGGATCAGCTTTGGCTTCTGTTGCTTCCACTGGTTGCAAACAGGTTCTCATAGTCTGAGCACAGTAGACTGTGCTGCTTTTCTTCATGCTTAGTTCAGTCATGTTATCAGAAATTAGTTTTATTAATTACATCCCTATTTGACAAAATTCCAGAGGAGTTATGGGGATAAGTGATCCATCAGAGCCATGAATTATGAAGCATTCAGTACTGCCTTGGGTCTAAGTCTTATGAAGAGAGCCCTGGGTCTTCCTGCAAATTCTGAATCATAGAAATAGCCCTGGAGCTTATGCTGTTTTTCCCTCTCATTAGTATTCACAAGGCATTGCAGCAGGCTTAGAGAAAGGAGACCAGATCTCTACTGGTCAAACAGTAGAACAAACTTCACAAGACAACTGGCAATGCAACAAAATGCCATGATCATGGAAGCCTTTGTGCAGCTGTACTATGTTATTCAATGAGAAGCAGAATAAATTTTTCAACAGGAAGCCTGAAAGCCAAGAACTCTGCAGTTCTGACAGTAATTTTCAGGCACTTCAGTAACTAGTGTAGTTAAATAATACTTTTTAAAAATTAAAACTATATTAATAGAATTTTTACTTAAATGCTTTGAATGCCAAGACAAAAATAATAGTCTCAGAAAGCTTAGAATTTTGTTTGATTCATCTGTCAGCAGAAAGATCTGCCAGTCTGAGAGCTGTGATATGTATTTGTGTCACAGTATAACTCTTAGGTACTGTCCGAATAAGGAATTGACTAGCAAAGCTGGGTTTCGTTGGTTTTCTTTTTCTGAAGAAAACCGTATTCTTATATTACCTAAAGTTTTTAGCTTCAGCTGTCTTTCTTTTCCTGGCAAAACTCCCTTAAACCAAGTAAATTATTTTGATCAAATGGCTTATTAGAACAATCTTGTTTGCTTGAAGTGAAATCTGCACTGGGGCCTTATTATGGAAACATGCAAGAGGAAACCTTTGTGGTCAACAGCTGTTGAAGCCTTTATTTCTGACAGTTACTGGAGATGAGCCCTGTGGGCTGCATTGGGAGGACTTTGTCCCTAGTGAAGTGTTTTCTGAACTTCTGTCAGTCTACTCAGTTCTCCCTAGCTGTTCTTCATAATAACTTCAAGGCTTGATATACTTTTAGAAAATAGAATTTTGCATCTCCTGTGAATTGCTTATCTTTCCTGAAGCAGAATGAAATGTTCATACAGCAATTTCTGCCATCAAAAATATTTCCCCCTGGAATAATGATGCAGAGACTATCTGTAGCTATAGGTTACATGATGAGATATTGAACATTGCTTAGCAAATAATTTTGCTAAAAATTAAGTCAACCCCTGACCTTCAACATATTAATACAGGCTTAATAAGAAACTGTAATTAAAACAGTATTGTTGTTCTAGCACTGATTCCTGGTATCCCCTTCAGAAAATCACTTTGCAATGATCTCTCTTCTGAAACATAATTCTACAAATGTCATGAGGTGGTTCCATCAGTGCTTTCAGACTTTCACTTTTATGTATCCTTATTGTATAAGGAAATTATTTTCCTTCTTTTTGAGCTCATCCTGAGCTTTTGAAACCTTGTTGAATGCTTTCTTTGCATATAGCATCCCTTATTTGAATACATCTGCTTAGAAAACACCAAAACATTTTCACAAAAATCAGCTTCAGCTGGTTTTTTTTAATAGTCCTAGTTCTACATACAGTATTTCTCATCTCTGTCCCAGCTTTACCTGTAGTGTTTGTCATCCCCATGATAATTTTTCCACCCTGCTGTCCTTGATTGGTTTGTGAAAGTGTAATTGTTCTGTAATTCCTGATTGTACATTAGGAGGAATTCAGCCTTCTATGTTATCTTTGTAACTGTCAACCAGCTGGAGATGCCTGCTAGGAGTATACAGGAATGTGTTTCCCTGGTATCTGCAGAATGCCTGTTTAAGTCTGTGGCCACAAATGAATAAAACTCCTGTCTTTCATAGGACTTTTCTCTGTCAGCAGCTGAAATGCCTGGGATGAGGCAAGCATGGGGTGGTATTTCCCTCATATAGGCCACCAGTTTACTGTTATTAGCAGCTCAGGGCCAGACATGGTATCTTTGTATTTAATACTGCCTCAGGGATTTTCTGCTTAGGAATTTAGTCAGCCATTGCTTGAAGCAAAATAAGCTTATAGCTTTCACAGCGTCTTGCATGTTGTGTGAAGAACTGCCATATGACTTCAATTGATTTGATGTTATTCCCCCTTGTTTTGCTTTTAGTGAACATGGTGAAAAGTCATTCCCTATTCATTTTCACCCCAACTGTTTTGTCCTAGAAATCTTCAGCAGTTCCCACCTGGTGCAACAGGGGTTTTTTCTGCAATCCTCTGTCTGCTTTGGCAGGAGAGATGCCTGCTCCCCTGGGCGGTGCCTCCACGCTGCTGTGACAGTCGGTACTTTCTATGTCTGGAGAAATAGAAGGCATTTGAACCAATTGTTTTATATACTCAAATCTGAAAAACAAACTACACTTTTATTAGTGTTTTAAAACTACCTCTTAGTTATGCCCAGAACTGTTTTTGAAAGACTGGGCATGTTTTCATTGCTTGTTGTCATCTGCATTACCATGAAAACAAAAAGGTTTGTTTGTCATTTAACCGAGCTAGTCCACTTTGCTGATTGTTAATTTTAGGAAAAACTATTTCTATTCTTATGAAAGATTTCAGAGCTCCCTGAATCACTGTCATTGTTGTCTTTTGTTTTTAATAAAAAAAAACCCAACTTACAACAAAGTATGGAAAACACTTTGGGTTACCAGTGAAAGTTAGTCAGCAAGATTAAGAGTTAGTGTGCACCCAGATTACACGTTCAATAATTCTGAGCTTCAAGAAGTTGGTAAAGTTAGGGCAGTGAAGGTGTTGGTGACTTACAAAAGCTGAAGTCTGCTTGCAGAAGTGTTAAACCAACAGATTGACATGAAGCTTCTCACTAATGAATTAGAGCAACACGATACTTCATTTAATCTAAGTTTTGGGAAAAGATGTAATGTAGAGACTGTAATTTGCCTTATAAGTGGAGATTTTACATCTGGTTTCTGTGATTCCCGGATCATCTGACGAAATGTGACTTCTGGGTGATAAACTCAATAGTTGCTGCCAGATGGAGCAGTTCAAACACAAATTTGAAAGCATTTCAGTTTTCTGAAGTGAGTTTTGGGAAATCACAGTACATAGGAAGCAGAGGCCACACCAGTGAGATATGAAAAGCCACCATAAGAGCCTGTAGGAGTGAGCTTGAACATTTTATGTGCTTAGCTATCAGCTTAAAGTTTTTGTATTAATGCTTACTTTTGGAAGAATGAGGAGGTAGGGATTGCTGGTTGATTAGGTTTTTTTCCCCCCTCAACTTATTACAGCTTTTAACATATTCTTTAAAAATTAGGATCCATTTTCAGAGTAGGAATGGTGGGAAATTTATTTTATAAGCCTCTCTGTTCTTTGTATAAGGATGATTCAATGAAGTGAATTATTATTTACTGAGTAACTGCTCAGTGATCATGTTCCTCACCGATGTCATACTAAAGTAGTATGTCCTGAACATTAAAACAAAACATTTCAATTATTGTTTCACCAGGTAGGTAGGCTTTTTCTTTTAATGAAAACTAAACTAGAGGTGAATAATCTGAATTGATTCTAATTTAATTTATTGTAGTTTGCATGGCCTTCTGTTTTACTTCTGCTGTCAGTTTTGTGAATTTTATTAGAATAGATATGTCAAGTCAGATACTAAGATCCATTTTTTCTTATATAAAAAGATTAAATGTTAGATGCTAGTAGTAGAATGTGATGTTGAAGCAGGAAATATCAAACTGTTAAAAATATCCAGGAGATACTGCTTTAAATGAAACCTGCTCTTCTGGGATAGTTGCTGTATTTCTGACGTAAAGTCAATCAGACAGTGGGTTTTTATGTCAATATGATTGTGAAAGCTATGACAGTGAGTATCAGGAACAATAACCAGAACACTGTGTATGTGGATGCATCTTTTACAATGGCAGAGTTATAGCACCAGAACTATGTTGTTTTTCTTTCTGTAATGGAATAATTTTGTGTTTTCTCTCAATATTTTAGTTTTGTGAGTTGACCCTGCTTTTCCTGGAGGACAGAGGTCTCTGCTGCTCCATCTGCTGCCATGCCTAATGGCATGATTATTATTTTCCTGTTTGTCTGGCACTGGGGCTACTGAGTTAATACTCAGATTTTATGATCTTGTGTTGGTACTGTTGCATTAACCAGAGCTGCATGCTGATACCTTACGACTTTGATTTGTCACATAAAACTACCCCACCCCCCCCGCCCCCTCCCCGAGTAGGCCGGTTTGTTAAACAGCATTTAGAAGCACATACAAGGATACATAAACTGTTGTCTTTAAACCAGGTTTTTGCAGCAGGGAGAGGGGAAGTGGAGGCAGGAAAGGACAGGACTGGGGGAGTGAAAAGCTGTGCAGACCCAGGCTGAGGACAGGGCCACAAGTGATGGAGAAAGCATCCTGCACTCCTGCGCTTGAGGCTCGCGTTCCTGTGCCACCAGGAGGGGGGCTCACCCCCTCTAGCGGCTTGCCTTCCTTCTTGGCTGCGATAACACTACAAACTTAGCTGAGCATTTATAGCTAGACCAGTGCACCCCAAAGGTAAACGGTGATTCTCCTATAATGTTTCTGCTAATTTTTGTGCATTTTTAGCACTGAAAGATGGCAGCATGTTTTGCAGGTGTTAATTAAACACTAGTCAAGTTTGCAATCCTCATACTGCTCCTGTGCTTTGGATAGACGTGTACTCCAGGTGAGTGCAGCCCAGCTCGGGGCTGGGGAGGCTGCCAGGGTTTGCCTCTGCCCGTGTGAGAGCAGCGCTCCATCCCTGGGGGCGCGGGCGGAGCCCTTGTCCGTGTCCGGGAACTCGCCTGTCCGCACTGCCATCAAGTGGATGCAAGGCACTACCGCACCAGCCTGGCGCTTGGAGTCTCCTATGGAATCCCTTTGCATTACCTCAAAATCTTAATGAACCTAAACTTCACCTGCTTGAAAATGTGGTTCTAACGCCTTCCTAGGACAGACTTCTTCTATCTGCCTTAAATACTGAAGAAACAAAGTCATTTCTCTAAACCTATGTTTACATGGCAAGATAAATCAAGGTTTTACTGCTCCGTAGTTTGCCTGCAATTGACTTACCATATGAGGGTGATTTTGATATTGTTGGCCTTATGAATAAATGAGACTTCACTTGATGTAGACTGAAGTACTTGAATGTTAATTGCTAGAATCGAACTCATGTTCACAGCTGCATTCAGAGCTTTCCGTGGGTCACATTCCCTTTATGAGAAATATTTTGCTATTTCTTTTCCCATGACTGTTGTGTAGCTTCAGACCTTATTTGCCTCCCACTTTTTTGTGTTTTTCTAAAGATGACAAGATAAGGAGAAGATCAGATCCAAAAATAGGAGACACCAAAAGCAAGGCTTCAGGTGTACTTAAGGCATCTTCACTCAAAAACCGTCTTTGACCTACCTGATCCAAGACATAACTTGCACTCAGTAGCTCTCTCCTTGTTCATCCATAAAGTTATCCAGTGTGTCTGCATATATCGGTGCTCCAGTTTGGCAGTGTTACTGATTATTAAAAATTGAACAACCTTTTCTTTTGTTAGATGCTGAAAGCGGCTGAGCATTTTCCAACAGGAAAATTTTTGGATGATTTGTCACTTTATCAGCTTTTAGATGTTTAAGGTGAATGTTTCCAGGCTGATTTTTTTTTTTTCTCAAGGAGAAACTCCTTGCCTTTTTTCTTCTAGTGTATTCAAAATTTTTTTTTTTTCTCAAACTGTTTTTGAAAATATTTTCTTTGTCAGGCTCTTGCACGCTAAAGTTCTGGTAAAGAAGCCTGGACACTCTGCCATGAGCTGGGATATACACAGCTTGGGCACTGTGAGAAGCCCAACACTGTTCATGTGGTTTAAATTTTATTTTTTTTTTAATTACATGTTCAGAGCTTTATCATTGTGCCTGCTAATTAATGGCTCATTCTATATCTCTCTCATTTTTCTTCTTCCACTTCAACAGCTTGTTTTTGCAACAGACAGTGTTGTAACCCAGTGTTTTCTTCCTTTGGCATGGTCCCTTCGCCTTACCCTGTTGCTATCCTTTTGCTGGTGTCTGTTTTCTACTTACGCCTTGTGCACATGGATGCATTTGTGAAAAGGGTAGGAGTCTCAATAGATTTGCTGTTTGGTAGAACTCATCATGTGTCATTTCTCATCCAGACTCTGAATGTGGTGGTGGTAAGAAAGATCACCCCACAAAATCTGGTTTTATAAGAACTTCTGCATGGTCAAAGCACTACTAGATTCCATATTGATGGAAGTTGCTACTGGAGGTTATCCATGTGGCACTGTTTGTCATACAGCACCATATAGCTCCACTTTCAGATATTACTAGAGCTAATACAAGGATGTAGAATATCATATGTCTCACTAAGTCTTTTTCAGATAGGAACAACTAAGTTTATTTGGTCTATGTGATGCATAGTGCAGTAAGTTCATTCTTTTTGAGCCGTTCTTATTTATTAAGCCTTCTTACCATTTTATTTTAGTATTGCTTATAATTTCCCCTTGTTTTGCTATCTCTGTTTTGAATTTAATTTTTATTCATGTAATACTCTTTTAACTTTTCAGTTCTAAGTCCTCACTTGATGCCACACTCATTCTTCTTGTACAACAATCTAAAGATAGCAATGAAAATTAAAGATACAGCATTGAAAAGAAACAAACAAGCAAAACCAAAAAACAAAGCCACAAACCAACAAAACAACTGTAGGCAGAATATCTAATAAAAATTTAAATAAAGATGATAAATGAGAGTATGTGATAAGTATGGAAGTAGTGATTATCCTTTGCCAAGACAAAGCAGAGCAGTTTGTGAGACAGATTAGCAGAAGGACTTCTTTAAACAAAAGCAGAAACTAAAAAAGAGAAAGGATCCACCAGATACAGAGAGAAACAATTCTGGTTGTGATAGCAGTAGTGGAGCACACACCACATCTGTGGTGCATGCAGACAACACAGGGTGGCACCTTGTCTTGAGTTTGCCTGTCTAAGTAATAGCATTGCTCAGGGACTGGTTGTATACCCTTAAATATGCAAGGAGAAAGTATGTAATGTGGAGAAAAAGAAGAAAGGGGAGGGAGAAGGGGAAAAAACACCCAAAACAGCAAATGAATCCCAATATCAATTGAGCTTTCTATCTAGGGTAACTTTAATTGTTGAAAAATTGTCTTGAAATAATAGATGAGTTGTAAATACATATCTGGTGGTATTCTGAGTGAGATGGTGACATTGAAGGCAGCATAAGTGCTGCTATCGTGAAGAAAACTGAATTGCTGAATTTGGTTAAAGGAAGTGAAGAACTTAGCATAATTGTTGAGTAGACACCTATTTGGAGATAGGTAAAGCTACTCTGAATGGATGCTTGAGGACAGTCCCTTGGAGCAGTGAGGGATTGTGACCCACCAGGTCAGTCTGGAGAGAGGATATAAAGGCGTCCCTACATAGGCTTTTAGGTTGAATTTTCTTGCAGTTCATGTTGCAGGCCAGCAGGTATATGCCCTGTAGTGCATGTGGGGCCCTATGTGCTGCCTTGCACAGCTGTCACTGCTCTACCACCAGTGAGACTGCCGGTGGTGCAGAGACTGCCTGTTAAGACACATGGATGAAAGCAGAGAAAGGCAGAAACACTCCCATGCTCTGGAGCCTCCTTTCTCCTGCAAGTATGGATGTAGTCTTTGGCTTTCCATGAATCTGCACAGAGGTAAAAATGGAGAGATGGGAAGGAAGGAAGGAGTGGCAATACCAATGCAAAAAAGGGCAATTGTTTCCATGTTAGACCAGCAGCTGTGAGAAATAGATTGAAAAACTGTATGTAGGGGGTTTTTGTTGTTGTTTTTTTTTTTCTTCAGTGTTTTTTACTGGCTTGGTTTTGGTGAGGTTTTTGGTTTTGCTTTGTTCTTGGGTTTTTCCCCAGCATATTAAATCAGATTTACAGTTACAAATTAAAAATTAATTGTTTTCAGAATCGATAAACTCTTTGCACAGAAAGAGGACCAAGAACTTTATTTTTAAAGTGCCTCAGGCAATTTGTATATAGAGCTCTTTGATACTTTGGATTTGATAGTACTGGCACCATCTATTGGTCTTTTCAGTGAAATCAATTTATGCTTTGAGTTCAGTTTCTGAAAAACATAATAAAATTTGCTGTCATGTAGGTACTGGTAAAATTTGTGTCATGAAAAAGTAGCAATAATAAATCCTGTTTACGTGAGCATATAGTATTTCAGGGCTATAGACAGGCAAGCCTGCAGCATTCACCCATTCTTTCTTGGGCTGTTCCAGTTCCATGAATAAAGAAAATACTTTCCATATGAAAATAATGAATTTCTTACTATTTAAAAATCACATCAAATAAACTGCAACAAAGTAAGAAAGACTTTTTTTTTAAGATACATTAGATAAATTAAAATTGGTTGCTCCATAAGCAGATTCAAAGTAGGAAATAATAATTTTGAGAAGAGAATAAACTAAAAAAATAAGGTAGAGAAGATGGAAAAATGAGTAGGTGTAAGGACTGCAACAAGATTGACTGCATATCAAAAGATAATCTAAGCTAAGAATGATAGTTTCTTAAACAGATAAGATAAAAACACTGGGCATTGTGAAAATATTTAAACTCATGGGAAGGGAATAAAAGCAGAGGGAGAGCAAATGTGGACAGATGTGCTGTGAGCTGAATTTGATTTTTTCTGTTGTGCATCTACTCAGCTGTAAGAAGCAAGGTGTATGACCCAGGGCACCTCCCTGATCATTCAGCCTTGCCTTGGTTAGTATTCATTGCTTGACTAATGACAATTTTGCAGTCCAAAATTATGAAGACAAAAATAGAACAAGCCTACTCAAATCCTAATCAAATCAAAGAATACTGTTCTATTCTTGCACTTTAATAAAATATCTATGAGGGGAGGATAGCCTATGTGATGAAAGCTCAGCCTGTTTTCTGATTATTTCTGTAGCTTAAAGACCAGATATCCATACTAAGTTCGTGAAGTATTTTACCCCCCAGTACTACAGAATCAAACTGAATTGACTGGCATACTGCTTAAAGGCTGCAGCTGAAAGCTGTTTTCCTAGGTGCTCTGTAAAAGTTGAACATAATTTGGCCCTGTATTGAACTGTTAGCAACGTAGGCAGAAACAAGCCCTTAACATCAGTAAATTTGCACCAAGGAAAACAGCAGTATATTGATTTCTGAACACAACTCAGCTACCTGAAATCAAATGCTTTCCAGTGTGCAGCTCAACAGCCACATTAATATTAAAACCTTACAGTTTTTCTTCTGAGGCATGCAATGAGAAGTACACATAAGTATATGTTTGGTAGAACCTTGTGTTGCTGGAAGCAAAATATGTGTCTGTATAAGTAACTGTAACAGGCTTGCTTATATACTTGATTTTCTATAAAAGCTTAGGGTTGGGGTTTTTGGTTTCGGGTTTTTTTTTCATTTAAACAGAGTTTTGTTTGGATACACAATCACTTCAATCCCAGTTTCAAAACACTGCATGATTTTCAGCATTAAGGGGCAGGATGCTGTGTGCCTACTAGGTGTAAGATTAATATCTTTGAAAATGTACAGTACAGCAGATCCCTGTTCTGTCTCTGAGAATGTAACCCATTGTATGGTTCATAATGCTGTTTTCACTGAAAGGTTGTTTAGGTAGTTGCTCTGGTTGTTTTTTAACTGTGCCCTTCACCAAATTACCCCAAAGAAAGAAAGGAAGACAAATGGCCCCATTTGAAGCTGTACTAAAAACACTTCATGGCCAGTTGCAGAGGAAGGAGAAAGAGAGACGTAATTGCTACCAAATGCTGATGGTTCTGCAATCAGGTAGAAAAGGCTGTTCACTGGGGAAGAACATTTGAAAGCAGGGGCTGTAATGTGAAGGTTTGAAACTTTGGGTTCCCACTTCCCTGGACCAGTCAGTGAGATGCTGCAGGCAAGACAGTAGGCTTGGGGTAACAGTATTTTTGATTGAATAAAATGGCTTTTTTTGTCTGCAGTGGCCTGCAACATGTATAAACAGCCCATAGCAAATAATTCCCATACCTGTTGTGAGAGAAGATAGGATGTTTTTTCTGTGTGGAGAACCTCAGAAGCCTGTGATTGTGTTTATCTTTCAGCCATGTGAGAAGTAGTGTTAACACATCAGATCCACAGAAGCCTGCAATATAAAATTGCAGTGTGGGTTTTATCCAGAAGAAGCTGCATCCTGTTTTTATGGCTCCTCAAAGCAGAGTGAATTCAGTGTCCCCAAATTGTCTGTGCTTCACAGGCAAATGATTTAGGTAAATAATGATGGGTATAGTTATAGCACAAGAATGTGGCACTGCTGTTCCCATTTATAAATAACTGCCTAGAAATCGGATAGCAGCATGTGCAGGTGTGAGTCATTAGTGCCCGAGACACAATGATGTGTGGAAAAAACATGGCTCACATCCAACCCAGCCCACACACTTTCATCAGCCCCTTGAAATCTGCAGCACAGAAAATAAATCTTTCAAGTCAGGCTGCTGAAGCCCACCCAGTCTTAAAGCTCAAAGGTGCAGTGATATGGAATGTAATGCTTCTCCAGTGCTTTCTTGATCAGTCATGCTCAAAAAGACAGTTTTGTAAGACACTAGTTTACTATCTGAGTTAATTATCACAATGTCAACTGAATAAATTAACATCATACACACACATGTGTGTCAAAGCAGCTTTCTGTAAATCTTTGGTTTAGAACGTGTACTTAAAAGTTCAAAGAATAAAGGAAATATTATTATACATATTAAACATATTATTACTTGATATTATTTTTAAAATTTCATGAGCTGAAACTGGAAACAGTTAATGATATTGACCTCCCTGATTGCAGAGTTAACGGAAGGAGTAATGAAGACATCAAGAAGTACCAAAATAGCACTTATGATAAGGTGCTGGGTTTGGAGAGAATTCCAGGGAAAGGAAAAAAAGGTGCTTTTAGTTCAGGAATATGCCTGACTTAGTTCTAGCTGGCCTGGCAAAGTTTATCCTTTCAAGGTTTAAGTTAAGCTGAAAGGGGATAGACAACTCCTGGTGTCAGGTGAAGGTTCTCAGCAAAACAATGGAATTCAAACAGGACTCAAGTTTTGGGGGCTTTTTTAACTGAAAGTTAAAGACAGAATTAAGTGGATTCTTTTTCATATGAAAGCACATTTGCATTCTAGAACTGGTGTATTTTCAGCAATGCAGATTAAGTCATTGTTTATTTTCATAAGGTGCAGATTTTGCTGTTTACTGGACAATCTTGTTTTGCCATATGTCTTCTTTTTCCTATTTTTGCAGTGAAGTAAAGATAGAAAATCGAAGCACAAATTTAGATCACTTTCTCTAAAATTTTGGCTTTAGGTCTTATCAAAAGATATCCTATATTTTTCTTAATGTTACTGAAATTATTGTTAGGATTCCAATTTCTGTGCAGAGATGATCTTCTCCTTTCCTGTTTCTGTTGGCTCATTCTTGTGCATGGATTGAACAGTAAAGTGTGAGATGAAGACGTCCTGGTAGATATAGATTAGCATATAGGAAAAGCAAGGAATGTCAAACCATTCAGGCTGTATTACAAATTACATGGTTCTGCAGGAATTCTGTAAATATTTAAGCTTAGCTTCTCCTGACTGGCATCTGCCTGGAAAGGGTAAAAGAAAGTATTAATGTCACTTTGCCTTCTGTGAAATTGATGGAGCCAGAGCTGATGAAAATGGCCTGAGGCATCAAACACCTTTCCACATTTTTAAAGACAACAAAATTCTGTAAATTACAACCACATAAATCCAAATTAAAATGTTAGAGGTATTAATGCAGGCTGTAAATGATGTAGATCAGAGAACTATTTGGGTCAGTTACTTTTCTGCTATTGTTTCTTTAAACTGTGCTCATAGTGAATAAGAGAAAAGGTAATATGTAATTGTAATATATAATTGCTCAACGCACTTTTGTGTAAAGAGTTTTATTAAGAAAGCACTTAAGGAATTTTTCTATACTTTCTGATGGTTTCAAAATCTCATTCCATTTAAAACTAATAAGAATTAGCCTTTTAGTTCCTTCTTGTGGTTTAGTAAGTTGTTCTATTGTCTTGCTATTATGTTACATTTCATTTGTCCCTAATTTAGTAGTTGCCAACCTCAAACCACTAAGAATGACACTGTGTAGATGTATAGATGTATAGATTTCCCTCCAGCAAATTGTCACCTTAAACAGAAACTGTTCTAAAGATGATGATATTAGTGTACAGTGCTTCTTGGTTTTCTCTTTTGCTCTCAGATATGAACTCAACATGAGGGTTTGAATTGTTTAATTTCTTAAAGGCAAAGGTTTGTAGGGTTTATCTCCCTACTTCTTTGTGTAAAACATGAACACAGTGTAATAGGTAGAAATTACAATGTTATATTAGAAGTGCTTTTAACTAGGTGTGAAAATGCTATAATAGATACTAATTCAGATTACCTAATTTCTGTAATCAGGTTCAAATAACAGTATTGTCAAGTGTGTCTACTTGTATAATCAAGTCTGCTAGAATAAGATTCTACAGTCCTGCAGAATTGTTGTATTTCTAAGAAAAAAAATATACGAGTAAAAATGATACATTGAAAATATACTGCTTTCCTTACCATTATTTTTCATCTTAAAAACTGGAAAAAAAAAAGAGTAAGAGCAACTTTCTCGGGAGAAATACATGAAGAGTAGACAAGTGTAACCAGCATAAAGTGCCATGACATTCAGTAACAATTTATTAGTCACTAAATATACATAAACTCAAAACAGACAAATGTAGAACACCCCTGGCAAATTTTGAAATGTTGAGAAGAAACTCAACAAATTGACATAAGAATATATATCAAAAATATGATGTGATTATGTTGTGATGCTTCATGTATTATGGAAGAAAGGGTCAAGGTACAATACACCCTGCTTGGAAAAAGAGATATAAAATGCTGTGCTGAAAGGAAGGGTCACTTACTCTATTTGTTGTCCTCTGTGGGATATTTCCACTCAGTTGAAGATTTTTTCCACTTGAGGATAAAATTTTTGTAGCCTAAGCAACACTAGAAATGCTTTGTTTGGCAAACAGTGATGTAAGGGAATACAGTTAGTGTCTCAAATCCCTGCCTTTCTTTTAAGCTGTCACCCAAAGTGTGGATCTCACTTGCATAAGAAAACTTTCTTCACTTCATCTTTTCTTCTTCACTTTTCTTTTTCCAGTTGAACAGAACTTTTCCATCCCCTGGGACTGCTGCTGCAAAGAGGGGGAAGTCAGGGGAACTAAGCTTATTCACACCAGGCACAACATAACCTGGTTGGTTTGTGTCAGATTCAGAATTTTGTGTTCCAGTTGGAGTTTGTTAGCAGGAAGGCTCTTGGCAACATGAGCTTTAGTCAGGCAAAAATGCCCACCTTGCTGAAAGAGGAGCTCAGCATGGCAGAGGATCAGGCTTCTGCAGTAAGCTCTGCCAGAAACCTCTCTCTGTGTTAAACACAGTCCAATATGAAAAAAAAGGCTACTGTTCAAGTAATTTCTGCTTCAAAAATTACAAAATACATTTTAAAGTATGTGAACGAAGAACCTGAGTAGAAACTTCTTAATGTCACAGTGATCTCAGTGCAGACTGTTAATATAAATGAGCTGACTTCTTTCTTTGTTAAACTGCACACAGTATTCATGCACCAGCAGGATTAATTTTGACTCGTGACTCATAACAATGTGTCCAGTTCTTTCCTTCCCAGTGCAAGTGAGACCTGGACGTACTGGACAGAGTCCAACAGAGGTACAGAGAGGATTAAGGGACTGAAGCATATCCCCTATGAGGAAAAGCTGAGGGATCTGGCACTGTTTATTAAAGAAGAGAATGCTAAGGAGGGATCTCATCACTGTTTATAAATAGGGAATTGTAGGTTACAAAGAGGACATGGGTAGGCTCTTTTCAGTGGTGCCCACTGACAGGACAAGAGGCAATGGGTGTACACTTCGACACAGGAAACTCTGAACATCAGGAAACACTTTTCTACTGTGAGAGAGAATGACAAGTTGCTCAGAGAGGTTGTGAAGTCATCATCCCTGAAAATATTCTAAAGCTGTTTAGACACAGGCCTGAGCAAACAGCTTTAGGTGGTTCTGCCTGAATGCAGAGGGTTAGACCTCAAAGGCCCCAACCAGTCTCAGCCAGTTTGTGATTCTGGTCCTGTGCCTGTACTCCAGCTCTAAAGACAAAATTTAATTTGTACAAAAAGTGAAAGAAGACGTCTCCATTGAGTTATGGCTAAATCAAGAATTACTAGAATTAGTTTTCAGTGTGTGTGCTTTAACACTTAAGGTCTGCAGCATGAAGTAAATTAATAAATAGATTTCTCGTCATTGACAAGAATTGGGAGTTGTTAACTGAGTTATAAGTAGAATTTTGACTTGAAGATGACATGTTCAATTTATGGATGCATAAGAAATTTATTCTTTGTTTCAATACCACTCAGTTAGGATGGTCAGTTATTATGGCTCGTATGTCAGAGGTCAGACTTGTGCAATTGGAAATGGTAAAACTGAAGTCTGCAGTTGTGTTTTAGGAAAAATCAACTTTGAAGTGATACTTATTAATTCTCCTATGCCTATTTAAAGTTCTGATCTGCAACTCTTGTTTTTAGTGTTGGTAGTATCAGCCTTCACAACTCTCACTCTGCAGTGCCAATACCAAGATCTTCCCATCTCATGCAGTGACATTTATAAAGCTTTTATAACAGTGTCTTTGGGCAGGCTGGTTCCAGTGATTTAAGCATAGTGGGAACCAGGAGCTTTTCCAAAACTTTGACAAAATCTTTCTTTGTGACCTTCTTCCTCCCCTCAGATAAATCCGTTAATCTTTCTTTGGCTCAGTTTTGCTGTCTCTAGATAAAAATTATGGCATGAAATTGCTGCTGTAAAACTTTGTTCGTGGTCTGCCAAAGTGCTTTGATATAGTGAGATTTAGGCACTGCAGAACTGCCTGCCTTACACAACGACTGCAGGCTTCTGTGGCCAGGGACTGGCCTCTAGTGGCTCCTCTTTAAACAGGGGAGGGCAGCCAGGCAATAACAGCCCTCTTGGTCTCTCTGGAAAGCATTACAGAGATAAAATGTCCTCTCTGAACCATCTCAGCTTGATTTTCTTTTTTTTCTTTTTAAAAGGTCGTGACATGCTTTGGATGTGTTAAATATGACCAGTGTTCAGTCTTTGAATGAGAGAAAGTTTATTCGTGGGTAGGAGTTGTGGTTTTGAGGATTCATGACCTTTTGTGATGCAGCTTATCCATATTATTTCAGATGAATTAATAAAAGCTGCCTAGCACTCCTCTGTAAGACATTGGTTCAAATGATGGAGCCCTGCCAACTTTCAAAATCAATGCATGGAAATGTCATCTATAACAGTCAGGTTGATTTAAGGGCCTTCTGGCTGAAGGTGGTCTCACAGGCATAGAGCATACCTCCACCATCCAGATTTGAGAGCTCTCAGTAGCACTTGTGGTGAGGAGTCTCCATGGCTTACAACTTGTTTATAATATAGAAACATGTTGGTTTACTGGTTTTATCCTTTAACTTTGCAGCCCTTATGTGGGCTGTCTGCCAGGTGAGCTTTACTTGCTTTCAAGCTCGATGTGTGTTTGCTGAACGTCCAGGACTAGGTGCTGATGCCAGGCATTGGCCTTACAGGTGCTTACACTGGCATGTCTGCTGCCTCTATTCTTCTTCAGTTTATTCACTTCTGGTTTTAATAGAACCACTGTTGTTCCTTGTGTAATTTTTCTCCTCCTCTTGTCCTTATTTTTCCTGCTGGAAATCCTGGCTTAGTATCACATGTTGGACAACTGAGCAGCAATTTGAACTGTTTGCTGGGACAGAGCTTATTAGTGGCCATCACTGATTCAAGTTTGCGTAAAATACAGAGAAATTTGCAGTGAAAATAGCTGGATTTTGCATGTAGGAGATCAGATGATTGGATCCTAGAATAGTAGCCATTTTACATATATCTAAATTATTTTTGGCTTTCTAGTCTTCAGCAGAATTTTTTCATATTTCAGATTAGTTGGAGCCAACAGCATTTAAAATTAGGTGCTCTGTGGAAATTTACAATGCAATTTATTGTCCTTTCCACTTTATACTGAGTGCTAAATTTAATGCAATGTTAAAATGTTTAAAGATGTCTTACCAAATACTGTTAAAAATAGATTTAATATACACTGCCAATGTTTTTGTTTGTATGACACAATAATTCCGCATGGCTTGTTTAGATTTTTTTGAGTTTCACCCCCTTCTGGTGAGGGGAGTTATGAAAGTATTTAGCTGTAAAGTGTCAGGGTCAAGAAACCTTCAAATACCTGCCGTAAAAGAAAAACAAACAAAGATTAGTAGATGTCTATTGTTCTGACTGTATAAACAGTCCTACAAGTGTATTATTGTAAATCAAATTCAATGCGTTCATTTGTTTTCCCAGTTTAAAGATCTTGGGTCACATAGCAAAACAGAGAGAAGATGGGAGTTTGTGTTGAGCAATCAGAGGGCAATGATGGGGCCTGGAGAAAGGTCAGAGGCTGAGACTGAACACGTTTCAGCTGCACTCGCACCATTTCCTGCCCCTTGGTCCTGCGTGTGATATTCTCCCAGTGCCATCATGGTTTGTGACGACAGTGACCTACATAGCATTCAGGCTTTAGAGCTGTAAGAAGTCTGCTTCTACCAGAGACACGTTTTGTAATCTGTCTGGTGACGCAGCTACCTCGTTTGAATGTGTACAGGTTGTTTTATGAGGCAGCCAAGTACAGAGTCAGTGCTGAAGGATTGCTCCCGTGGTCCTTTTCAGCTGTTTACAGACACCAAAAGCTTGCATAGTTATAGATAGTGAGCTTTATAGGACAGAGACCCTACTTTATGTTTGCGAGCATTGGACCAGTTTTTTGGTACTGCATAAATAACCACATGCAAATGAAACCCAGAAAAAAAATATGCAAAAAAATCAATCGAAGGCTGCAGAAGATTGGCCCAGGAGTCTGCAGGTTCACTGATATAAGTGGGAGCTGTATCACTATATATCACACTATTTGGGTGCCCACGATTCAAGGATGTCTCTACCAACCAATGTTCTTTTCCATGCTTGGGGTGGAAAAGAATTTTGGAAAATATTTCTGAGAATTGCAAACTTAGATAACAATTACATTTTATTAGGTGTGTGGATAGCGGGACACTGCACAGCTGGCAGAAGGTAAAGGAATTTAGGAATTTGGATGAATGCTTGTGCTTAAGCATTTTGCAATTGAGTTTGCCTATCATTTTCAGAATTCAGTAGAATATTTCATTCTCTGAACCTATTTCGAACACATTCAGAAATGTTTCAAAGGGCAGCTGGCTTCCCTGACTTGGTTTCAAGTATGTCCACAACACATCACTTTAAACTATAGCAACAACATTTACTTTTGAAAGGGCTTCTTTTCTCTTTCTAAGAAGCCTGTACTAGTTCCTTTCCCCCGCAGGCTTACCAAGCAAGCTGTGTAAAGAGAAGTGGCTCCTGTGGCCCCTAAAGAAAACAAGTGAACCAGACAGGCCTTTGCTGAGAGCTTAACCTGGAGTTTGTGCCAGAGTGAGTATGCAGGCATTACTGAGAGGCTTCTTTCTTCCATCAGAATTGTTTTCTTTTGTGACCACAGGCAGGCGGATATTTGGAGTATGCCAGAAGCTGAGAGTTAGACTGTATTGGATAACTCTGGCAGCGTGTACTCATGGAGAATGCTCAGTGAGGGTGAAACTGCATGCGGGAGAGGCAAGGTAAATGTCATTGCATTTAAGCTGAACCCAGGGCTGCTTTCCAGCCAGCAAGCATGAAGCTAACATTTTACCTCTGCAGTGTGCTGCCATTGCAGCACTGGCTCTTTTTCATGATTAGCAAATAACTTTCTGCATTGCAGGTCTGCATGAGTGCAGCTTTGTTGCTTTTATACCTTCTTCTCTTGAAGGGAAAATTTCAAAACTTACTTCCTGTGAGGCACACAATTCTAAAAAATAACCTTCTTTTGAGCTTTTGAAGTTGGAACCAACAGGGGCTTTTCCTGTGTAGCAAGGGAAGAGTTTGCAGGTTCTGTAAAGATCTTGATCCCTAGGCTATGTGGTGAAGGGAAAGGTGGTATCCCTTGAGGCCAGGCATTGTCAGAAAGAGCCTGGCCAGAGGTCTTCTCCTTCCTGTTTCTGATAATAAAAGGATTGATATCATGTATGAAGTTATTGTGAAACCCAAGCCCAGATGATGAAAAGAAGCCCTTGACTTAATTTTAGCAGTTCAGAGGAACACTGATAAGCATTTTATTAACTTACATATTCTATGTCTCATCATCTGTGAAAAGCCAGATGAAAGGAAAATGAGCGTCACATCTCAAGGCACTGTAATGCTGCAGTATAGGTGTCCAGATGCTGAAGTGCCCAGACAACTCTGCAACCAGGTATGGAACTTCTGGCCTGTAAATCTGTGATTGTGAAGAGGAAACATATAGAAGCCTTCTCTTTAAAGTTCCAAGGGAGAACTGGTGTGTTTCATATGAATTTCAGAACTGATGCCATTAAAAAACCCCCATGAAACACAAGTACAGTTTGTAGCTTTCTTGTCCTAGCAGCTAATATTGCACAATCTGGAAATGCTTGATACTTCCAAGTATCAAGCTACTGCTTCAGTTCTTACTGTGGATTTAAGAGTCTAACTTTGGGCATACAAGTTTGGAGATGTATGGATATCCTAAAGCAATGGGAATATATCCTTCTGTGGGAAGGAAAAAACAGCTGTGGCCAGGGCAGTCATTTGATCTTACTGATGTAGTTTTGTGGTAAAGATATGCCATCTTCAAGACATAGCTGAAAAATATAAGTAATGACATAACTGAATACTAAAAATTATTATACTGTTTATTTTCTTGGTAGTTGTGGTTTAATACTCCTATTATAAAATAACCCCATAATGAAATAACAGAATTTAGAAAAGAAGAGAGTGAGATATTGAAACTGTTACTTCATCTTTTTTTCTTTGAAGGTTTCCTGCCCTGATAAAATATTGAACAGTTTGTGAGCACAGCTTTTGTATGCTGCTGTGAATTTTTGAGATGAGTGTAGTTGCTGCCCAAGGATGTGGTACTTCTTGGAGGGTTAGGTATGAGAATCTTGTTAACCTGCAGTTACTGTATCTGAGTACCACACGGCTGGCACAAAGAAAAAAAAAAGTAGTATCTTTCAACATCTCAGCAGATTCATTAAGTTGTTATTCAGCCTGAACATAATTTTTATAAAATAGCTATGACATATTTATATATATTTTTATTTGTTTGTCAGGATGCCAAAGAGTGGTTTGATGAATCATTGCAACTAGTCTTACTAGACAAAATAAATTAATGAGGTATATCTGCTAAAGCTATGTTTTTGGGGTTTTTTTAATTCTATTTGCTTTCTTACAAAATTGCTTTGTTTGATAAATCTGGAGGCTCTTTTCCTGTAACTAGTTTAAAATAGTTGTGGAAGGAAATTTTCTTTCAAACATATTAGTTTCAAAATTATTTTTAATGGCTGCCTGTGTAACAAAGGAAAACTATTTAATGTACTTCAGAAGGGAATATTGGGTGTTTTTCCATGAGTTTCACACTAATATTTTCTGCATTGGTGTAAAGGAAACATGTTGCATATTCAACCTTTGGATCAAGTGTCAGAAACATAAATTCTAAATTCCAGCATTGGGTTAGCCTCACTATAATAAAATATTTGGTAAAATGTGTACAGATGTTGATTGGTAGAGGCAAGCTGTTCTGGCATGTTCAGTGCTACCAGAAGATCAGCAGATGGAAAAAAAACAGCTCCTTCTTACTCACCAAGAAAATTTAAAATAACTTTGTTGTTTATAATTGTCATTTCCTGTCATGTGATGGTTAACAGTGTGTCTATGGCCAACCGTTCAATACTCTGCCCTTACAATACAGTTTAATCTCTGGTTCAATTTATTTGCTATCACCAAAAGTCAGTATTAAGTTATTGAAGCATATCCATGCTGAAGAACTAAGAAAGTAAAATATGGGCTGTGCTTTTATGCTCATTACAAGTTACATTCCTCTATTTAAGGAGAAATAGTATTAATCAACAGGAATGGAAATAGAATTACAGTGCATTATGGCTTAGTGATGTAGTATGTTTTTACCTTGGATCACCAGAGAATTAGTAATTATGTACCTGTCACTTAAAAGGAGGGAAAGAGGATGTGTCCAATTTATGGTGTTACGTGCCAGTTCCTCAACTGTTCACATTCTCTTTGGAGGGACAATCCCCGAAGAGTGAATCTGACATAACAATACCAGCTCTTTACAGTATGTGGCTCAGACAGACAAGAGTTGAATATTATGTTATTCCATTTTTGTATGGAGTGTCAACAGCCATAATACCAACATGTTGGAGGTGCTTGCAGATTTAAATCCATAATCTGAAGTGAGAACACAATAACTGCTTTCTACTCCATTCTCCAATTTTGATTAAAAATCTTATTTAAAATTCAGTTACCATTAGAAATATCTTCATTCTTTGTTCACTTGGTACTGTATTGCAGTTTGCCACAGGTGGTTTCCGTAGCAGTCACCCTCACCATTCAGAAAGTACAGAAGAGGAACAACAGTGGGCTTTTGTTTTTCCAATTATTTTTAGGTAAACAGGGATAATTGATGTATCTGTTATCACAGGGTGGTTCCTCTCTACCTGACAGGAGTTTTTTTTCTTTTTTTCTTCATAGCTGTTGACATTTATTAATTTCTTCTTAATTAATGTATCTTAAACAGCTTTGTGTTTCTTAATTGCGCTGCACCTTACACAATTAGTTTGAGCGGTGAAAAGAATACTGTTATGTCAGTAGCTTCCCAGATTCTTGAAAATTCATAAAACAGTATTTTATGGATGTTAATTTCTGTTTAGAACCAGTGCCTTGGAGTTTGGGTTCCAGAGAACCATGTTTTTCAATATTGCAACATTGTATTTTCTTCTTGCTAAAAAAAATATATTTTTGCTAGTTGTTTTTGTGATGGCTGAAGGTTCATAAACTTCTTGTATGCTTTCCACTGTCAAAGAGTCTGTACATTAATGTTGGGAATAGAGGTTCCAGTGTGAGGACAATAAATATTAGCATTTACTTATTTGTAGTAAGTAAAAAATATATCCAGTCTCAGTATGATATTCAAAATGGCACTAAATGTCAGATATTTCTCAGGTTAACTTTTTACTTGGCTGTGGTTTTTACTGCTATTCCAAGAAAATATAGATTTTTTTTTTTTATTTCGTTTAGGAAATAAAAACTAAACTGAAATATGCAAAATTCTCTGAGAAGTTCTGACCACTAAAAAATTAATCCCACTTATCAATTTGTCACAGTCTTACTTTATTTTTGGGTTTGTGTGTTCTTTCCTGCAGATCTGGTTGTCTGTAGAGTCTAAAATATGTAATTTTCCTTCAGAGGTAACCATGATGGGAAGAGGATGAAAGTAAATAGTTTCCAGATTAGCAGTATAGGTATGCACCCTTAAAATTCACAGCTGTTCTGACAGAATGTCAGCTGTGAAAGTACGAAATTCAGAGGATCTGAAGGTCCTTCTCAAAAACTCATCACTACTTAAACACACACTAGGTAGGTACATAATCAGTGGAGTGTTTAAGGCAGATAAAGTATAACAGCAGTTGCTGCTGTTTCTGTTCTTCTGGGTTCTTTCCTCAAATAATCTCAATAGCCCACTTCCCTGGGTTAGCCGTATTTTTCTAATTAAACAGAATTCCAAAGCAAAATGCCACTCTCTTAATGCCAAAACTTGTCACAGAAAGGATTCCTTACAGTAGACAGATGGCAGACAGCAGAGAAGTGAGCTGCTGCTGCAGCATTCTTTAGACTCTGTAAACAGCAGAGTGCCTCAGCTCCCACTGGCTTTGCACATGTTAAGGCTATTCAGCACCTGTAAAATTTACTAAGTGTCTGAGACCTAAGCTTGGGAACCACTGAGCAGTGGCAGTATGTTACAGACTTGTTCCCAGTGTGTGGCTTAAAAATGCTGAGTTTGGACTTTGATCCATTGTCATCCTTGTGAAAGTGCCATACCTACATAGGTATTCAAGTATTTGACTGGCATGGTTTATTAATTTTGCACAGCCAGCCTAAAGTCATCTTGTGCACCTCAAAATACGTTCCCAGCCCCTGTTTTCTGATCTTTGTCAATGTGTGATGATGCATTAAGGCCCAGATTTTCAAACGTGTTCTTTAACTATTTCTTTTTTAACCTTCATTGAGAAGGCAATCATCTTTATGACTCATAGTATTGGATCAATGTGCTGCATTCCACTGTGGTGGTATTCTCCAAAATCTGTGTTCTCTAGAATTCAACATGAATGTGACTCAAGCTTGCTTAGAACAAGAAAGCAGTCCAGAAAAATAAAGAATATTTTATTAGGGAAGCTGTAATGTCCACAGTAATTTAATCTAGTCTTCAGAGACATTTTATAGAGTTGGGAATATGCAGTTTTCCAGAGAAATGACGGAGGATACTCGCTGCTGGGACCTGTGAACTCAATTGCTTTTGTTCTTTCCTAGACATTTGATCTGTCTCCCACCCATTTTATGTGCCTTGCCCATGAAGAATGAGTGAGCTGAGACCCTCCTGGGACGTGTCCCCTAAGTTTAGGTCTCTTTGCTGTAAACAATTGCAGTTGTTCTCAATAACTGCGAGTTTCTTCTCATACTAGGTGATGCAGATGTATCTCCCATTCTGTGGGATTGCCATATCCAATGCCCAGCTGTTTGCAGCTTCAAGGAAGGAATATGATAGAAGCAGGGTAAGTAAAAAATGTATAGTGAATAAATAGCAGACTTTTGCCTTTTGTTCTTTCAGGTTCCAGCGGTGCATATGTGTTTGCTAAGCAGACAGTTTTAACTATGTTTTATTTCAAAAATTGTATTTTCAACAGATCACTGTCTTGATTGAAGCAGCAAGCAGAGAGCGTGGGAGGGAAATAAGCCCTTGGTGGTGGCTGTTGTTTCCTGATGTCAGTTCCATGTTTTGTGGTGCTGAAACAATTGCGCTTGTGACACAGGCAGTGCAGGAGAGAGTGGGACTTTGGCAGAGATTCAAGCTCATAAAATTCTAGTAGTACCAAGTCTTTTCCATCCTGAATTTTTAATATTCAGTTCATGTGAAAATAATATGGATATACCTTTATAAAACTAAACGGGAAAATACCCCCTGTATTTGAAGGGTTTTGACAGCATGTGTCTGCATAGATGCATTACTCATGATTGTTGGTGCCATGCATGAGATGGGACAGGAGGCTCTGAAGTGAAAAATGTGCTGAGCTCTCCTGTCATTTTCTTGTCAGAGAGAGGTTTATTTTTTTTGTTAAGAAAGCAAATGGTAATTTTGAGGGTTTTTTTTTTTAGTTGCCCTTCCTGTAGTGACTGGAAGTTATACTTTTGTTAGCATGGATCACAGCTCCGGAGCTTCAGTAGAAGTACTCCTGGTAGTGTTGATGCTACTCTTCCTTCACAAAATAGGGGAACATACAGTATTCTGCATCTGTATTGAGCTCTGACATTTTTATATTCGTGGTTTTGGTGTTTTCCTTGTATGAAAACTAATACTTTAATGCTTTCCACTGCTTTGAAAACTGACAGTAGCCCTTTCTAATGGCCTTTATATATTTAATGGTGATGAGGCATCTGAGCTTGTCTTCTGTCCTGATCTGACAACAGACCATCATACTTTGGGGTGGAGATGTAGAAGAGAGTTTGCTGCGGGGGGGGGGGGGTGGGGGGGAAGGTTTTCTGCCAAAGTTTTTTTCTTTGGCAGACAACCAAAGAGGTTTGAAAATTTGCTGCAGATTCCCAGAGTGCAGGGAATAATACAGAATTTTGAGGAGTCAATGTTTAGTCTTCTGAGGGAGGCATTGAGCAGAAAATTGCTAGGGACATTCTCATTCTTCACTAGAAGGGGATAAATTCTGGTGGTTGGATGCATCAGCAAATTAGGTCAGATACAGATTCTTTGTTTCTTGTTGGTGCTTCATCCATGTGAAGCACATACCATACACAAATAACATTGCTGTTTGACAACTATCTGGTGGCCTGCACATAATTTCATTCTGACCTTTAGGTGATCTTTTGCTTTGCCTAGTCCATGGCTGAAGTTAGTTGGCAAGTACCAAATGATAGAAAAGTCCATACTCTGCCTTCCCTATCAGAATGGACTTCAATGGTGGCAAATTCCAGCAACTGTGACCAACATTTTGCTGATGACCACTATGTTAGAAGAGCTAAGACCACTGTGGTTTATATGCTTACCTATATCTATGTTCTTTAGTGTCAGTACCCTAAATGAGAATAAAGGAAAAAGCATATTTCTTTGGACCCATGGTGAGAAAGGACGTGGCGTATTTTTTCTAAAGTTGATGAAATGAGAGGAGAAGCCCTTAATTTTAAAACATTGTATTTTACAGATAAGTTGTTAGTGGTAAAGACTGGATCAGAGTGCTATTGGAATATAGAAGTATTGATGTGGGGTTTTTTTCTTTCCAGCTTTGAACATGCAAAATGGGTAATAAAAGAATAAAATGGAGATTAAATGCCCTAGCAAATTCAATATAGAAAATCAAGTAACTCGATCCATACTTCACTGCATTAGAGCCATTGTTTCATTTTTGGACCAAAGTGAAATAGTTTGAAAGATTCCCATTGTTTGCTAGGAGTTGGATTGTGCCCAGCTGTGAACTGAGAAATACTTCTTTCTTTTTCTTCAGATACCCCCACCCCAATTCTGCTGCCATAATCATTAAGAACTTTTTTTAATGAAGATTTCAATGGACCACTCATATTAAAATCAGTCCCAGAGATGATCCCCCTTTGCAATGCTCCACGTACTTATTAATTCTACAACCAATACAAGAGTTTTCTGTCCCTGTACGCAGGCTTTACTGGAAGTAGTGAATGACCTCTTTGAGGAACAGACTGACTTGGAGAAAATTGTCAAGAAAATTATGCATCGGGCCCAGACTCTGCTGAAGTGTGAACGGTGCTCAGTATTACTTCTGGAAGATATTGAATCACCTGTAAGTATAGTTCTCTTGAAAGACTAATATTTGAGTGGTGGAGCTGTTGCTTTTATTACAGTGAAGCTGTTGCCCACCATGTGTAAGCACCAGACAGCAAGAATTCTTCCAGCGGGTTGTTCCTAAACATAAGTTTAGGTACAGGTTGAATCTTTATCAATATCCCTATTGTGTTTTAATCCCGATAGGCAGCTAAGCCCCACACAGCCCAGTAGGATAGGAAGGCAATTGGAAGTCTTCAAGTGTGAAAGCTCATGGGTTGAGATACAGACAGTTCAGTAGGTAAAGCAAAAACTGTGTGCACAAGCAAAGCAAAATAAAGAATTGGTGTGATCCTTCCAACTCCAGGCAGGTGGTCTGTTGTTTCCAGGAAATGATTCATCATGTGCAGTGGTAACTTCCCCCACCTTTTATTGCTGAGCATTACATGATATGGTATCCTAGTTTGGGATAGCCCTTTAATTGGCTGGATCAGCTGTCCTGGCTCTGTCCCTTCCCATCTTTTTGTGCACTCCTCAAGGTATTCACTGGGTTGGCAGAATGAGAAACAGGGAAGACCTTGAAATTGTGTAAGTACTGTTCAGCAGTAAAACATGCTTGTGTTATAAATGCCGTTTTCATCACAAAATAAAACATATCACCATTACAGGCTGCTATGAAGAAAAGTAACAACATCTGAGCCAAAACTAGTATAGTGACTTTTTCAAATGCAAAATGAAAGATACCATTTACAATTCCTTATGGTCATTTGAAGGCATTTAATGGATGTCTGTAAAATGCTGATGGATCAAACTATCACTGATGTGTGATCCAACTGATATTCTGTGATTCTCAGTTGTCTGTGTCATGAAATAGTGCTTACTAAGAGCAGCTCCAACTTCTTGGCTGAAAAACAAGGTGCTCTTGTAGTTTGCTTAAAAAAGAAAAATGGCCTGATTTGTTGTCAAATATTTATTTGCTCAGTTCCTTTCTTTTGTGATATAGCCACAAGAAGCAAAGAAAAATCCTGTCTGTAGCTTCATTTACATTTACCTGGAATTTGTAACCTTGCTGACACTTTCAGGCTGTTGACTTCTCGAATGGGTGGTGCTTGCAAGCAGTTTCAGAGCCAGAAACAGTCGCAGTGTCAACCAAATCTTTAATGCTTATTTTGCTATGCTGGTCATACTTTTGCATCTGTTATTGTCGATTAAGTGTTAAAAACTGAAATAAGTAATTTCTCTTCCAGTATGTAAACATGTTATACTGGTCACTCAGAAATAACAGCTAAAAATAAACTCCTCAAGACTTTAACTGGCCATCCTGTGTGTTCAGCAACTCAGAAGGATTTACAGCTGATTACTGTGAAGTGTATTCACAGTAATCAGCTTCTGAACTTGTCTCATTAAAATTTTTTTGTGAAATACAATTCTTTAGTGTGAAAAACCAGCAAAACAGTGAGGGCTGAACCTGCAACAAAAGGAGTTTTCTCATCTGCTTTTGGTGGCCACTGCTCATGGGATTTGTTCCTTCCTGGAAGTTTTCCCCTTGCTTTAGCTGTTGGCAGGGGTCTGTTCAGGAATAGCTGTGTTTGCACATTTTAACAAGTGTCTTTATTACTTTGCAAAAAAAAAAAAAAATAAATAATGAGAACCAGTGTCAGTTCCTAAATAATGAAAGTGCTGTTAAAAGGTAAGTCCTCTTGTTATTTTGCCCTACTAGTTTTATTCTGAGGTAACACAAAATCCATTGGAAAAGATTGCATACAAATGCCTAGATAGTCACATTCTAGTGATAGGAATAAGCTTTTACATTGAGCAGCTGAAATTACTGAAGTAGCTTCCTCCAGTGTTTTCAACTATTCAACACAAACTGTCCTCTTTTCTACTGTCTTGAGAAGGAGTTGAAGGATGAAAACATTGTTTGTAATATCACTTTTTTTTCTACCCAAGTATTATTGGTTTCACTGACTGCAGTTGATTATTTGTTGCTGGGCTGTGACGAGTCTAAATAATTATCAGAGGCAAACTCGTAAGTTTGTTTGTATGGCAGTAGAAAAAACACCCTATTCCTTTTCTGTGGAGGAAAGATATGATTCACATTTCGTTTATGTTAATAGAAATTAAGTAATTTCAGTGGAGCATGCCCTAAATTATACTAGCTTTCATAAAAGCAAGATTGAAGTTTGTCTTTCAATTATATGTTCTCTGCTATGGAATTTTAATATTTCTATTTTATTTTTTCTTTCTAGGTCCCCCTAACCCCTGCCCCGCTTTTATAATTACAATATGTAGTTCTACTCCATTTCTATGAAGTGTTGCTGTGTTTACAAGGATAAGATGACTTTTATTTTTCCCAGAACAGCACATTGTGTTAGCAAGTTGTGGGTGGCTTCGGTCAGTTCATTTTTCTGCTCTTGGTGCTGTTTCTACCTTTGAGCTTGGAGTGGTTTTTCCCCAAACCATAAGCAATGAGTTCTCATTTCTCTAGACCGAAATGTGGGCAAAAAGTCTAAACTTTTTCTTAATGGCTATAAATCTTAGGTTAGTTTTGAGCTGGAGGATAGCATCTTGCCACCACATGGTAATTTTTGCAAGTGGCAAAACAATTATTTTCCTGAATTTCCCCTATTTTGGTGGGTTAACCTGTATGTCAAAATAGATCTGCTTAGCGTAATTCAGTGTTAAACTGTGTCTAAAATATTGTCATTTGTACATTGTGCAAAACGCTTTTACAATGGAGAACTGAAGCGAAGATGGGGACACATCCACAAATGTGACCTCTGCTCTGTGCCACGTTAGCCATGCTTAAAATGTTTTACATATGTGCTCTTGACACACATGTTCAAGTGTAATTGGTTGCAATTAGTAACACAAATGGGCCTTTCTGTTTATTCTCCTGCATTAAAAAAGAGAAGTTTGGGTAAAGCTCCATAACTCACATTCTGAAAGCCTTTAAAGGGAAGCTTATACTGTTGTAGAAAACAGTTTTCTGGAATCTAAAATATCACGTGGTTTGATGTTTGTTAGTGAACTGTGCACAGTGTGTGTTTTGAACATAAATTCTCCATCAGGGAATGTAGATTTTCATTTTATTCTAAGACCCTTAGATAAAATTAGTTTAAATATATAGGAACCTTACATTACTGTTTTCTTAGATATGTATTAATAACAATTTAAATTACGTTTTTTCTGACAGGTGGTGAAATTTACAAAATCCTTTGAGTTGTTATCTCCAAAATGCAGTGCTGATACTGACAACAGGTTAGTGCTCATGTCTTCTGTGGTTACGGATTACTCCATTTTTCACATAGTTTTAAATTTTTCTTAATCAAGGTTTTATTTTCTGATGCAGCTTCGGGTAGATTTGATTGAAGAGTGTGAGCATATGTGCCTATATATGTGTGTGTATATATATGCACTAACATTGTATCAGTGTCTCAGGTAGGAAATCAGGAAAAATCTTTTTATTGAACTTGTGGATAACCCACAGATGTTGTTTTGCATGGTTAATACTGAATTAAAAATTACAAAATTATTTTAGATCATTTGTTGATCTCTTACAAAATGCCTGTACAGTGTGTTGAAACATTTCCAGCAAAATTTTATTTCTGCTCTTGTCAAGTTGGAAAGCCTAGAAACCTGAGAGCATGTGTATTTCCTAGAAACTCTGTTCCTGTGACTAAATCCCTTTTGGGAGCCCATTCAAGATGGAAGTATATGTTTTGCATGCTAGGATCTGTGTTTAAACATTTATAAAGGGCTATTTTTTTAAGAAGCAAGAGAAAGAGCTTTCAGTTCATGTGGGGTTGCTGTATTAATTCCTGCAAGATTATACCACTGGGAACAGTTCACATAAAATGTCCTACATACCAAATGAGGGGCTCTTGTGAGGTATGTTTCAGGGCTCAGTGTTTATCATACACATTTTTGTGCAAATTAATTCATACTGATTCTGAACGAGAATTTTCCATATCAAATGGCTGTCATAAACATTTTTGTGGATCGATCTTGCAGTGTTACAAAAATGGGTAGTGTCATTTTAAGATGTACAAGCTGACAGCAGAGTCCAGGGCCACACAGAAAGATGGGTATAGGCTACATCTCTTCCATGTCCTATCCACTAGCTGAGACATGGGAGTGGTGAGGCAAATGGAAAACAAGTGATAAAAAATAGGAAGACTTAAGTATGAGTAAATAATCTGTTGATTAATCCGGGAATCAGAAGTTACTGCTTTTGACAAAAAGTTTCAGAGTAACAGTTGGTCTTTCCTAGGGGGTGAAAATACATTTCTTTTGTTCAGGGACAGGAGTGTGAATCAAGAGATGTGGTTGTTATTCCTGTTTTTCTCAAGCTTGATCAGTAGCCAGATTAGAAAAAAAAAAAAAACTGTAGAGTGGTGTTAAGATAACCAAGCTGGCTCATTTCTTGTTACCATAGTTATATTAGCACTTTACCGCAAAGCAGTTTGTAGTACTCTGCTCTGTATGTAGTCAAGTCAAGATTATTTTAACTTTAGTCCAATACATGAATAGACACACACAACCTGGTAGCTAGTTTTGGTAAGATTTATAAATGTATATTTCTGTGTATCTTAATATAAAGATGTATTGCTATTGCCTTATTTTTTCATCCAGTAGAGAACGAAGTTGGTTTTACAAAGACCAAGTTTAGACTGGCAGATATGATGTCACATTTGGATCTAGTACAGGCACAGCTTGAGTTATTGGCACTGTAGTGAGAAAATAAAGGTTATTTAGGATGCAGAACAATGCTGTGAGCCCTTGACATTTGAGTATTTTTCTAGTGAGTTTTGCCCTTTTCATTCCACGTTCTGCAGCTGTAACTGATGTAAAGCCATGAGACTTTTCATGTATAAAAAAAACAACAAGCAAGATGAGTTTCTTCATCATTACAGCCATTAAGATAAATATTTTTTTCTTTGAAATTTTAGGGGAAATCCAGGGAGACTGTAGGCTGAGAACAGTTCTAGTTACAAGTTTTATCTGAATGAGACAGAAGTTCCTAGGACAATATGACCTTGCCTGCCCTAATGTACTTTCTCACAGAGTTGTAGAAATTGGCTTTTCTTTTACACTCCTTACATCTGCCTGATGGCAGCTCACCTGTTTAATCCCTAAATATTATAATGAATACTCATAGCTTTTTTATTTGCTGTTAGTTGTAAAGCAATACTTTGCAAGACCACACTTGAATTTGTCTGTTCAGTTTGCAATTTTCCATCACACACCATAATCATGTTGGTTTATTATGCACACTGATGCTTGGTTTAGACAGTGATTTTGTTCTTGAAGTATAGATTTGCCAAATCTCCTAAATTTTCTCTCCCTTTGAAAAAATGTTACATAAAACTTGGAAGCCTTGAGGGTTCAGTTCTGACGAAGATCATGAGCCTGATGGAATATTCTGTGAACTGTGTCTTCCCTGCACAGAAGCAGCCTTTTTGGCAGATGGGATTACATTTTAGCAGGTAGATGAGATTACAGTTCTCTAACCTGAGGACCAGTGGTAGTGGACAGGTCGCTGCCTGGGCCAGAGTATGAGTTTTGTGGACAAAAATATGTGCTCTTTCCCACTTGGGCTGGCACAAAGGAAGTGCTAAGATCCCTCTGCTGCTGTTTCACCACCACTGTCCCTGGGATGTTAAGCCTCTCCTCCAGAGTACAGGTGTAAAGCACTTGTTAGGAGTGGAGACAACATAATAGAAGCTACTTTTAAAACTTCTTTGTGAATTTTAGCTTGTTTCTTTTACTTAAATTCATTTGCTGCTTAAAATGCTTGACACTCATAAGGCAGTCCTGATTTCTGTGTTTTATAACAATGATACCATTCAGATTTTTAAGTTATGAACTGGGAACTATGCATTTGAAATTAGATTCTTATCCTCAAAGATTTTTTTGCTTCTTATGCATTGATGTCTTGAAATAAATTTTAAATGATAAATGTGAATCTTTTACTTAGCTCAAAACCCCTTATGTTTATGTAAAGGTTCCTGTCAAAGTATACACATAACATTTATTATGGTCACTCAAAATTCTTATCCCAAATGAAAGTCGATGCATTTAGATTTGTGTAAATCATTATTATCTTTACTTATAGTCTTTTAAGAATATTAAGTTTTCCTTCAGATGAGTGGCATAGTTGAATTAGTCTCCAGAAAATCAATGCAGTTGACAAAAATCAATCCTTTCACTTTGATTGAGTTTTTCAAGGATTTTACTGTGCATCCTTCATTCATTCATGAGCATTACTTTGAAGCTTTGAGCTAGTGTACTCTTTTCCACAGCTTTTTCATTGCTTTTTTCTAAATAATTTTTTTGGATGTTGAAAATTTATCAGCTTTCTTCTAAAAATTAAGACAACATGCATTTGTTTATTCACACATGAATAGCTAGACCTTGCCAATGTCAAACACCTGCCTGCAATAAGTCAGTGAGAATTTTCCTGCTGCTTAGGTGGGATACAAGGTAAGGACTTTAAGATCGGTGTAGATATTGAGCTTTCTGGAGAAACTGCAGTGGAGTGTGATGAGTTGAGCCCCTAGTTCTAGTGTGTCATGATCATTTAGTGGTAGCCCTCTGGCTCCTCAGTAATTGTGGCAAAAGCTCAACGAGGTAGAAAACCTAAGGAAACCTTCATGTACTGTGTGACTACTTGGTTCACCTGCTGCAGCAATGTTACAGTATTGATTTTAAGACTTATTTCATGATCCCTTCTTCAGCCATAAAGGTCTGGCATTTCAAACCAAAATTTTAAAAAAATGGCATTTTGACAGGAAAGTTATTGGAAGTAAGAATGTAAAACACCCCAATTTTTATTTAGAACAGTTTTAAATATTTTTTGGAACTTGCTTTAGATGAGCAGGTGTATATCCCACAGAAACTTGGAGCATAGTCCACTCTTGATTCATAGGTAAATGCATTTATTTATTAAATATTTTATTTACTTGGGGCACCAGTGCTATTTTCAATTGAAAGGGTTATGTAAAGGAGAGAATTTTTGAGGGTCCTTTTCAGTAAATACCCATTTATTGTTCCATAGTTAATTCTTAGTAAGCATTAATTGTGAATGGTTCTGCCTTTCCTATGAATACACATGCAAGACATGCTGGACGTGCAAGTAACATTGGCTGTGTTCTTTTCTTCCCTTGCTCTGCATTTTGATAGCCTCAAAGACAGCATGGAAAAATCGTCTTATTCCGACTGGCTCATAAATAATAGCATTGCTGAACTCGTCGCTTCCACGGGTCTCCCAGTGAACATCAGTGATGCCTATCAGGATCCTCGTTTTGATGCTGAAGTAAGAGATTTTTAGAAATGTAAATATACATTATCTTTTTTTCATCGTTGCAGTATAAACCTTTTATCATTATATCCAAGTAGTTTTAAAAACATATGAAGATTTATTTTGAGTTATTTTTTCTATCTGGTATGTGCTCCTGCTGGTCTTCTGGTGTTGACATGGCTTCATACATTAAACACAGATCACTGAATTACTGTATGACTTTAGGTGGTCACTTTCTCTGTGATTCTTTTTTGTTCCTCTTTAAAAGTAATTACTTTGTCTACCAAGTGCTTTGATGTTTATGCAAACTGATTTTTATTGCTGAGAATTTTTTTGGTGTCCAGTGTTAGCAGGACAATCATTGTTAGCTGTTGGGGTCGCTGAGGCTGTACACAGAGTGTAAACAAACTAATATCAAGGCAAACAAATGTTGTTCGTGGTCTAACTTAGCCAATTAACCTTTTAATTTGCTGAAATACACACTGGATTAGTTACTTCTTCAAGGTACAGATCACTTCCAGTAAGAGTTGTTTATGTATCTTAAGGTATCTTATGGTATTGTTTGTGTATCTTACTCATTCCAGACTCAGTTAGAAAGGTGTAGCTGCAGATAAAAGTCTATGTGTATGTTTAACATCTAAATTAATGCTAGAAGCATACAGAAGGACAAAATCTTCACTGAATCCTGTCCAGTGAAACAGTATTACTGTGGAGGACTTGGCCAGCATTTGGGCAGCACATTAATCTGTGGATGGCCTTGGTCAGTAAGCTTCCTAAACTATATTACTACAATAAGCGTGCTTGGAAGTGTTTCATATTGAGAGGAGTTTGCTTGGTTCGAGTTTTATTCCATGTGTCACGAAAGGGATTCTCTCTCAAACCAGCAGAATTTTTTGAAATGAGAAAAATAAAAGGGGCCTGTTGTAAAAAAGTACAAGAAAACTGTGTTGATGGTAATATGTTCAGAATTTCAAAAAGTACAATTAATGCCTGGGGTCTTTAGATACACTATCATAAAGCGTGCCAATCTTTGATGTTTGCAGTTGTACTTTTATTATATTATGTCCTGAATAATTCAGCTGTCTCTTATTTGCTTCACAGTCCTTTTCAAGTTAGAAGCACTGCCCAATTTATATAGAGAAAAAGAATACAAAACAAAGGGCAATAATTATTTTCTTTTGATGGCTTCCTATGAAAATTTAATTCTTAAATTCAGGTTTGGTATTCAGTTATTTCTACAGTCAAGTGTAGTAAGAGGAGCATAGTACCCCTTGTACCTTAGAATCAAACATACATTTGTAGTTATGAACAGATATTCTGTTCTCTGCTTCTGTTGCAAACCCTACTTTTTTCAGTACATTAATTGTCATTTTCAAATGTTGATGCTCAATTGTTGACTCACTTACCAAGAATTTAATGCCAATTGAGTTCATTTTAAGGTATATATGTGTAACAATTCTTCCCCTGCTCCTATGGATTTTAAGTGTGTCTCCACAGTGATTTCAGTGATGGGTTCTGAGTATTTACAATAAGCAGTAATCTTGTTAAAACCTGACATATCTTTTGCTAGCTAGGAGATCACAGTGATCCCATCCTGCTTCCAGTATATGAATTATTGCTGGTCTTTTACTTTCCTGTTATTATAGGTTGCCTGTAGACCTGGCAGTTTCAGTAAGAGAACATCTCCCAATCTTCTGTGGGTGGGCTCATGCCACTCTAATCTCTTTTCTGTTCATTGGATTTTGCAGCAGTGATGCTAAGGGATAAAGCTTTTTAACTGTAGAAAAGAGGGAATCAGTGACACTTATAGTAAATTGTGAAGCTGTATACTGTATTAGATAGAAAACAGTAAATGAGGCAGTAAATTGTCATCAGAACAAAAGGACCAGTTATCTCAAATCTTGGTTTTGACTCCATCCTTCCATTTCTTACTAACTTGCATTTCTTCACAATTCCCTACTTACTCTTGTTTTTCTTCTGAAAATGCATATTTCCTGTAAGCCTCCTTTTACAGCTGCTTTGCTAAGTCCAATTTCAGTTTGACAGCTGGGAGGAGTATTTCTAAGGCACACTTGTTCAGTGGAAGTTGTCTCCATTAATTCACCAGTGTATGTAATCCAGGATTTGTCTGGACATTGCCTCTATTACAGTTTGTCCTTAATGCCACATCACACTCAAATAGTGTAAGCTTTATGTGTCAAAGATGTCGATGTTTATATTTTCTTTGGCAGTTTTTAGAATAATCCTTACGACTTTTGGTTACTGTGAATGAAGTTTCAGCAGAATCTTTTCTGAGTGAGAGCTGATCCATATGGCGTGACATTTGGCAATGTATATACTTACTCTGTGACACTTATATTACTATAATTTAAAAGGCTGCAAATGGTACCTGCCACTAATGGAAGATTTCCTTTCTACATTTTAGGCTGACCAAATTTCTGGCTTTCACATAAGATCTGTCCTGTGTGTTCCTATATGGAACAGCACCCACCAAATAATTGGTAAGACCTTCTCCACAGCTGCATAATATTTATGTTATTGTAAATTTAGTTCTATCTTTTTAATTCTATCTTCCTTTTCTTCTTTTTCCCAGCTGAATATTGTTAAGTTACGGTACCTAGGATGCATGTCAAATATCTGAGAAGGGATGTTTTGACTTGGATACTGCATGGACTTTTTCAGCTTTCCAATTGTGTCATTGTTAAGTTATATGTTGCACAGAAACTTTAAGACTAATGAGATGAAAACAGAAATTCTAATAATACTTGTGAAAAATGTTTGATATGTTTGATATTTCTCTTGGGTGTCCCTCTTTAGTACACAACTTGGGAACTGTTTCTGCAGTCAAGGAGAGCCCTCACTTCCCTCTAATGAAACACACTGTCAGGAGTCAGGAAGGACTTACTGGAGGGGCTGTGGCAGGTGTCAGAGTTGCTTGTTGCAGTGGTGTTTGCTGGATCAGGATGTGACAGGGGTTTATTGGATGTTTGGTAGGAGGCTTCCCAGCCATGCTGCACCTGCAGTTGGCCCTGTGTTATTTTTTGGCACAAAAAGGAGGGCTGTTTGTAAATAACAGCACCAGATTCTTCTGCTAACTTCCCACAGAAGAATTGATGTCAAACCAATAGCAATTTAAACTGTCAGAGCAAGACTTAGATCCCTGCATGTTGTGGCTGTCAGTGAGAGCTGCAATCCTTAGTGCGTTGCTGAAGGCATGGGTATCATGCAGGGTATTTTAGCAGAGAGGATGTGGGAACTGAGTCTTTTAAAAATATGGCTTGTCATTTGGTGTCAAGTGTGCATTATCTTAAAAAAGTAGAAAGAAACTGATCCCTTGACTGCTGATGACTCTTAAAGTGTATTTCTAAGGGCATATTGTAGCTAAATTAAATAGAAATGGTTTCTTGCAGTAGAAATCAGTGTTAGTTCAGTTACAGACAAGAGCATTGAGCACTTTTTCAAGTGTTTTAAGGAAAATGCTTTTTTGTCACAGGTTCAGTAAATTAATGGACCAGTCATGAGTGAAAAAAGGCTTATATACCCGGATGATGTTAAACTAACTAAGATTTTAAGAACAAAGCTACTGATTTGGCAAACTATATTGCTAACTCCAGATTGCTAGGCAACTTTGTGACTGCTGTTAGCAAAGTGCTCAAGTTTTTTCCCAAACAAATCTTTAACCTTTTATGAAAACCATCGTAAGGAACTTTTAGATTTGCAGTATTATACTTAAAAAGTAAAGAATAACAGTTGAAAGTAAACTGAGTACTGGTATCACGACAATCAGACTTTTGTATGTTTGTCTGTTTTATTTTCAGAATAAATATTTGGAATTCTGCTTTTCAGTTTAAAATACGTATTTTACATTTTACCAATGAATAAGTTATTTTGCATTGAGAATTAATGAATGAAGATTATAATTCATATTAACTCTTTCTAAAGGGGTAGCTCAAGTGTTGAACAGGCTTGATGGGAAATCCTTTGATGATGCTGACCAGCGACTCTTTGAAGTAAGAGGCATTTAGTTTTTTAGCATTAACATACTTTTCAGCAGGATTTGGTATTTCTGAGAAATTCTAGAGATGGGGGGAAAGAATGTGTTTTCTCTGTTTGCAGTTTGACATTAATTCTCAGAACTCTGCACTTAATAAGGTTGCATCCTAATTAAGACAAGTTTCTGTCATCTGACCTCTCTCTTCTGGAGGCCAGTGACTTATCCGTATTCTTAAGATAACCTGTCCAAGCATGCTTATTCATAATATTTTCATGCAATTTCCTTTAATGATTAACCCAGCACTCATCTTTGTTTGAATTATAACTGATTTATAATTGACTTTATACTCTGTTTTCTTTTTTAATTTTAGGCTTTTGTTATCTTCTGTGGCCTGGGCATTAACAACACAATTATGTATGACCAAGTGAAGAAATCCTGGGCAAAACAGTCTGTGGCTCTTGATGTATGTATACATCTTCATGAAACCTGTTCTTGCTCCTAAGTATCAAGTGTAAAGGAACCTACTGCTTCTGAATTTATTGTAGTTAGAATAATTTTGTGTATCTGCCTCTCTGTACCTAAAGAGTGTTGTCTTAAGGTGATGCTGAAGGGAAACTTTCTCAGGGTACACTTAGCTGTAGAGCTCATGCATAGCTTAAGTAATGTGAAACTTGGTTAGCTCATTTGATGCTTGTGATTTTACATTAGAAGGCAAGACAGTGATGGAGAATCTAGTTTCTTAGACATGTGAGTGCAGGAGTTAATCTAGGGTTCAATAGTCCATAGGGTTTTTAGTATCAAAACTAACATCTGCTGATCCCTTATCAGATATATGTCTTGCTAGAACAGAGTCAAAGCAGGAGGGGTGACAGCTCAGTAAGAGCTCTGCTGTGAGTCAAGACTAATACATAATGCAAGGTCCTGGTATTCCAATACATCACATCTTTCTATAAAATACATATAGAGGAGCTAAATGGATGGAGAGCTTTCTCTTTTTTTGCTTATTGCCTTTGTCGAAGTTGCTTTTCCTGTTTCAGCTCTGCCCCCATTCATAATATCTATTAGCTCCTGTGAAATAAATTCTAAAATGCAAAACATTTCAAAAAAACTATGATTGTTTAAACTTCTGTAAGAAGATTCAACAATACAGCATTATTCTCTATCATATATCTGGAGATATTAAATGTAATCATATTAAAAATAATCTTGGCAAGAACAAAGCTTGGAGTTTTGAGGATAGCTTTACAAATTTACATTATTTCTACTAAAATAATAATTGAGAATGGTTTGAATGAAACTTCAGGTCTTTTGAAAAGCATTATGCAAGACTGAGTTGCTAAGATTTCAGTATTGTTTCAAATTTCAGATGTATTAAGAAAAAAAATGATCTAGTGACTCTCTGGGATGATCCCGCGCAGGGTTAAGAGTTGCACTTGATGATCCTTGTGGGTCCCTTCCAGCTCAGCATATTCTGTGATCTCTGATGTCTGCACCCTTTACCTGTGTAATTCCTTGGAGTTTATACAGTACTCACCATTGCAATAAGAACGACATTGGCCTGAATGAGATATGAATCTCTCTCCATTAAAACAAAAATCAAAGAAAACTGGATTTCTATGATGAGTCTTTTTTTCCCTTTGCTTTAGGGTTGGGGATAATCTGTGTATTGGGGTTCTATCTTGTGATGCACACAGGCATATTAAGGATTTTTGAAGTCAGTAAGACTTCAAAGTTAAAAAACACTCTAAGCATAAGTGGCTTTATTTATTATTTCTCTAGATGTGTTCATTTAGGAGAAGAAGTTAAATACTCACTTTTTCAGGCCTCCTGCAAGATCCCATATTCTTTACATGCCATAGTCATGACTTAGTGTAAGCCCTCAGATATATGTGCAGTGTGCACCTTAGAATAAATACTCTTTCTGGCAAGAAAAACAAGCTGTGCCAGACACCCCGCTTAGACAAACAGGGATAAAAGTTAACATGAAAGTTTATTTGCTACTGAAGTAAAATTATAATTTCTTCGTTTAACATTGGCTTCTTTCCTAAAAGAAAGACTAAAAAAAGACTAATAACTATATAGCTTACATGCAGAGTATAGGCTTGATAAATGGCCACTATTCTTTAATGGAGAGTAATTCTTTCTGTGAATGAGCAACAGTGCTTGATAATATTTGTATGAAGTGATGGAAGATAGAAAAGTACTCAACAGTAGAATGGTATAAGCTGAAGGACTGAATCCATTTTTCAGTAATAGAATATTTCATTAGTATTTATGTATTTAGCTAGAATGGTGAGGAATGGCAGCTGAAAATGACATTGATATGAAATGTGAAATAAATCAATTCAATATATACCATAATAAGATTCTTATCCAGATATACCGATACAGGTTTTTATATAGTACTCTCATAAGATTGACTAATAAATAGAAGACCAAAATGTAAACAAATGATAGAGAAAGGTTGACAGGAGTATACCATATAATTCAAAACCAGGCTAAACCCTTTTTTAATATTAAAGATACAAGACTTGCAAATGTTTAAAAGATTAGAATAATAAATATTAAGGAAGACTGTAAAAATCTAGAGGGATATAATGAACACAGATAAAGGAGAAGCTTGACGAGAATTTTGGTATTAAGTGTAATCTGTCATAGCAGAAGACATATTTTTACTAATCTCACCAGTTTCTGAGAGAAGTTACAATATGGTTGGACAGAAAAATAGATACTATTGGAGAATTGATATGATGTATAATTATAGAAAGTAAAATGTGGGGCAGAAAAATGAATTGATGTTTGTTATTTATTCTTTTATAGTGAAGGAATTAATTCCTGTTACTGTAAAAGGTGACATTTCTAAAATTGATGAGTAAATACATCCTGGGACTTCTTGCCACAAAGTACTGCAATTCAAAGGCCTTTGAGATAGTTTAGGTATTTGTATGAGTAACAGAGACATTCATAAATGAAAATTATTTCAAAATGAGAAGCATATATCAAAGCTTTAGCACACAAGCAGATGGGGAGATGCTGCGTGGTGATGAGGACCTGTCCTGGCCAGGAGTGCTCTGGCTCTCTGAGCTCCCGCATGGACCAGCAGCTTGTCCATGCACAGTCAGTACTGGTGGGTGCAGCACACAGGATGGCTCTCGCACCCTCTAGAGTGCTTGTTCAGTGTTAGTGTTGTCACTTAAGGACAGAATGTATTCCCTATAAATGGGTGCATACCAATAGGTAATACGCAGAGGGGTGTGGTACTCTGTGCGTCCTATTGGATGTTGTCATCTCCAGAAGGGTATTGAAGAGAATGTCAGGCATAGGATAGAGGTGCTGATTTGCATGCAGTGATGTGCCACTAGCTCATGCATTAAAGCAAAAGGCATTATTTAAGATCTGTAAATCTAACGTTATTTTTACATTAAATTGTTTCTCTTTTGATTGTAGAACTCCAGGAGAACAATGTAGAAATACTTATGATATTAAATTACTTATTGTCCATGTTTCCCTTTAAAATTCCCTGCAGCATAAATGCCAAATGTATGCCTGATATCCTGCAACTGGTTATTATGTGCTGTCATTCAGAACTGTTACCACACACAAATATGAATTAAATTTGCTTTAAACATAATTGATTAGACTGTAGTACAGAACCCTGATAGTTTTACTTGTCAAGTGTACAAAAATGTTTTCTATCTTTTGTTCTGGGGCAGGTGTTGTCTTATCATGCAACATGTTCGAAGGCAGAAGTTGATAAATTTAAGGTAAGACTTAAGTTTTTAGTTATTTCTGAAAATATCGCAATAAATTAAAATGGAAAGCAGAAAATCTTAATTAACAATGATTTACAAAGGACATATCATGTGTGAGGCAGAGAAGGTGGAAAAAATCTTTGAAGGGATAAAGAGCTGCAGTGCTGGGTGCACCAAAGTACCATTGCCCCAGCACCAGCTGCTGGAACTGCATGTCTGTGGTTTGGTGACCTCCTCAGCACGGACCACCACGGGGAAGTCACACCATTTATGAGATGAGGAAGGGACTAGAGAAAATTACTTGAGACTTTAGGTGCTTATAGAGTGGAAGCTGTCCTGTGTTTACTGAAAGAGCAGAACATTGACTGCCAAGATTGTGCATAGACTCAGAAGGCTGGGTGGGGAGATGAGGAATCGTCCCACTTCTGTAAGCACCCTGGGCAGAATGTTAAAGTGATGTGTTCTGAATGTAGCATTGCTAGGAACCAATAATTACATGTTCTCTCTGAACCCTGCCTTGCCATGGGCTAGAAAGTAGAGGGAGCAGGAAGTTTGCTCTATTATCACTGCCAGCACTGCAGAGCTGCTTTTGTGATAGACGTAGCTTGTCTTTCTCTGCTTGAGAAAACATTTGGAGTGACACTTCCCTTGGCTATGAGGAGGCATTGTTGTAGTGGGCTTCTCAAAGCTGTTTGGGAGGCTCTTGTGGGTATCAATGCTGGTCTCCTGTGTGCAAAGTGCATCAGAGACTGTAGTGAGGTCTGGGAAGGAGATCTGGATTGTTGTGACCCCGCACTGCTGGCATTCCCTGCTCTAGCACCCTGGCACCTGTTAGGCTGAAAAATAGCTGTTGGGTGGTTATTTTGACACTTGGCTGTCAGGCTGCAACCTGCCCTGTGCACCACAGGGAGGTGGTCGTGGTGGAAGGGGCAAGACATGGGTGACTTAGAGCCGATACTGATGAGTTACCTGAGGTGGGAAGGGCAGCTCTTGTAATATTCTCCCTCCATTGTAGTTACTGGTGTGGTTACCCATGCTTTTCTAAATTTTCTAAACTGAAGATTAGATTACTGAATTATTGCTGGGATTGATGTGTTGACAATCATTTCAATTCAGCAGCCAGCAGAAAATACTTTTCTGTGCATAAAAAGTTGTATTCTGTGTTTGGCAAAAAAAAAAACTAAACAGTTTGTTGAGAGAGAGGGAGGAAAGGATAAAGGACAACCAGGTTTTTTTGGTTTGTATTTTCATTTACCTTAGAATAAGCACCTGTAATATAGTTTCTTTGACTCTCAGGATCTTTCACCAGTATCTTTGTACACATCAGAAGGCCATACTTATTGATTGCTGTTAGACATTGAAAGACAATTCTCATGGTCTGTGTAGCTGAAATAACAGCTTGCTATATTATTCTTTAGACTTAAAAACTAGTTATTCTTTAGACTTAAAAACTAGTGTGATGAGAACTATTCTCCTTTTTTTCCCAAGTGACTTCATTAATAGATATGCCAGTCTCCAAGTAAGAAATGCCTTGTCATTATCCATTTACCTTGAAGGCATGCAACTATCCATTTAATGGCTAATGATAAGGTAAAAGGAAATGAAAAGCATTTATTCATTACTAACCCCAAAAGGTAAATTTTTTATAAAGAACATAAATGAGAAAATAAGGAATATAACCAAGCTATGCTTAAACTAAGCTAAGTTATTTTTTCAGACAAATTTTCCCTTTCCTATATATAGTTGTCTCATTTTCAATTCCTGACAAAATGAGTCTCATGTAGTCTGTTAATGCTTCACGCCACTAGTTGTAAGCAAATCAAAAGCACAGAAACCCAGGGCTGACCAGCCTGTCTTGTGGGGCTGTGACACAGAGCTCATCCCCAGAGAGGCCCATCCATCTCTGGGATGAAATTACTCCCCTCTGCCCGCTTGCACAGCTCTGGCAGCCGGTCTCCCTGCTGAGGTCTCACGAGGCATCCTACCCTGAAATCACTGCTCTTTTCTCTGTTTGCTGCATTGTTATATTTTGTATAAGCCCTTTGTTGTATTAGGGTCATCTTCTAGACTTGACTGGCTAATAAACCATCCCTCCCTCTGGGGGCGTTTGGGGCTAAAACTGTCCCTTCTCTCTGGTGATTTATTGGCAGATGTCAGAGGAAATGTCTGTTATGATTTACCCAATGTTCTGGTTCAGGCACAGCAGTAACAGAGAGAGAGGGCAGAAACATCTAAATGAGAGTGATGCCAGTAGTTCACTGTTGGCTCCTGACTGACATGAGACCCAACAGTAATTAATGATTTTGAAGTGACAATACATTTGAGTTGACAACTTTTCAACGTATTACCCCAAACATACTGTAACTGGACCCCAGCAGGTTGAAAATAATTACATGTTCCTGTAGTACAAGTTGTTTATTTCCTCTTTGTAATCTTGTTTTTGATGGTCTTAATAAAATGCTTTTCCATTAATATTTTATTTGCCTAAGATCTCAAGAATATTCTGATAAAAAGTGAGAAATTGGAAGTGTACTTGAAGTTTATTTTTCCTCTGGCTTTTACCAGTAGACTATTTTATTGCATTATAGAAAGCCTAGCAAGACTAGCTAAGGTTGTTTTTTTACTTGAGATTCTTTCAGTAATTTCTTATTGTTAGTGGATGAATTCACATATACACAAATTCATAAATATTCCTGGTATCTTTTTAAGAATTAAACGTAATCACTTTTCTGATACCATTCCTCCAGATACATGAAGAAAAACTAAGCTTTGCTTTTCATGGGTATTTGCAAGTAAAACAAAAAAAATCCACTTTGAGTGTAAACTTGTACATCTGAGAGTGTCTGAAGGTCTTCATCCTGATTTATCACAATGATTCTCTTCACTTGCGTCTACATAACTACACTAAATTCAATTTTGGCAAGATAAGCTCAAGTAATGCACCAATGAACCATACCTGTATCAATATTAATTTTATTTTTCAAGAAGTTAGAAATAAGTTATGATTTTAAAAACGCTGTCAACTCAGTTCTCCTTTGTATTTTAGACTTAAAAGACCATTCTGTTATTTCTGTTGTGTACTAATATTAGTGCTTAGCTTATAAGCATTTGAATGACTGGAATAGAAAAATGTAAGACTAGTGAAATCTGATTAATCCAAGATTGATGCTATCCTATGAAGCTGTCCTGTAGTGCCAGGTTTCTTCTTCCTGAAATTCAGGCTTTCTGACCCTAAATATAGTTGTATGAATATAGAAAGCCAAGATACACGAGCCAAGAATGCAGAATTGTGTCCAGGACAGGATATTTATAGCAAGAGCTACTGACTTCTGAGACAGTAAGGAACGAATCCTGTGACTTAGCAAGCAGTCCCCCAAACACACATCTTTAAATTTAACTAATATAGTTTCCAAAGAGAATATGTAAACACTGTCCTTTTATGGGTAATGTAAAAGAAGCTATTTTTGAGAAGCAAACGTAATTGCGCAGCTGTGAGTGGTATAAGCCAGATCAATATTTAATGACTGTGATGCATTATTTATAGCCCTTTGAGAGATTCCCTTTTTTAGGTCAAACAGCACACATGAGAGATACACAGTGGAAAACAATTTATCACCTGCTGTACAGACTCTTTGATTCAAAATGTAGCATAATAACAATTCCTGCATTTCTGTTTTGTAGCCTGAGGTGTGGCTATTTAAGTCCTACCTTTACATAGGGAGGCCTTTGTGTCTCTCTTGAAAACACTCATTTAACTAAAAAACAATGGAAAGAGTTGAACCAAAGAAAAGAAACAACTCTAAGACTGCTGCTGTATATGACAATGTAAACAACTGAATCCATGAAAAATGATGGATCTAAGTGAATTGGATACTTGGATTGAGCTACCTATGTGATTTAAAATGAACTTGTTATTCATGTCTTATGGACCCTTAAACATGTAACAGTGAGCAGCACAATGAAAAAAAAAGATTGAATCTTTTATATTTTATCTCCAATCTCTGAAAGGATTGGAAAAGCATACCTAGGCTATGTTATTTTCTGCTGTAATGCCATCTTTTAATTTAGAACTATTTCAGTTACTTTTATATCTTTGTAATTAAATAATTTGTAGTGGTTTATAATAATTACTTTATAGTCTTCCTCACTAATTAAATTTCAGAAAGACAGTATGTGTTTCAGACCATTTATGAAATAATGTCACAGAATATGCGGGTTTTATGCGTTGATGCCACTGCTGTTTCAGTCTGTTTGGTCATCTGGGTTTACCAAAAGCCCAAGGCATGTGGTCCCAATGCCAGGGCAGTATTTCAAGGCATGGTCCAGTCACGTCTATGGTGAAGCACATGCAGTTCTGTGAGAGCTGCAGTTCCGTGTCAGTGTGAAGCTCTTCATGCACTGCAGTATTTTCCAGGTTGTCCTCCAAGGCTGGTCACACAGGCTCCTCTTTGGCTGTCATAGGATGGTGTGGGCTGGCACTGAGCGTTTCTCCAATGCTATTCCAGCTGCTCAAGTTCTAGTGAGAATAGAAACAATGGGAAAAAAAGTAAGGAAAAATATTGAGGGTAAACAGGGCTTACATGTTAATATTGAACTGTGTTCCCTTTTTCCCTTTTGAGAAAGGCACATGATGACAAGATGTAAAACATACTTTATTTCTCTTCTTTTCCACATAATACAAGACCTAAAGCACTGTGTTAAGCGTTTCATAAATCATGAAATTGAGGCCTTTATTGTATTACATTATTTTGTACACTTTGACATGCACTTATGTCTTCAGTTGTCATGGAAATAAGAATTCAGGAACACATTGCATACAATGAAAATTATTAAAAGTAATAAATTATGATTAAAAATAAAGTACTGAGAGTTTATACTATTTTCTGAAATGTGAGGCTGTCATCTGTTGACTTCAGACTAGTGCTCTGTAGTTCAATTTTTTTCAGTTTCAGGGAATGGTATGGAGGAGTAGGGAAAGATTGTTCACAGTCTTTTCTCAAACAATGTTTAGATTTAGAGACATCAAATGAAATTATCAGAGTGCAGATTTTAGTCTGACTAAAGATCTCTCTTCAGCAAACATGTAGTTAAACTGTATGACCTATCACTGTAGATGTTAATGAGTTAAAGTGATTAATTAACAGAAGGAAAAGGCAAATGGAGACTGATGTTCTCTGGGTCAGGGTATCTCCCAAGTGCAGCTCACCAAAGCAGAGAAGAGTGCACCAAGGGAGTATGTTTTCTTCATTCAAATCATATTCCCTGAGGTTTTCTCCTTTAATTTCTTCCGTGAGTTGCTTTGTCAGAAATAAAGTGGGGTGACTTCAGTCCTGAGACAGGAGAGGCACCTGTTCAGGAATTACTTTTGGAGCTGTTTTGCTAGGCTAGTGTCATACTACAGTGCCTACCCTAATTCTAGGGATAGTTAATAAAAAAAGCTAGTGGGAATTCTGAATTTGGTTTCAAAAATTTAAACACTTGGTTTTACTGAAATCAAGATGAGATTAAATTGCTGCAAAAGGTCACTGAAATGACCACATTTATTAGTTCAGGTTGAAAACATGAAGCTCCCAGGGCAAAATGTGTCTTTCCCGCCAGGGCAAATGAAACATGAGTTTTCCAGGATGTTGTGGAGGGAAGGCTTACGAGGAATACTTTAACCTGGTAAGGCTCAAGCACTGAGCTGCCCTTGGGAAGGGGCCAGCCAGCCCTGCTTGTTGGCTGTGGAGGAGTTAAAGGGAGGCCACAGCAGTCATGAGGAGACATCCACCCACCTCTGGATGTTTGTAATCTAACTGGGTGAGTCCTTTGCCCTTGTGTTGTCATGTCATCTGAGCAGGGCAGGGCACTTCATCATGGTTTTGTTTCCCATTTGCAAAGAGGTGACAGAAATATTAAGACATCTGTGAAAGATTTCAACAATTCTGCTTTCTGACTGCAGAAGATTTGTGTGATGCAACTGTATTGCATTTGTATGATAAGCCTGCACAAAACCAGTTTATTTTGTAGTGTAAGAGATAAGTAAATCCTGTTTTAAAATAGGTTTTCCTCAAGAGAAAAATTTATCTATGATTATAGATTTAAGGCAAAAGAAAGAAGCTTGTGGCCTGGAAGCTAGATAAAGCCCACAATTTAATCATATCCCCATGCCCAGACATTTTTTTCTGTTAATTTATGAGTTTAGAACAGGTCATTAAGTGAATTTTTAAAAGGTATAGGCTTCTTTCAGCAAGGAATAGATTCTGGTCTGTGGATTACATCAGGACAAGGGCATAATGCAGAGGTCAGTAAGGAACTTCCCGTGGAATTTTTTGAATATGCAAAGGTAAAATGTGTTTGTTCTTAAGTGTTTACGGTAAACAGAATAATCTTTGAATACATTTACATTGTAGGTCAAAAAGAAGGGATCTTAAAGATTATGATTAAAAAAAAAGGTTAAAAAACAGCATTGACATTCTGACTGCAAAGTAAAGACATACAGTAACTAGAAGTATTAAATAATAAATGACTACTTCTAAGACCTGCTACTTCATAGTTAGACCAGAGCTTAAATCTCCTGGTTAAAAACCTTAACAAGTAATAAACTTCAATCAAGGAAAATAACAGAAAACTAAAATACATGCATGATCAAAACATAGTCCTTGTACTAGTTGTTTTAAAAAGTCTTTTTCCCAAAAGCTGAAATAGATTTCAATCAAATTAGATAATTTGAGGGTTTTCTGCTATACTTTAATATTTACAGTACTACAAAAAACATTCTAAGTAGTTTAAAATATTACTGCCTTACTGCCTTTAATAGTGGCTGGTTTTCAATTTCTTAGTAATTATGCACAGTAATACAGGGTTACTTAAACAAAAGATATTTTCATGAGAGGAGTAAAAACCATTTATGATTATTAAGTTATCCATACTAAAAAAGTGTGCTGCTACTTTGCTGCTCTCAAGTGCTGGATTTTTTTATTTACATAGAAAATTTTGTGTTTCTTGCATCTCTCTTCATATGCAAAACCACAATTGGTCCAGGTCTTGAAAATGCTTCGAAAAACAAGTTGGAAAGAGCAATCATTGGGGGCATAGTACTGGTCACAAGTGAAGGCGAAATGATTTATTATCCAACAGACCTGTTGTCTGTCCTACAATCTGATCAGCCGTCATACTCCATAAGAATCTCTTGTCAGCTGGAAAACATTGAGGAATAAACACGTTCAACATTGCTACACCACTTAGCCAATGACCATGCAAAAGGGGATAAGGCACAGCATACATTTAAAATGCCATGGGAGCCAGAGGGTTGTCTGATGAATGACTGAAAAAATAAAAAAAAAAATTATAAAGATCAGTACTTGCCAAATAACAAAGTGGTATGCTTCAGTCAGTGGCAGACGTAGGAATTTATATTTGGAAAGGTTTTCAAATGGGAAGAAAAATCTGTCTAGAAAAGACTGGCACACTTAAAGTGGACCAGAATAATTTTAACAACTGAGGTACTTCAGTAAAAGATGGTCTTTTAGGAGCTCTTCCCTGTGAGTTTATCATGGTTCTTTTGCCACCAGTAAGGAGCAGATTATTCCCCACGCAGCTGACAGATATCCCTGGGGCTAGCCCTGTATGCAACAGCTCACTCTTCTGACACCTGCATTCCCAGACTGGTCCAAGTAAGGACAGTGTAGTGTTTGTTTTATCCCACGGAAGAAAGAAATCTATAAAAATGGCATAATAATTCACATTTTATTTATTCTTTATTTGCCTGTGTTTGGATTTCTTTTGTAGCCCCAACAGATTGACAGGTTAAAAAAAAATCAAGTTGCTTTTCACCAAACTTTATCTAAATAGAAACTTTCTAGTTGGCATTCATATTATAAATGTTAAATTTAAAATTAAACAAGTTCCTTAAAAGTTGTACTGACTTTAAAACTAGGGAAAAAAGTGGGTTTTTTTCCCTTGGCACATACCCTAGAGAAGGAAAAAATATTTGTCGCTGTTTATTTCTTCTTCCATACAGTGTTCCAGCTGCAAAGTTGCTTGTCATAAATGTTTGTTTGTAGTGATTTAAATTACTAATGGAAATGTTTCTATAGGCTTTTTAAAATAATGTTTTATAAAAAGAAACATAAATGTTACCCAGAGGAAGAAGGCAGTGTTCTTTAAATGGTTTTGACATTTCCAACAAGTTGATATTAGAGCTAGAACCTTTTTATAACTAAAACTCCCAAAAGTGAAGAATGGCAAATCATTGAGACATGTTTTTCTGAGATGAATCTCTTTGGCCACTGGGTGCCATCCTTGCTCCACTTTAAGGCTGGTCGCCTAGCAGCATTTCTGTTAAGCTCTGAATTCCTGACAAAAAATATAATGCCAGTGCAATTTCACACCATCATAATATTTGTGTGTGTATGTGGTAGAACATGTTAGCAGCACAGGAAGCGTGTTCTCCTTGCATGATTCACTGAGAGACTTGGGCGAGATACCCTCACAGATTCAGCCAAGTTACATCCAGTCTTATATCCAGCAATTTTTAATTTTTTTTTTGCATTCCTCCATCAGCTGCCGAAAAGGAGGTTGTGCTGAAAGAGCTGTTCCTGCATGAGTGTGTGAGTGACCATCTCCCTTGCAGTGTTAACTAAGGCTCTGGGATTACTTGAAAGAAAAAAATTACATGGATCCACACTTGTTTTCTAGATCCATTTGGGATGTATGGGCCTGTGTCATCCAAAGAAAACATTATCTGGCATATATTATGTAAAATATATTTGTGGTTGCAGTCTTCTACAGGTTATTTATTATGTTGTTTCATTGTCTGCCTAGGGAGATTCTGCTATTGTTTTAGTCTGGGAAAAATCCCAGGCAGAGTAAATATAGTTTCTAACAGAGAAATTATGTCAGTAGTTCTGTATTTTTAGTCTTTCCAATTTAAATATAAACACTTTACTGTAGCACAGATGCATATCCCATCAGAATCTGCCTGCACACAGAGTATCCTCTTTGGTTTAAACCCTGCTTTCTGTGCTGCCATGAAGCAGTGTGTGTTTTGTCACTGCAGCAAGCCTGTGGACACACACACACAAAAAAAAAAAAAAAAAAAAAATGACACTCCAAAAATAACAAACAAATAATTTCTACTTAGGGCCTTCATAAGCTCTACTGTTAAACTGGTTCCAGGTATCTACTGGTGTTACCTGTGCTTTCCCCAAAGGAAAACTGTTACTGTAAGGAGTGGTAAGGAAAAGTTATAAGTAGCATAATATATACATACATTCAAAACATGAATGACATGAAACAAGTATTTATGGCTGTGTTGCAGCCTTTCACCTCGAAGCAGTGATATACGAAAGCAACTTTTGTTTAGAGAAAATTTTTAAACAGGATTTAAGTGTCTTGTTATTTGTTATTGTTAGAAGAATGGGATCTGTACATTTTAATTTTGGTCAGAAAGTAGAGGCTGAGTTGTGTATGCACTTAGAGCTCTGTGCTGCAGTGCAGTAGGGTGCTCAGGCTTTCTCTGCTGATGTGTTTTGTGAGACGAAGGGTTTGTACCTTCTGCTAGAGGGAGAGGAGCTGTGCTTGCTGTTCAGCCTGCCCTGCAGGAGAAGCCTTGGCTTGTTAAACTGTAGTAAGATGAACCTCTGGTTTTGGGAGAAAGCTCTTGGGCAGTCCTGAGTGCTCCTAGGGAGTGATTTATGGGTTCAGAATAGGATGGCTGGATTTCTTTTAAACCTGCAATCAGAACCTGATAAAAAGTAAGGAGAAAAAGACGAAGATAAAACATACTTTAAGGATAATCACTGACATTTTTTCAGTAGCTTTTCTGTGAATGTATGTTGTGTGTTTGAAGGTGTTGTTGGTATTATTTACTGTCTGCCTGACAGGATTCTGCTATAGCTGTCACTCTAGAAGGTCTGAAATAGGACTTTCCCCCCAGTGGAGCAGTAACACGCTCATGCATTTGCATAACTTTCACCACCAGTCACTGTAGTGCCAGCCTGATTTGTCACAGCAGCTCAGAAAGAACATTTCAGTGCCTCACAGGAACCCTGTCCAGTGCCATTGTCATGTGCTCCAGCAGCACCATCATGGCCTGCATGGCATGCAGTGAGTGCTGCTGGAATATGCTGGGATGGAAAAAATAGTGTAACACCAGTGGGTGCACCATTGTAGCACTGGTGGGGTTTTTGATGTTATGTTTTGGGGTTCTTCTTAGTGTGTGTTCTTGGCTACATCTTCACTTTTTGCACATGCTTTCTTGCACAGTGTGTCCAGCTGAGAACTGCAGGGCACAGTTTGGGCCATTTGCCACCAAAAGAGCAAGTTCTTCTCTGTGCCTTCACAGGCACCTGTGAGAAGAACCTGTCTGTGTTCCCTTCACCCTTAAATTAGGCTTTTCTTCTTCTAAGTCTTCAAGAAAAGGAGCTGGAACCATTCCTCCCCTTTCTGGGTAGGAAAAGGCCACATTGCATCCCTCTGTCCTCACCCTCCCAAATTTACAGGCCTGAGAGGGGGGTCAGTTCTCATTACCTATTCTGATATTCATCCCAGCAACAAAGCTGACTTTCTGCTACCAAACCCAAGAGAAGCTGCTGTGGGAAATGGCAGCCTGCATGCCTGACACTTTTGTATTACAGAGAAATACTTGCCCTAGGTTTGCTGCTTGTGTTTGTTTGAAATTCTGAAACAGAGACTGAATAGACCCTTTTGTACAAACTTCTCATCTGCACTAATGGTCATAAAAATTCGACAGTTGCTAGCCTGCAGTATGTGCACACTGGGTATTTCCTAATCGCCAGAAGCCAGGAGGACGTGAACACTCCCCTGCGCGCCTCGGGAGATCATTGTGTCGAATGTGCATGCCCTGTAAAACTCCAGTCCTAGGCTGCTCTGGTTATGGACCTTGGCCTTAAGAAGAATAGATGCCCAAGTCATTAATTGCTTTTATTTTATGTCTCTGTTCTTTTAAAATCTAAATTTCTTGTTCCTTTTATAGACTGCCATATATTTTGTTTCTGTGTACTAGGAAACAACTTTAGCATTGAGGATTGATTGATTCTTAGCAACATAAAATAACATACTTTGTGTCTTTTCTAATATGTCTGTAAAAAAAAAAATAAACAATATTTTTGTCTCGAAGATGTATTTTTCTTTTTAATGGATCCCAATTTCAGAAAGTTCCGACAGAATTGATTGACTGATTAGAAACATTCAATATGCCTTCTGCTTTTTAGCTATAATTCTGGGCCTACCTTTGGAAATTGCATGTGTAATACTGTAATGACATACCCTTCCTTGCCCTTTAAAATGAAAATTTTAAGCAGACATATCCTTTCCTCAGATACATACAGCTTTATCCCAAAAGCAGAAAATAAATACCATGGTCTTGTCCTAAGCCCAAGGGGCATGAGAACAATAAAAAAACCCTGTCCTAAAGGCTATATTTGATAGTGATACATTGCTTAATGGCTACTTTTTTGTTCTAATATAAGAAGGATAACAAACAGCTTTCTTAATGCTATGAAGTTTCACTTTTAATTAAAATAAACTCCAGTATTCATACTAAGCATTAGTTATGTTGGTAAATGGTCAAACCAAATACAACTTTTTGAAACAAGACCAAATGCAACTTTCTTTGTTCCACATTTGACGTCTGAATTGCATGTTACACTGTTAATTTACCAGTTGAAGATGGAGCAGTTGCACCACATGGGCATGCTTTGGCTGCACATTTTGAAGCTGGATGCAAGAACAGAATTATTCTTGGTTTACAGTTGTAAAAGTTTGACTAAAGCAAGGAATGACCCTTTCCAACAAAAGACTCAGATGCACACTGTGGGACTTTGGGCAGAGTTTGGGCATTTGATTTCACAATTCGCAAGCCTCTTATGTGTTGGGTTACTTGGAAAGGGGTTTAAAATACACAAATCTTTGTTCCAGGATGTCCTTTATCCAACAACTGTTCAGCTGTAAAACATTCACAGAGACTGGAAAATAGAAAGGAGGAGTCATCTGGTAGATCTGAGTGGCAGAGCATGTTTATAGGGCAGCATGAGGTCCCCTTATGTCATGTTTACATCCAACTGCTTTCAGAGGACTCCAAAGCCCCACTTCTGTCTCATTCAGAGAACTGGAATTTGGTGCAGGTTGTTGGAGGGTAAATTAATGCAGGGTTTTGACCTGACTTGAGCAGGGGCATAGGACTGGCTGGTCTCAAAATCTCCTTTCCAAACCTTAGTGAATCTATGTTTCTGGACAATTTCACTGTTGAAGGCAGCAGCAATGCTACTGTGATAATCATGTTAGAAAATTATTAGAATCAAAATCAAGAGGAAAAGGCACATGCACACTTTAAGTCTTTTCCACACTCACTGCTCTTTACTGTAAATACTGTAAAATTCCCTTTAAATGCCACTGTCCTGCTTCTGCCTCAGTTGGTCATTGGAAAAGAGGTGTTAACATCGTGAAGGGCAGAGAGATGCCATCCACAGTCTGCAGTAACAGATGAAGGCCTTTAAAAGCTGGTTTGCTCTGGGCATTAAACATGCCTGAGCTGCAACATTTGATTCTTTCTCTTTGAGAGAGAGTAAATGTGTCAGACTGGAATATAAGAGGCTTTGGTCTTCCATGACTATGAAGAAGTGCAAAATCTGTCCACTACTGTTGATAACTGACTCTAGAGATACATTTTAGAAGATGCCTGCAGCTATAAATATAAGCAAGTATTTTAGAGGCCTTTATATATGAAAAGAACCCCTTGCAAATAAAAATCTTGGCAGTCAGGAAATACTGTCTCCATATTGGCTTCATAGAAGATTAAGTGAGAGATAAAGAAGACATCACAATTAGATATCCTTTGCTTTGATGCTCTCTGTGCAGGTTTTGATGATCATCCTTTAAGGGTTTTCAGTTTCTAGTCTTCTGAGAGAGATTCTAGGTGACGGGGTACGTAAAAGGGCAATCTTTTTTTTTTATTTTATTTTGTTTTCTTCTTGTGTATGTCACCTTGTCTGGAGCTCCAGTTTCACTCTACAGTGTAAATGAGGTCAGATCCTGACCTGCTATTCAAATAGCATATGGACTCTGGACTCTCAGAGTGCCCCTGGGATTTAAGGTGCACACCATATTGTTGTGCCATTATTTTGCTATATTGGGATATATATTTCATGGGATATCTGTATATGTGTTGTATATAATCAGATTTCTTGTTACTTTTTTCCATCAGTCTGGCAGTATTTTGTGATGAGGAAACCTTGCTAACCACTCCATACGCCATTGTAAACAAGTCTGTACAAAAAGTGGACTACATGCAGTAAGTGGAAGTTACTGTTGCAGAATAGTTCTGATACTGCATAGGAAGGAAGCTGAGTGCATCAAATGGCAGAATGTGCCTTTTCTTAAACAAAGCCATGCTAATATACTTAGCAGTGTGTTTCAAAAATGCTTTCCTTGCATAATAAGCACTGATGTCTTATCCACACAGGTACTAAAACTGGAGTAGAGAGAGTTCAGATGACATAGCAAAGTAGGATTTCAGTGTTTACCTGGACTGCTTCCATGGTAGTGAATGTTTTGTGAGGAGAAATAATGCTTTATAAAAAACCTGCCGGTTTCTTTACATTTGATTTTATCCCATTATCGAATACGGATATAGGAGATTGTGAAGAATATGCTCCTAGACAAGTTAGTGCAAAATCATTTAAGTAAGCCTTCCCTGTCAGTCTGTGAAATGACACTTTTTGTCCTGTATTCTTAGTATCAAATGTGATCAAAAACTGTTTCATGTAATGTGGTGAAGAAGTTAGTTGTGATCAGACCCTTGAGCTGTAAGTATCTTCTGTTTAAGAAACTACTTAAGCTGTCCATCAGTGTGTGCCAGTTTGTAGGAAATAAGGATTGAATAAGAGAATTGTGGGAAGATGAGATAAAATGTAATTGCTGCCTTAAAATTGCCCTCTTTCCACCACTGACCCAGACTGCCTCATAATCAAGTTCTGCTATAGAAGGTTATTAAATATCCTGATTGTGATTTCATATTTATTCTTGACATGATACAGCTTTTCCCTGCATAAGGAGTTACTTCCCTCTGACTCTTTTTTATGCTGGCAACATGTGACCTGTCTACTGGTCTCCACTGACAGTACATCCACCTAGCTGAATGAGAAGATTTTTAGCTTAATATAGCTTTTACATAGTGAAAACTAGACTTTCAATTCACACAGGAAGTTTGGTTGTAAAACTGTGTGGATCACTAGGAAAATCTGTAAAGTTTCTTCCTTGTTTGGAAGGACTAGTAATGTAGCAACACACCTACCATGAGCTTATAGCAGCTATTACATCTACAAGTTATTCAGGACAGGAAGCTTGTCCTCTTTCATTTCACGCATCTCCAAGGGATCATTCTTTCATTATTTGTAACTATAAACTGATTTAAAGTTAACATGTAAGTGAGCATTTAATGGTGTGCTTTGCAAATGCTTTCTCAAAGCAGTATTGGCCATTACGAAGGTACTTGTGTGTTGCATGTCAGAAACTAAAAGTAGGATTAAAAGGAAAGCAATTTGCAGTAACATTAACCAAGCTGAACGTAAAATCTCTGTCTCATTCAGGAAATGTGTTTAGTAAGAACAGCAAAAGGCTTCACTTTTGTTTCTGTTGATTGATTGCAATGGCTTCATTCAGCCCTTATGGTGAGAATGTCGTTAAACACTCTGTATGTATCTGTGTGCATGTTATACTGTGTTTTTGTGACATACATTTACACACAAACACATACTGCCCAGGAAAAAAAGTAGAATTAATGAGTATTTCTCTTTATTTATGTAGTTGCATGCTAACAATATAAAAGCCCCATTCTATATGGCATGTTTTACACGTTCTTCTAAAGCTGTGAAATAGTTTTCTTCAGCAGCACTAAGGTGTAAGCATCTAGTAGTAGCTTTTGTTTCAAGTACTCAGCCTTAAAAGATTTCCCAAAAAAACTGACTCTTTAGTTTCCTAACATTTTATTCATCCACAGCAGCCCAAAGGTGTATTAATACTGAACCAGAAATGTTTTTTTCTGTTGCCATGGGCCATCTTTTGTAGTGGCCAGAATTGTGACATTATGGTGGAAGCCACTTCGGTGTTCCATATATTTTGAAGTAAAATGGTCATTTACAACATACAGCCCTTTTGTGATGGCTGATGGAAGGTAAAGCTCAACCAATCACTTGTCTCCTACGTGCTCACATGTACTGATCAGGCCTTGATACAATTTATGTGATAGCAAGGAGCAGTGGGGCAAGGAGAATGTGTCTCCAGTCTGAATTGAGTACAAAGGCTCTTTTCCTCCTTTCTGTATTCATTCCACCCTATCCCATGCACACCTGAGTATGGAGTAGTCATAGACCTTTGTGTGCTCATTTGGAGGCATGACATCCTCTTTTTCAAGCTGCCTCCAAGTGATGATAGTTTCCCAGTCTGGCAGCTGCTGAGTTTGTACTTCATTAGGCAAGACCAGTTAACTTCCATGTATTCAGTCAAGCTTGTGTTCTTCATTCCTTTCAAGACACATTTTTGCTTTAGTACTGGGGGTATGGAAATGTGACCAGAGGAGGCACACCCAGCTTTAATTTACTGTAAGCTCACGGAAGAGTCGTGTGGATTTTTCTCCAGGGTGAAGAGCATTGAAATTGCTTCATTTTCAGTATAAAAAGGTGTCAGAGTATAACATTCTTAATTGTTTTTAGAAAGGGGAAATTGAACTTCAAAATGTTCAAAAGGAAGCAAGCCTTTTATGTGTTTCTAAAACACTGGGGTGCTTTAAAAAATAATTTCACTGTTACTTGGAATTTTAATTGCCTGCCCCTTCCTCTTGCTGTCATAGTACTCGTCCTCTCTGTTTTCCTAGAAGAGAGTCGTATTATTGCTGTTTATTTTAAGAACTCCATCAGAATTTTGCCTACCATACAGCAAAATTTCAGGGGTGGATATGTTTTAAAATTCTGTACTATTAATATTTTTTATATCTCTCTAATTAAAAAAATGAAGTTTTAATGACTGCTCTGCTATAAACCCTGGACTTCTGCATTTCTAGCCTAAGAAGCTGAGGATAATCAATGCCAGGTGCAGCCAGAATATTGCTGCAGCCCCACAACATATTTTTTGTTAACATTATTCAAATTAGTCTCTACACTCATAATTCTATTGTTTCCTTTATTGCTCTTGTAAAGCAAATGGTTCTTTTATACAAATGTTATCTCCTGGCTATTAATTCAGCAGTTATTTTGGATTATGGCACTCCTGTTAAATTTAGGAATGTAAAACCTCATAAATGTTTAAAAGTTTCAGACTGACATGGGAAGAAATTGTTTTTGACTTGTTTTGTTAATATCCTGTTGTTCAATTTGTAATAGATTTTGAATATATTGTTATTTCTCCGCTGTTTGACAGTCAAAAATGGAAAAACAATTTTAGTTGAACAACTGCTTCAAGTGTTCTCCCTTGAATTGTAACAGAGTGGTAAAACTGTTGGTTTGCAGTAAAAAATAGCAAGAAAAAGATCTATGTGTAAAGATAGTTTTGATAAAGCAATTTCAAGACGGTATACTGACAATCAAGCGCTTCTGTTTTAGAATCTTTGTTATTTAAATTTTTCACTGAGGAACAAAGAAGTATAAGACCTACAAATGTGTTTCTTCCCACAAAGACGTTTTATAGAGTCTATTTCTATGCAGTAAGACTAAATATTAGTGTGCATTTTGAGTATCCCCCAAAGCTCTGAAGAATAACTGAATTATAAAAAAGTCACAATTTTTGTAAGACTGCTGAAGGTCTGGACAGTGCAGTCTCTGGGCCAGCTTTCCTGCTTCACACCTAACCATATTTTCTTTCTTTCTTTGCCTCAGAAGTACATACGTAGTTTTTCAGCCAAATCTTAAAGGGTATTAAGGTGTAACTCGTGTTGGGATCATCCAGAAGTATGTCAAATGTTTCAATAATGCTTCAAAAAAAGATGCTGAATTGATTCAACCTGGATAAATATGCTAGCAGACAAATAAGTGTGTGGTAAACAGAACTTACATCTCTGCCTGCATTTTCCAGAGGTTCTTCAGCTGTGTCCTGGGGTGACACCGGACTTGATGGGTTTGTTGTATTTCCTGTATCAGTTAAACTCACTGCCATAATGCTGTGACTTTTTGTGGTACTGACATGCTTTATTGGGTACTGAAACAAAATGACTTTTCTTCCAACTAGCAAATAAGTTTAACCCACACTGTTAATACTATTTTATGACTATTTTATGATGGTTTGCACAATCATCTCTTACATGGTGTGGCTAAAGCAACTTAATCTCTGCATAAAGTAATTATTGAAGTGGCACTTTCTCTTCACCAGAAGCTTTTTGCATGTCAGTAACTTGTTGTAGTTAGGGTGTAGTATTTCAAAACACAAATTTTCAAAAAGGAAGCCATACGATGGTCACATAGAATTCATAACTGTGAAGGTGAACTTAGAGTTGCATGAACTAATTGGTATTTTATACAAGTGAGTAGCTGGATGTGCCACAGCAGCTGAGTCCATGTGATTTTAACTAATTCAGCATTGTCCAGCTCATAGCCTGTGGGCTGGATCTAGTGCCTTTGTGAGGCTTCTGCCTGACCCATCACCTTCTAACTGCGGGAGATCGGCAACAGATGCGCCTTCAGCAAATGCATCTTCTTCCACCTGCCCTCTCTAGGGAGACGAATGGCAAGTTTGAAGGGGCACAGAGAAGGGCAAGGAAGCCCGTGAGAGTTGTCAGCACCTCTGCCTGGTTCACGCAGGTGCTGCCACCGGGTGAGGCATAGCACATCTGTGTGCTGAACTGTATGCAGTCACACTCGTCCATATGTTTCTGTGTGCACGAGAAGCTCATTCCTCTCTTACAAACAGAACAAAAGTCCCTGTTACATAGACAAAGCAAAATGTAAGGTGTTTGCTGTTACATTGACTTATTATGTAATCAGCATGTTGAAAATTCTTTTATTTTGGAAAGTACTTCTGCTAGACATTTTTTATATTCCTCTTCTTTTGGCTCTGTATATATGTAGTGAGGAGTGTAAAGCAAAGGGCACTTGTATGTTTATGATTGTAAAGACATTTGGATGAAGAAATTCTGCAGAGCAGTATATTTGCTTTGCATTTCTAAATGGTAGCAATTAAAATTCCCAGCTGCTGGCTGTCCAGATGTTTCTTGCATTACAGCACTGTAATTTGCATGGGAATATATTGTGTTACTGCAGTAGCTGTAAAGCGGTCAGCTTTCAGTCTAAATGCTATATCTGGGCTCCAGTTGGGGTGGTGAACATATTTTCTGCTCATACAGGTTCTTCTCCTTCCCACTGTTTCCACACTCTGTTAGTTTGATAGGTTTGTATTTCTCAGATGAAGACTTTGGCTGCTCGGCATTTGAATCAAGTTGAGGATGTATTGGCAGGTCAGAACTGACATACAGATTGTTTCTTATGAGACTGACACAGAAAAAAAGACCGAAGTTTTGAATTGGAAATTTCCTTTTGGCATTTTCAGGCAGCAAACATCCCTCTGGTGTCAGAGCTTGGCATTGATGATATCCATTTTGATGACTTCTCGCTTGATGTGGATGCCATGATTACTGCAGCCCTGCGGATGTTCATGGAACTTGGAATGGTTCAGAAATTTAAAATTGACTACGAGGTAACCATCTGTGCTCGGATATCTGCTGGTTTTGTTCTGGCACTGCTCTGTCCATTTGTACACATTTAGTAGCCCTGATACAAATTGTACTTTTAATTTCAGACGCTGTGTAGGTGGCTTTTGACGGTTAGGAAGAATTACCGAATGGTTTTGTATCACAACTGGAGGCATGCTTTCAATGTCTGCCAGCTGATGTTTGCCATGTTAACCGTAAGTACTCAGCTTCAGATGGAGTCCCGTAAGAGCTTTTACTGCCACACTGCCTTACATGTCTAAACATTTTCCAGCATTCAGTTGCTTTCTAGTTATTATGCTACTCATTTCCAATAGTAAAGCACACAGAACTTATTCAACTTAGAGGCATCACATACTTGGCAAAACCTTATAGTGTTTTAGTGACAGAGATATCATAAGCACATTAAAGTGACTGAAAACAGATGGCATTCTTGGAGTGAGCTTGTTATTATAGATCTTGATCTTACAAAATGTTTTTCTTTTGGAACTCTTTGATTTGACATTTATTTCAGACTCTTAAATTAGAAAGTACAAAACCAAGGAGGATTAGAATCCCAAAGTATTTATTGTGTTGATATTTATTATCTCCTTATCCAACTTCATCTAAATAATTGTAGAAAGTATTGCCTTAAAACATTTCAAAATTATCTTCCAACATAGTGATCTAAGTGAATCTGGTGTCTGCACTGGACACTTAGGGATTTTAACATATATCTCCATCAGTACCTGTAGCTTCTTTCGGCATACAAGTAAATTCTGTTGAAAGTACCACTGCTAGTGTATTAGGACATGTATAATTGCTCTCTCTCCCTACCCCACAGCAACCTCCCTGCATGAAATAACCCGTACTTGGTTAGTTAATTCTTGTGAATGCATCAATAGAAAGCTCAGTGATCCTGTATGTTTAACATTCTGGTTAATACGGCAAAAGAGAAGCAACAAGGGAGAGCAGTCACCTCTTCTGGGCACGGGGCTGATCAGCTGAGCAGAATTGATGTTGTTTCAGCAGGCACTTTCTGATGCTCTCTGTTGAAATCTGGTGGGAATGCTTGGGTCTGGGTTGTTTTTAAAGTTTTATGCTGACACGCACTGCTTTCTTGGTTTGGTGGGGGGGTGTTTTTTTTGTTTTTTTTCCCTGTTTTAGAAAGGCGGGCAGCGTGGTTCGGTGTGAGTGGCAGTACGTCCTGCCGGAGCGCCCCGGGCTCAGCAGTGAGCCCCTAGGTGGAGCTCCAGGCACGCCGCTCCTCCTGCTCTCGCCGGGCACCTCCATCTCTTCCAACCGCGCCCGCACTGGCAGCCAGGAGGGACAGAGCACATCCCTGCTGCTCCTGCAGCCTGCCAGGCCTCCGTATAAACCCCTCTGGTTCTCACAGCGTAATTTCAGGATCCTTTTAGCAGTCCGCACAGGGACGCAACTGTCTGCGGGATGTGACCCGGCATTTTCAAGCCAAGTTCATTTCGTTGCCCACACTCCTGGTAATAAACTCAGCAATTCCATGTGCAGGGTTGGATGCGTGTGCTCACAGCCTTGGACTCGCCACACATCCCACCCTGCTTTGCTGTGGCTCTGGCTGAGAGCAGAATAAGGTCAGGTGTGTGATCTGTCTGTTCTGCTCTCCCTTCCAGAGACAGGAAGACTGACCTGGGGTGGGAAAGACACAAAAGAGAGTCAGGAGAGTAGTAATAGCACAGAGCTTGCTCCTACTGCATTTGTCTTGGGGATACCATCCAAGTTAGTATGTGCCTTCTTTGTTCACTGTAAAAGGGGGACAAATCGTTGACAAACCCTTTGAAGGACTCATCAGAGCCCTTCTCTGATGGTCAAGAAGGCACTGCTTTGTGCAATTATTGCACCTTAATTCTGATTTCTCCATGACAGTCAGCAACATAGACTGCACCACAAATATAAATAAATGGGTCTGTTTTAGGGTTAGGTAGGATTTACCATAGCATGGCACTGGCTAATCTGTAATGTGGCAGCCTCTGATGTTAATACTTCCACTGAATGTAAAAGGAAATTTCAGCTGGGTTGCACAAGCAGAACAACAGAAATCCAGCAAAGAGTAAACCAGTTGTTTCACTCTTGTTGAACTCAGCCTTTGCGTATCTAAGTGTGTTCCTGTATATCTATGCATGTATTTTATCTCTTCTAACAATTATACGCCCATTTCTGCAAGCCATAGTTCTGTATTTCAGATGCCCAAGTATTCTAAAGACAAGCACTGCAGCAATGCTGCTCCTTCAAGTTAAGGGCATCACATGAGAGTAAACTGCAGGATCAAGCCCAGGCTTTGTTATCAACACCTTTGCCAACACTGCTCACATTGATACTCATTTCAGAGGGTAAAAATGAGCAAGTAAGCAATACAAAATTAAAATCCCATCTGGTGTGCTAATAACAAAACATATAGATGTGGGCCAAGGTATAATGAATGCAATTCATTTCCTCACATGAAAGAATGACCTCCATAACTCACTGGAGACTCTGCCACTCATGAGTTATGGGTCATTCCTTTTCTGGTGAAAATAAATTTTACTGCACCGTCGTCTGTAGCCATGTATTTTTTTTCTCTCTGTAAATTCAGAAAATGGGGAAATGTAATCCTCCGTTTTCTTGCATTATGTTCAAAGAAGATATCCCCTTACCATAACATTGTTCTAAATGAAATTTTTTTTGCTAAGTGACATATGCTGTATTTCTTTCATATATTCAATGACTAGACTTTTCATTAAATAATTTTTGAGATATTGCTACTGTTAATAAATTCCATAATCAGCTTTTCTTCATTTGCAATACAGGTTGAATCCTGGAGTTTAATCAAAGCTTGTATTGCGCTAAAGAATATTTATTACAACATCAATTTGATGTTATAAAACTTCTCTTTTAAGTTGTTTTAACTTAGCCATGAATATTTTTTCTAGACTGAAGCTTGACAATATAGTGTGTTGTCAGTTACAAACCTATTTTTATTCCCTTTTTAAAAATAGACCTTTATTATTATTTGTTTTACAAGACCGGTGGTAAAAAAAAATATAAAAAGACAAAACACTATTTTTTAGTGGTTTTCCTCTGTCTGGGTAGATGTTACTGAAAGTAAAAAAAAAAAAAAAGCAGTGCCACTAGAAATCAGGAGATTCTCTTTCCTAATAGTCAAGTTACTGTGTGCACCAGTGGATTCTAACCCTACACGTCCTCAGTTCCCACTGAAATGCATTCCTGAGCATCTGAGGGAGCTTGGCTCTCTCTGCACACTAAGTATTACATGCAGCCACATTTCAGACTATCTAAACAGAGGCTACTTGGATTTGTGCATTTCTTGAAGTAGAATTTGTGGTCTTCAGGGTGAAGGGCAGAGTTGTCGGAGTATTGCAGCAGCTGAATGGCATTTCTGGGTGGGCTGTAAGTCCCAACTAGGGAAGGACAACAAGTACCACTGTATCAGTTAAACCCACTTCTTGCTAGTAAGTGACAGTATGTCAATGGAATTTGGGATTTCTCACATGGTTTTAGTCTTTGGCCTTGATTTGGTACTCCAATATAAATGTATTTTATATTTCTTGTGTACAATTTCCTTTCATACTGACTAGGTTATGTGGCTAATTGAGAAGTGTTGTTAGAGACTGGCACTGTTACAAGTGTTATGATTTTCCAGCTCAGCCAGTCCTTTTAGTAGGCAATATGCCCTTCTGCTTCTGAAGAGTTGAAGAACCATATTGGTTCTGCCATGGGTAAGATGCACAGCCCCAGCGAGGTGGTGTCCCACACAGGCTCTAGCACCTCCTCCAGACAGGATCCGTGCGGGGTGCTTGAGGTTAGCAATACCAGTAGTGTTTCTTTCCTGATGTGAAGCAGTTCAGGCAGGAAGAGTGCTATGGCAAGTATCCTTGAGGAGAAGTATAGGGGCAAAAAATGTTTCTAGGATCAGCTCCCCCATTCACACAGGCATGTCTGAGCTCCTTGTAGACGATTTCATTACATCTGTTTTCAAAAATCTCTCTCAAATTCAAGTGGGTCTCTGCAGCAGAAATACACCATTTGAGACATTTCCTCTTTAAGTAAGTCATGCCACTTCATTTAATTATCCCAGATTAAAAAAAAAAATCTTTTAGTAGTTCACAGTAGTTCCATAGAGTATCTTTTATCTGGGTTCTTTTAAAGGTCTTTTGATTTAACATCTCAGCTATCTCGGACAGTAGGGATTGACTAAGATGGTCATCTCAGAATTGAAGAAATCTTTCTCAGTACTTATCTGAACAATAATTTCAAAATTAAATCAGTTTAGTTTGGGAGCTTTTATTTCTCTGATAGGAAAATTCAGTTCCGGTCTTAGTCTGCAGTTACTGGTGTTTGTTTTCAGCTCCTTTTGCCTTTAGTGCCTTCTGGGTAGCAGAGAAATGGCATGCTGGAAATGCAACAAGGAGATAATAACAGATCACTCCAAGGACGTTATCTATTCTGCTAACCATCTAACATACAGAAGGGAATAAAATATGACAATAAAGCATTTATCTTCTCCTTACTGAAATGTTCATGGTATCTAAACAAAGTTGACTGTTGCTTGATGGACTAACATTACTTATCCCTTTTCCTACTGATAGTTACAGCTGCTATTTTTTTTTTCTGCTCTCAGACCGCAGGATTTCAGGAGATTCTAACTGAAATTGAAATTTTAGCTTTGATTGTGGGATGCTTATGTCATGACCTTGACCACAGGGGAACCAACAATGCCTTCCAAGCCAAGTAAGCTTTCTAATTCTTACTATTTTAATTTGGTTTTCTTCCACAGGAGAGCAAAAGGTGACCAGGAAAAAGAATGAAGCATTAATTTCAAGCCTCCTAGGCCAAGGCCAAGTATTCTTATTCCTGTATGCAGTGAGGGACAATCCATCTTTATCATTCTCTGTTCCTTTAGGTAATTGCTGGCGTGTCCTTTGTAGCAGGCTGTTGAACTTACACTACATACTGAAATGCGGTGCCGAAATTTGATGTTCTCTTCCCACTCAGCTATTGTTGATTCTGGTATTCAACCCAGGAAACACCTAAACAGCCTGTCTGGGTTGTTCTTGCCAGGTGGAATGGATGATACTGAGTAAAACCTTGTTCCCCTATGAAGAAGAAAAGAAAAGAAGTAAAACTGAAATAATGCTTTTACAAAAGCTTTCACACCAGCATAAGCAAGCATACATAAAGTAATTCCTAGCTTATGAGGTATGAAGCCATTGCCATCCTGCTGGAGCTCTGGTGTGTATCACCTGCAGTGGGTGGCTGGAGTAGTTGCCTCACCAAACACCTGTCAGTTGTGGAGCACACAGGGTCCCTGAGGTGTAAAAGTGCCTCCTCCCTGGCCTGCCCCACACGCCAGAGCACACAGAGCTTGTTCATGCTGCTGTGGGCAGGGGTGGGCTGGCCATCTTCTGCAAAGGTCAGCACCCACCAGAACATAAAGCTGGATCTCAAAGGCAAATTCTTACATCATAGATGTGAAATCTTACTCTCCAGACTGTTTTCAATTCTGAAAATGAATTTTATTCTATTCAAAGTTCTTATGACCTGATTTAGCAGCCCTGACTTGCATGTATTTTTACTATCCAGGCTGCTGTCATCAGGCACAGTGAGGTACAAGCAGGTTTGTGGAAGTTTTGAGGGTAGCACTTCTTACTGTCACGGTAAGGGAACTTCTTTGACCAAGGTCAAATTCATTCCAAAATCTCTGTTCCCTGAGCACAGGTGGGACAACAGAAAATGTCCCCTGGCAATATCCTGGCCAAGCTGTGAAATAAAGCAGAGACTCCTTCAAGTCCCATCTTGTTTTCTTCACTCCCCAGGTCCTCCACAGTCAGAGTATGAGATCCTGAATCTCTCTTGTCTTGCAGATCCCAGTGTGCATTTGCAGCTTTTTCTGTTCTGCATTACTGCTAATCCTGCAGTGTGATGGGGAAGTGGTCAAATGGTTGTCAAGGAATATTTGAAAGACAGAGTGATGCTGTATTAGCCTATTTTGGCCTACCTTGTGCAGAAATACTCTGCTGCAACGTGTGTATGCACGGGCTGCTGCATTTCTGGGGGCAAGTTGCCTCAGTGAACATCACTCAAACTGATGTTTCTGATGTTCACTAAGCTGCCATTTCCTGAGGTATTGGTGTTGCTATACAATCTCAATGAAACAATGACACTGTCTGGATCTTCAATCACCATAGCAAGGAAAATCAATTGCAGTGCTCAAAAGACGGAGCTCTTGGTGCAAAGGTTACCAAGCACTGCTAGATGCCTTTTTGCAGCTGAGACTTGAAGAGAATCAAAATAGACCAGATAAATGGGAAGGAAGCTCAGCTGATTGATGTTTATGTTCCTAATTTATAAAATGAGACCTAAAATTTACATCCTGGCCATTTTAGGCTTTGATTAAGTTAACCAATTCTCCTCTGTAACCTTACACAACAGTATCCCTTGTGCAGAGGGATGGCTCAGCTAAAGGTGTAGGATTTCAGCACTAGGCTGCTATCACTTATACTTGTTTGACAACGGAGTATGAAGAGGAGGCTACCATTTTATGACTCCATAAAGAAACTGCTGAAGACATTTAATGAAAGACAAACATTACCACACATGTATAAAACATCCCTGAAAACAGAAGCTGTAGTTTTCATACCAGCAACTATGATTTATTCCTCTAACCTGCCATAAATTTAAGCATCACTTTTTCCTGTTTTATCTTCAGTATTCAATAGTGCTGTTCTGTATGATGAAAGTTCAAGAGCTGTATGATGAAGGCAATATTACAGTTGTCTGAAATGGCTCTGTTATGTATCTCAGCATCACATTCTCCAGGGACAATGCTTCTTGGACGTCCTTCTCTCTAATATAGCTGCTTCTGATAATTAAGTATCAGTATGGTGTATATGCTATATAGTATATGCTCCTAGGAGCCTTTCTGTCTCTAGCATAATCTCTTACTCTCATTTCTTTGGAAAGAAAACCCATCTTGTTGCTTTAGGCTTGGTCCCAGAAGTGAAGTAATGGTGAATAGTGACTATTCTGACAGTCCAGTCCCATTCTCTGCACCAACCAACGATTCACAATTCTATAATTGTGTTCCGTAAATTTTTGTCCTTTAAACTTAGAAAACCCATCTGCTCTGTGCATTTTGAACCTGATTTTGGTTTAGACAATAAACATGATGAGAAAATATATTCTAATGTGATGATAAACTTTGCTTTTATATTCACTGCTTTAATTTGTGGGGTTTTATTTTTTTTAAATGGATGATTTTAAATACTGACAGAACCTCAGTGTATCTACAGTTGGGTTTTTTTGTTGTTGTGTTTTGGGGGTTTATTTTAAGAGTTTGTAATTGTATGCCATTGTGTTTGTCTAATAAGAATTAAAAAATGTAGTAGTGGAACAGCCAGTCCTAGCTCAAGGATGTTACTGTGTGTCTTTACTGCTCACTGGTGCACCTGTGCTGTTGCTGAAGCACTTTGGAAGTTTCATTACAAAATTTCTTGTAATTCAAGAAAAATCTTTGGTCAACTGATGATATTTAGGAAAGTCTGGAACATAAATGTTTTTTATCTGACTTTAAATTAGTATTTTTTTTATCTTGTCAACTGTCTTAAGCATGATTGTTGAAATAGAGGTGAAGACTGTGGCTACATGCTTTTGTTACTAAATTGTCTCTGAAACCTGCTTCGTAAGCAGAGGAGCAGCATTTGTTGACTCCCCATGTTCTGTTTCAGGAGTGGATCAGCCTTAGCTCAGCTCTATGGCACCTCTGCTACCTTGGAGCATCACCATTTCAATCATGCTGTCATGATTCTCCAAAGTGAGGTACAAAAGCATTATTATTAATCTCACTGTAAGCTGTTGGGCAGTTTCGTCTGGAGAAAGGAAATACCACACACTGTACCCTTTTAATGCCCTCTCCTTGAGGAATTATTTATTGGTTACCACAAAGGTCACAACTAGCACAAAATTAAGCAACTACGAATGCTGATCATAGAGCCCAGAGATTATATTTGTCTCAATCAGTGAGGGGCAAGGAGAACATATCCTAATCATATTGTCAGCTTTTCTCAGTCTTCTTACATACATCCTGCTCAGTGGTTTATAGGTAGCTGAAACAAGCTCTTACCTTTCCCCACAGGTGTCACATTCAGAATATCACAGCCATCCTTTACTGCACCAATTTAATTTCTTTGGCAGTCTTTATGTAATCAGTATTTTTATGATGGTTTTTCATATTTTTAACAAATTATTTTTAAAAAGTAATATCAGTAATACCATGCTGTCCAAAGGACATTAATTGCTTTGCAGATACATATGAAGACGCAGTCCTTGTCTAGAATATCTTTCACATAAGAGTATGTACAGCATACACTACCCCAGAGATGCACTGAGAAAAGTAGAAACATGGACATGCAGTCCTTACAAAACAGTGGATTTACACAGATAGGTTGTTACAAAGTGCATTCAGTTGATATAAAACCAAAATTGCTGTTCATGCAGCGCAATTGGAGACCATATGCTGATCTGCAGTAACGTCTGAAGAGCGTCTGGGAATGTCCTGTGATCCCAGACAGATGGGAACAGGGCGATGGCTTTGCCTCTGTGTACAGTGAGAGATTTGTCATGGGACTGTGTCTTAAGTGTTCAGTCTCTTGACATTATGTTTAAAATGTAAACATAGGAAAGGAGAGGACCAGTGTGAGATTTATACAGCTCAGTTTCTTTAGCCTAGGCTAGCTTATCTAAAAGATGATATTAAGAATTAAATGGATCCTTATACTACCAGGGAAATGTGTAAGAAAAGCAACATTTGAATGTTAAACAGACTGGTTGAGAATAGGAAAAAAGGAAAGGTTTTTTGGTGTCTTTTTTTTTTTTTCCTAAACTAAACAAGGCTTTCTGGAAAATGGTGAGTTCTCTAGTTCCTGAAATCTTAATCATAATTGAATGTCTCAGGCTCAAAGCATGGACTGCTCTGTGGAACTTTATAGATCACATCAGTCTAGATGTCTTTCTCTAGCTTTTCCAGCTTAAAAATCAATAAATCTATGGGGAAAAAGAAATTTTGGACTTTACTCCAGCTTCTTTCAGAGATGTAAAGTATTAGTTGAAATGCAACTCCTCCCTTTCGATCGTTCAGGGGGCTTTTTCTCCAGGTCCGAATTTCTAGTTCAGGAAATTAATCCTACAGGATTTTTGTCCAATAGATGGAATGCAACACCACGTAGTTTGGAATAAATGCAGATTTGGATCCCCCAATTTATGTAAAGATACACCATCTTTTACTAGCTGAGCAGCTGGTCTCTCTCAAACAAGCTGAAATATTCTACTCTGGTTTTGCTGACTACAAGGAAACCTGGTATGTTGTATTATTTCTTCCAATTTTTAACATGTTGGGCAAAGGAGCTATCTTTCCTTTATTCTTGACATGTTAACCTCAGTATAAGTGATCTTGGGCTTTGTAGTGACGTGGTTTTATGCACAATGAAACATGTCAGAAAGGCAATAGATATTATAGAATAACAGGCAATTTGGTAAATCAGCCCTGTTTTAAGAACTCCTATTTTTCTGGTGCATTTTGCTTTATTTTCTTCTGAGTATTTGGTTTTAATTTTTTTATTTCGTTTTCATAAATAAGCTTTAAATTCTCAAAGCCTTTTCAATATCTACCTGAAAGGAAATAATTTTATGCATGGCAAATTATTTTTTCAAACCAGCAATTAGCTGCTCTATTAAAAAATGCCATCTCTACCTCCAGACCTTATCTCATATATATCCTCATACAATCATGGTTACAGCAATCCTGTTCCTGGAAAAGTCTTGGTTTTAAGGGCTTTTTAATCTTCCTAGGCAGTAGATGGCAGTGCATACTGTATGTGGGCACTACAGGGCTAAATACCACCCAAATAAGACTCTCTTCAGCAAGAATTTCAATATTTCTATAGGTGATTAGAACAAAAGAACAATCAATCTGTAATACTTTTATTTATGTTAAGATAGTTATATGTAACTGTTGTCACAAAGATCACTCCTTAAGCTTACATTTATAATTTTTCATTAATTTTTGTTTTTTTCAGCTTATTTTCTCTGGGATTTCATAGAGGAATTATAAGATCTCTGTCCTTCTTCTTGTATTCAGAAATACAGTTACAAAAGCACCTTGCCACTCTCAAATAGCAATATCAAATAATTTGTTTCCTTGCATTCTGGCCATAGAGCACCTTTCAAATTCTTAATCCACAACACCTTAAAAAGCAGCATATTGAGCCCACAAAGGGTATTTAAACTGCATATGAAGTTGTAGTTCTTTAGCCGGCATAGGCAATGGCTGTATACACTGTAGGACAACTCAGTAATGGGCAGAGAGAGCAAATGGGCTGTTTTGAATGAAAAACTGATTTAGTGCCCTTGACTGCTCTAACAGCAGTTTGTGTGCCTGCAAGCAGCAGCACAGATAAATCTATTAGGAGCACAGCTCAAAAGCTCCAATGCACAGCTCCCCAAAACATTTAATAAGAGGAAAGATTGAGATGTATCCATAGTTTTTCCCCATAAACAGAGTCTGTGCAGGGTCATAGCAAAGAGTAAATCTTTACTCTAGAGGCTATAATTTCAGCAGAGTTTAGAAAAACACACCAGATGCCTGATTACAATCGTCAACTCTTCCACCTCAATGTAGTCTCAGCAGTATTAACATTATTATTTCGTTGTAGTTTTGCCATGAATCAGAAAAGGCTTGTGTTACACGAAAACAGTAGACTAAAGAGTTAGAAAACCTTTTAAAAACCTATATTGATTGCTAGCCTTTTACCTCTTTTATCTCTTTCATTATAGGGTCACAACATCTTTGCTAACTTGTCCTCTAAGGACTACAGTGACCTTATGCAGCTTCTAAAGCAATCGATATTGGCAACAGACCTCACTCTGTATTTTGAGTAAGTATTGGCGTTTCTTGTATTTGACAAATGAAAATTCAGAGAACTTACTCTAATGACCTATTAAATACCAATAAGGATATATAATATGAGAAATTAGTGTTTAGTTGTTGAAGAGGTTTAGTCTAATACTTAGTGTATCTTAGGCTAATAGAACTATCTCGTGTCCAAGTAAGTTTTGCTTTAATGTGTAACATGTCTGTATCCACCAAAAGCTTATAAGCCATTAGCATCCTATCCTGTACAGTTCTGGGTATCATTTAGTAATGTTTTCCTGGATTCTGCCCCTCCTGTGTGCTGGTGGATGATACCAAATCAAGTTTCCAGAAAACTTCAGGAAAACTCTTTATTCTGAAATTGTTGAAGTATCTGTGTCAACACTGTATCTTTAACTGTTAATTGTAAAAATAATATTTGGGATGCTGCAATGTTTGCTTTGTTTTTCTCAGTATTTGTTTCCTGTGCTAAGGGCTGTTTCTGAACAGCACTGGCTGTAGACACACTGATACTCTGTTTCCTGCAAGTTTATTCACCGGGAAGTATTCTTAAGAAAGAATTTAGAATACTGTTGTCAGCAAGACTAGGGAAGGGATTGTCCCTCTGTACTCAACACTGGTGAGGCCACACCTTGAGTCCCGTGTTCAGTTTTGAAAGAAAAACTGAAACCTTACTGAAAAAGACATTGAGGTGCTGGAGCACGTCCAGTGAAGGATAGCAGAGCTGGTGAAGGGTCTAGAAAACATGTCTTAGGAGGAACAAGTGGCTGAGGGAGCTGGGGATGTTTAGTCTGGAGAACAGGAGGCTCAGGTGGGACCTCATTATTTCCTATAACGACCTAAAAGGAGCTTATAATGAGACGAGAGTCAGTCTTTCTGCTATGTCTCAAGTGAAAGGACGAGAGGAAATGATCTTAAGTTGCATCAGGGGAGATTCAGATTAGATATTAGAAAAAAAAAAGAAATCACTGAAAGGGTGGTTAGGCATTTAAATAAGTTGTCCAGGGAGGTGGTGGTGTCACCATCCCTGGGAGTGTTCAAGAGGTGTCCTGATACAGCATTTGGGGATACAGTTTAGGGGTGATTATGGTGGTGCTGGGTTGACAGTTGAATTAGGTGATCTGGAAAGTCCCTTCCAACCCTGATGATTCTGTGAGATACAAGGACCACAAAGAGGTTCCCCTGTCTCACCAGTAACAAATGCTGCAGGTACGTTTTGTGCTGTCAAGGAACAGAGGAGCGGCAGGGACTGAGAGTGCAGCTGCCCTCGTACAGCTCCATAGGCGCCCCCTGGCTGAGATCCTGCAGCCCCTGAAAAAGCCAGAGGGGGCCCATGGCAGTGCCTGGGGATGGAACTCTGCTCAGACCCAGATGTGATGGAGCTCTCTTCCCTGAATGCCTTAGGTTGAACACCTATGCGATCAAGTTGTCCTTCTAGCTTTAATACAGCAAAAGAATGTCCAAAAGAGTTGTAAGGTGAATTTTAAGATTATGTTCCTTACTTGCATAATTGATTTTTATGTTCTACATGAATCAAAAGACTTTCAGCAAATGAGGCCTCTTTACTAAAAAGTCTGCAGATAAGGTTTTTTTTTCCTCTTGTGTTATTATGATTCATTAATAAGGTGATAGTTATGCTACTTTACTTCTAAAAGTGCCTGAAAATCACTCATGGTAAACGTTGGTGGTTTACACTTCTTAAAGCCACCCTATGTGAACAGATGTTTCTACACAAGTACCTAACTTGTTTTTTCAGTTTGCTACATCTTCACTATTTTTGTGGTGAAGAAAATTCTCATAATGGTGTTCTTAGAATGCCTAGACCTAATGATCACAAACTCCAGCTAGCAAAAAAGCAGCAAAACTCCAGGCAGAGCAGGGCTTTGTGACCTTCTCAAGGTACTACTTTTACACAACCAGCCAAAAAGATGGCTTTCAGTGAAAGATCAGATGGAAAATATATCTGATCTTAGTAGATAATTCTAGATAATGATACCTGTAAATAATACAACAAGCAAAAGCATGGAACCAAGATAAGTTTATGGAAATTCACTCAAATGGTATCTTGAAACACTGGGCTGTAGGGCGACTGGATTTGTCATATATATCAAAACAACCTTCCCTTCCAGGCAAAATACAACCAGAGTCAATGTTACTCAAAGACACTGGAAAATTGTTATAATTCAGTTTATTTCTGAAGTCCTGACACATTACTTTTGCTTATTAGTAGCAAACCTCATAATTTTGGATACCAAGCACAAGAAACCAGTAGGAAGCACTAAATTGCTTCATTATACATGGCTGCTTTCCTCAGATTGACTCCTTGCTACACTAGAAATCCTCTATGAAGTTGGACTCCTACTTCAGTATCCATTTAAATGGATTTCAAAGAAAATTCTGAAAGTTTTCAGCTTAACAGAAGGCCTTGATTTTCACATTTTCAGTTACTCTTTATGGATCTCTAAATTTTAAATTGGAATATTGAGGTTTCTCGGATGTTATCTTCCCAAGCTCTCAGCTTTAAACATTCTTGCCTGGTTTTTATCCAGTAATCTGTTCATTGTTCAGAATATCCAATACTTCAAAATGAAATCATTACCAAATTTTACACTGTTAGACTGAGCACGGAAATACAAGATGCAAAAATTCACTGCTTGCCCTCTTAATAGTATATGTAGTTGATGCTCAGTGTAGTGTTGATCTGCTCAGGGCTAGGCTGGGTTAAGGTTTATCTGATAACTACTCTTGTGCATTAAAATTTTCACTGTTGAAATATTTATTTCCATAGAGACCACAGTGCACGAGGCTTTGTGTGAGAGAACTGAATTTTGTTTTCTGCATGTGTGACTTTGCATTGCCTAGCAAATTCTGTAATGTGAAACTGTTTTATACCTTATATCCCGAAACATAAGTAACTAGGTATCATCATGCAGTCCTTATATCTCTCTGTTCCAGCTGCTGTCATGAAATCTATTTTAGAAAGGCCCGATAGTAGGAGTGACTGGTCATATAACCATGGCAGTCAGTGTCTGGAATCATGCAACGTGCCCCATGTAACATTCTGTCCACTCGATAGAGGTAGGGTTCCTGGAAGTGTGCATCTCCTTGACTGCAAAACCTGTACTGGCTGCCATCAGACTGTGTTTTCAGAAATCACTGTTCAAACGTTCAGTCTAGTTGAAGTAAACGTAAAAAATACAAGACTTTTCAAACTCTCTCCTGTTGAGGGATCTTAAGTACAGTTCCACTTGACAAAGAGACAGCAGTCTTATATGAGATGGGGCACTGGACTGTCACTCAGAACACAGGTATTTGCTTTCCAGCTTTGATGCTCATATGTTGTGTCACTGTGGACAAGTGGCTCCAGGTTTTTGTACCTCAACTTCTGCTCTATCTTGGGCAGGATATATTACATACTGTAGACACCGTGCATGCAGTAAGAGCTGCTTGAAATTACAGTGCCATAAAAGATTACAGACTATAATGAGTCAGAATTTTGATTCTTAAAGGCAATAATCAAACATTAACATGTTCTGTTCCTCTCATGTTTTGTTCATCTTTGAGGACACAGGGAAGATATTCCAGAAGACAAAGCATGGGACCAATCAGGGAGATGTAGTTTCTAGTCAGTGAGCACTCATGACAGCTGCAGTTCCTGTATGTCACTCTTTTCTCTGTGCTGGAAAAAACCAGGAATTGTGCGTCTCTGAAAAATCCTTCAGGATATAGTAGTAAAAACCATTTTGCAAGGACAAATAAAGAGAAGAATGTGTGTATTGCAGGGGTGTTTCTATTGTCTGTCTGTCCACTGCTGTAGGTGAACATTTCATGCTTCCATGGAAGACTGAACATTTCTGTGCCATTAATTTCCTTATCTGTGGAGACCATAAATACACTATTGCTTTTACTAGGCAACTCTGACATTGATAACAGACATTTATAGAACATGTTCGGAAATTAGTATGTTTCGCTTAAATGGACTGTCAGTGTAATGACTTTAACAATAATGCATGAGGTGCAGTGATTCTGTATCATACTGAGAACTGTGTTCCTTCTGCAGTACTGCCCTGGAGTGTCTTGTTTCCTTCTCTGATAATCTGTTTTTTTGCAGGAGAAGGACCCAATTTTTTGAACTTGTCAGTAAAGGTGGTTATGATTGGAATATAAAAAACCACCGAGAAATATTTCGGTAAGCACCACTGTTTCTTGCTTTCTGGTTATTTCAAATTGTAGCCATATTTGTTGAAGGAATTTCATATATTGTGGAGTGAAGGCTTAGAATAACAAAAGAAAGTACCTTGTTTTAAAAATATGATCCATGATATGAAATATATCATTTCTAAACATTAGCAAACAGCTGTGATTAATCAGCATGCCTTCATCTTCTCCATTCCTATTTCTGCCTTCACACTCTGTCATGTTTTCTTCCCTTTCTCCCAGCCTCACCAGTTACTGTTAAGCCCTTCCACTCCTTTTCCAGAAAGCATCAATATTCAGCCTTAGGACACAAAGATCTTTCTTGTCTGTTTCCCTGTTCCCCCCTCCTCTCAGCTGTTTTCTTTCACTGGCCATGCTTGTCTCTGCTCTTCCAGTCTGTACCTGGGAATTTGCATATATGCAGTACTCTTCCAGCCCTCAAGAATGCCCTGAGTGTGCATCCTATTGAAAATCTCAGACTTTGTGGGTGGTTTGAGTACATCACGGTTTTTAGACAATAAAATGTGTGTATTTTCTTATGCATGCCTAATTATGTCTCATTTTTTTCTGAAATTTCATTAAAATTCTGTTTTCTTTTGGTCTTTTGACGAAAACATTGGCCATTTTCTATTTTCCATCCCATTTCACCCATTCCTAATTTTAGATTCAGGCAATATATTTGATGCTTCATTTTCAGTGCCCTTGTTCTTCATTTAAACTTTCTTAGACTTTTATCTGCATCATGTACTGTACATAAACGCTTTCTACAGCTGAATGGTTTCTTTCTCCTAATGCATATAAAACATGGTTGTAGCTAGGTATTAAACTACAGTGGAACCATATAGCTCATAGTAAATCTTAAATTTTTATTGTAGATGAGCAGTAGAAACTGCTTAAACAGTGTCTGGGATGCCTCTTGTGATTATAGGCTCTCTTGCTACAGCAGTCACTTACAAATAGGCATATAAATTAATCCAGTTGCAGGTGTTATTATGTAATAATACCCTTACTTATATCATGTGAAGCACATGCTTTCTAATATATTATAGGTATTAATGTAAGTAGTGTTAGAAGTACTGCAAAATTAGCAGTTAGTCCCTTGCAATATCATTTCTTTTCTAGTTTGCAGTGCACAGTACCAAAATTCATCATCTTATGACCTGCAACACATTAGGCTTCTGAGGCACAATTGTGATGTAAAAGCCATGCTGATGGCTGAGATTTCAACATGTCATTCTTTTCTGGAGGAAAAGAAGGTGCCAGGGCTGGCATTTTATACATGTATTATTTATTTATGCATCCAGAGCGCAGTTGTTTAGAAATCCAACAAAGGTTGATTCAGCTTGTATTGTTCATTTCTGTTTTTCAGATCAATGCTAATGACAGCCTGTGACCTTGGAGCTGTGACCAAACCGTGGGAGATTTCAAGACAGGCAAGTCATGATTAATAGCAGGGCTGGGAGGAGGCGGGACTGGCGGGACAATATTCCCAGGGCCCTGGCTTACAAGGGACCAAAACTGGAATCAATTTACAGCGGTATTAATGCTATAAAAAAAAAATAGCAGGGGGTTTCTGCAAAAAAATGGTTTATTGCATAATCTTTGCCTGTGCACATGCTGCTGTGTGCATCTGGCTTTACAACCTTTCCTCTTACTAACCTTTTAAATCTACATGGAAAAATGGATGGATTAAACAAAAAGGGCATTAGCCACATGTAGCAGTGCTTACTTGTTTTATCCCAAAGTTTTTCTTAATTGTGGCAGAATCAAAAATGCCAACAGATTAGCTGCAAACTGCAATTAACATAAAATCTTCAGTACATATGATAAGAGAAATGTGTTCATTTTCTTAACAATGTTAAAAAAAACCTGCAATGTAGCATAGAGCTTTTTTTAGCATCCTGTACTTAGAAACAAAAATTCAGGATTCTGCTGCTGAGTAGGCTCTTCAGAAATACACATAAAACATGGGTTCAGCATTGGCAAACAAATACAATATGGGAAAGCAACATATTCCAAAACTCTTGTTCTTTGCTCCCTGATTTTCCCACTTCTAGGCATCCTTTCTTACCCAGTATCCATCCTTAATATTTCCAGTATCCAAGCTAATCATTCTCTGTCCTTTGCTGAGGCCCAGAACAAGCTAGTAGAACACAGATTGTGTAGGGTTATACAGCATCGAGGAGCAAACAGAAAATATACCAGTGCAGCTGAGTGTAGGTATACACCTGGAGGGAGTTTGGTAAACAGCAAAGAAATAGTTATAACGATGGGGTGAAAAAGAGAAAGCTAGACCAGATAACTAATGATGCAGGAGCAGCCACATTTCTTGAAGAAGGTTGAGAAAGTAACAGAAGCTGAAAGGGATCTACAAAAGTTACGTGCCCATCAGCTGAGTTAAAAAGCATTTATGGGGGGAGGGCTTCAGCTCAGTTTGCAGTTTTGTCAGGTGAGTCTTTTTTGCTTTTATAAGCAGACCATGACAGCAGTTCTTCTAAGGCTGTTGCGCTACTTGGCCAGAATATGGCCACCTTGCATGGAAATGAGGAAAGCAGCTTATATCCTGCACTGGGAAAATGAGTCACAAGATTTTTCAGTGCCACCTGGCCACAGCTGCAGTGTGTGCAATCCCTCCTTGTTCTTCCTCCTTAACCCTTCTGCATTTTCTTTGACAGCCAAAATGTCAGGTAGGGGCTGCTTTCCATGTTGTCCATCTTTGTGCTATGGTGCTGAATTAGTGCTGAAGTATCTGGAAAACTAGGGGGTTTCATGCTTATTACTTTTGAGGTCTGCGGGTGAAAATTCCCCTGCAGCCTGGTGTGCAGGTTTACTTTACAGTGAAAAATCCAGTCTGGGATCAATTGAAACATTACCTGGTTGAGCAGAGCCACTAATAAGTCCACAGAGACAAAACAGGAAATACTTGGAGCTCGACTGTACCAAAAGGGAAAAAAGAAAAAAACCAAACCCAACCCAAACAAACAAAAAAACAAACCAAAAAAAAAAAAAGAGGGAGAAAGATTGAAATATGTGAATCAAAGGGAATAAAGGCCACATGTAAGAAGAAAAAATTTAGGAAGAGAAGATTGAAACAGATAAAAGAAGAGGGAAAGGGACATAAGGAGAACAGGATCAGAATAGCATTGAGAGGCAAGCATGATACTATGTCTTGATTATTTTTATATGATACATTTGGCAAACCCTTAATTGCTGATAAGTTGTTAAATTACTCCTCTATCTGGAATATTGATCCAGAATTTTATTAATGCACTGGGATTGCGTACATTATAAAGTCTCACACTGTGATAGTTTGGCTCAAGATTTAAGAGTACTTTATAACATCATCTACTTCCAATTTATCTTGGTACTTATTTCAACTATAACAAGCTTAGGAGTTGTGAATGTTACCTACCAAGCAGTAGCTAAAGCAAGAAATTTTGAGATTTTATGAAGTGCAGGTTCTCTGCTTAGTTTACCCTCTCATGGCTTGGCATTATGAAATAATTCCTAGCTTGAAAACAATTTGCAGGCATGACAGGAGTTTTAGGATTTGAATGCCATCTTCAGCAGATTAGTTTCCAGTTTTTTGCAACTCCAGTGTTGCATGTGCAACCCACACATGACGAGTACAGTGCTATATCACAGTAGCTCAATGTTTAACTTCTGAAAATTCCTCGTTTCCATAACTAAATTTGTTTTTAAATCTTTTCTTCTTCTAAGAAGCACAAACCTCTTCTGGGAATAGAGCATCATTTACAAAAGTCAGAAAGACACGTTCCAACTTCCAACCCACCAGTTCTTGATTTAAAATCAATATGATCATCACAATCTGAGTTTATATTTAGATATCCAGATCCTATAGTGATGACAGTCACAGGGAAAAAATGTAAAGCCTAGTAGTGAAAAAACCCCTTTATGAATTCACATTAGATTAAGGTAACAGAGGGTATTGATTAATTAAGTTTCTTTGATAAGTGACGTTGTTTGTATAGGGCAACAGCCTATAAACACCCAGAGAGCTCTTGCATGTTTTACAAAGCATCTTTATAGATATAATTATGGATGCCAACAAGAAGCTGTAATTTCCTATTCTGTTCTCAGTACTTGAGTAAGTTGCACATAACTGCATTGAGTGCCACCTTGACATTGCAATGTAATTCCCCCAGCAATTCCCTATCAAAAAGGGATAAAAAACTGCCTGTCAGTGACCATGGCTGTTTGTATGACCAATCCTGAAAACTGTATGAACACGTGCCTGACATCAGTCATGAGGTGAGGCTGTTCACTTCTTCACAGTGAAGCACAGGCTGAAGTCATGGTCTGGGCAGAAACTCTATATCCTAGAAATTATGTAACAATCTTTATAATCTTTATCCAGTCTTTATAATGATTTCTATTTTAGGCAGCTGAGCTGGTAACCAGTGAGTTCTTTGAACAAGGAGACAGAGAAAGAGCTGAACTCAAACTCACCCCTTCGGTAAGTTTTATCACTTGTAAAATAGTTATTAACTGGAATAGAGTAAGAAAATATCATTGGGCTCCTTCAGAAAAATGAACTATATTTTGTACATAAAGAAAAATCTTGGAGTGAATAAAAGCTCTGCCCACTTATAACCACATAGAAAAGCTCTCCCATCAGCACAGTCACTTGTGCATTGAGCCCTTTTACCCATTTTCTGTACCTATTCCCAAAGTTACCTTGTCAGTGACTTTTCTAAGCAGTGGAATTCAAATAAAAATCAACATTTTCAGTTTTACTTTATGTTGCAGCTGTTTTTCTGTGTTACTTGATGTATCAAATGCTGAAATGCATTTCTATAGGTATGCAACTAAATATAACACTATGAATAAAAGGAAAAAGAATCAGTATTGAGGGGCAGATGGGTACGAAGTGTCAAACAAGAATTAGGAAAGTGTCATAAAGGTTTTCACTGAATGATTCGAAGAAAAAGCCTTATCCAGGCTTTTTAAATAGCTCAAAATGTTGAGAAGCCATTATCTGGAGTTAACAGGTAACAGAAAGTATTCAAAAGAATTTAACCTACAAGCCATTTACAAATATGCTTCTAAAATTTTATGCTTCCAAATTTGAAAATGCCAGTCCAGTGTCTCAAACTTGTTCTCCCTCCATTAATACTCACACATAGGCCTGTGGTAATGAAGTCAATAAAGCTTAAAAGTTGGTAGTAAATAATGCTCAGCTACAATAAATGGCTTTTCACTTTGTATACAAGCAGCATACAGCTGGATTTCTGCTCTATAGTAGTTCTGTGTGTGCATCTTTTCAGAAAAAGTAGGAACTACAGTCCAGGAGAAGAGTAGTCAGACAGTCATGATACTCACAATTCTGAGACCAAATCTAGTCCTGAAGAACTGAAAGTACCGTGTGGATGTAAATGCCTTTCCTGCCCTGTATATAAAATTTGCAAAGTGCAAATTTTCTCATACTAAGGAAGCGTAATAGGAGGTAGTTTTATTTCAACACACACATTAATGTTACTGTCTTCAAGCAGCAAAGAATTCCAGTGCAAATGGCCCAGACCCAGCAGCTGTAAGAATTAAGGTATGTTACATCTACATTTTGCACATACCTTGGTAGATTCACAGAGAAAGACAAAAGCCACAGCTTTCTTCTGGATTCGTGTCTTCTGAAAATCTGCATCCAACATACCAGACAGGTGGTAAAGAAGTGTATTGCTATAAATGGTTTTAGTATTTTCTCCATAACAGGGAGACTCTCACTCTTCCTTTGGGCTTTGCAATCTGTACCAAGGAACATAGTCATATGTGGGCCACAGGTAGGATGCTCTGAAGCCATATCAGTTGAAGGAAGATTATCTTCTCTTTTGGCACTTCACTATTTTAAAAAACAATTAGTAAACTGATGTAGTAAGTGTTATAGGTTGGGACATAAGGCCATCAGTTCTAACAGTTATGGCTTAGGGTCAAAAGCACGTAGAGTTTTACCACATAATGAGGAATTTTTAAACAAGATCAACTGCTGACGTCCCTAACATACCACTGAGGGAGGGCAGTGAGCAGTGAATTAGGCTGATTCCAGAGAAAGAAACTGGTAACTGCTGCCAAAATGGATCTGTTGATTTCCTACCCTTTGGATTCACAGTCACAGCTGGTTCTGCAGAAAGGTTCTGTAACTGGGAGGGAGAGAGCCAATCCAGATCCATCACTGTTCATTTTGCTGAGCTGGAAAACCCTATGTGAGAAAAGGGAAATTTCTACTCAAAGGTATCTACTTTACATTCCTACAGGAGGTTACTTACCAGCTCAGTTCCAAATGTGGAGCATTTATTTTACATCACAGAATTATAAAATACAAAAACATTTGGCCTAAAAATTTCAAAGCAGAATTGAAAATAAACAGTTTATTTTTCATACCAGGCAAAGCAGCAGGAAGACTGCTGCAAAGATTGATTATGGTTTACAAAGTGTTCTGGTTGTGAGAGTTTTATCATAGCTGAAAAGTGCTGGACAATGTATGTAAAATACTGCAACGTAATAAGGCATAACAGTTTTGTTCCCTTCTCAATTCAGGCCATTTTTGATCGGAACAGGAAACATGAACTACCCAGGTTGCAGCTCGAGTGGATTGACAGCATCTGCATGCCATTGTATGAGGTAACTTTTACTTACTGCTTCTGTAGAGTTCAGAGAATATTGTTCTTGTTTCCCTAGGGAAAAAGAATTAGCTTTCAGAGCAGCCCTGAAGGCTATTTGAACTCTTCTCTTTCTTTGACTTTACCAAAAGTCTGAATTCTTTGCAGAAATCTTCAGATTCCCTAAAGGTTGTAATGTCTGCAGACATAATTCCTCTCAAATTATAAAAGCTGATAGGGCAACTTCTTATTTTACTATGAGACAAACTGATTCTTATCATGGTGAGGTATGGACTGTGGCGGACAGAAGTGTCAGAGGGACAATCTCAGTAGGTGCTGCTGTCAGACCTGTGTGACCAAAAGGGAAGCTCAAGGCACTTCCTTCTGGCAGCTTTTGAAACTGTTACTTCCAGGGACAGTGATTCCACCACTTCCCTGGCTACCTGTTCCAATGTTTGACCACCCTTTTGGTGAAGAATTTTTTCCTACCAGAACAATGCTTCTGTCTTCTTGGATTAAACCAGCTTCAGGATTTGACTTGTGTAATATAAGCTTCACCATTGTAACTTTTTCTCTCTTATCTGTATAGAAAACAGAGCTATAAGAGCAGGATGATAAATGCAAAGTAACACTATAGAAATTTAATCAATCACTGTGTCAGCCAGTCTTTCTCCTACTCACTGAAACCACACAGACCACCTTATGCCACTTGAGACTGACAGTTTGGCCACTGATAGCTGAGAAAACATGAGGATGTTCTCACTAGGTGTCTTTGGGGAACTGCAACATGTTCTTCCTATTACTCCTGCACCCTAAACTGCCCGACACCTCAAAGCAATGAATAGGCCAATGAGGATACACAGCCAGGAGCTGGGAAGCAGATACCAGCTCCCATATTACCTTAAAAGTGATTAACTTGTGCCTTAACGTAGCTCCCAACACACAAATAAAAATGGATTGGCAGTTCCTTTTCATTTTATAGACCAGATATATCACCAGTATCATACAAGGTAAGGATGATATGCACTCTGCCTTCCATACCTTGTGACATCTGAGGCTGCCACTGTGGCAATAACAAAGTGACTTCCCAGCAGCAACAGCAACTCCTTTTGTGTGGTGCCGACAACAGACACTTGTGTAAACAGCAAGGAGGGCTGCTGCTTTGCCAGCAGATCCTGTCCATTCCTTAGGTTAGTCCTTGTCCTGGCAAAATAAACTACAACTTTCAAACAATTAAGGCAAAACAAGCAGAGAAGAAGAACATAAAAGAATACCAAGATCATTTTGAACAATATGGGGAAGGGACAATGACACTGACCTTGGACAAAAACTCTTTAAAAACAATGTTTCTTTCAATATGTTAATTCATATTAGGCTAGAATGCATATTATACCAGAATTCATTTTTTGTAATAGCCTCTGTAATACAAAAAAGTACAGTAAAGCAGGAAGAGCTGACAATCAGCCCATCCTCTGCATGAGAAGACTACATCTGAGCACTAAAGCTGTGGTTAGTCAGCTCCATCTTAGCAGGAGATCTCTGGGGAATATATTCACATCTGATTTCCCTGCTTTCTACTGTCTTTGCATCATGCTGTGCAGCCATTAGCCTGCTGCTCAACAACTTAAAAAAGAGACATTATCAAACCTGAAAGTCATAGCAGCACCAGCCTTAGGGGTAAACAGAAAACTTGATGCCATAGTATCACACTGCAGGAGATTCTCTCTTCAGTGTGGAGCCAAGTGTTAATTTTCATATCCAGCTTAATCAAGCTTCAATACACTTATCACATCAGCAGAGTATTCAGGCATTGTAAATCCTCTGTTTAGGGCTGGCTGAACACAACTGTGGCCAAGTCCTAGATTCTTTTCCTTTTTTTAACATTCTTTAAAATTGTTGCCATTGTACTACACTGTAGGAGCTGCATGTTGGAAGAGAACAGGTTACATCATTACAAATGCAGTATAAAGAGGTGGACTGGGAGCTGACAGATCAGTAAAATCTTAGCAGTACTACCATAGTACTTAAAAAACCATATGTTTGGAAAAAAACTGCAAATGTTTGACACCTGTTTTCATACCAAAATTGCAACATTAAACCAGAGACAACAAAATCAAGGCCTTTGCATGTAATTTTTTCCATGCTAGTGATTAGCAGTCCTGAATCCACATAGGCAGATCCTAGCACCCAGAGCCATGAAGGAAATGCTGTGGGGAATGTGTCCATCCCTATCCCAGCAGTTGCTACAGCAGGACCTAATGGTGTGCTCTGTGCTATTTGACACCCACACAACAGAGATGATCCCAGCAACCACTGAATGCTGGCAACTCCCACTAAAGTGACACGTGAGATCAGCAAAGCCCCCTGAGATTGTCTTTGCTCAGAGTAGTTCCCAAGAGTAGGCTGTGCTTGGCAGCTGAGGTTGTCTGAAGTATGCAATACTGAAAGAACTTGGCAGCCCAAACTTCCAGGCGTGGTCTGATACCACCCCAGTGCTTCTGACAGTACCAGAACAAACCATATCTTCTCTGCAGTCCAAGCTTAGGAGCTGGGCTGCATACCAGAGTGCCCACGAGCAATGCTTCATACTTGTATAACTGTATATAAACTTTGCAGCACATTTTAGAGGGTTATGGCTTTCCTAGCCTTATCTTTTTTTTTCTGCATGTTCAGAAACATTCTTTGGGGATATTTGGCTCTACTTACTCCTTATGCATCTGCTCTTCCTTCTGCATTTCCTTAAGGTGGTTTAAGACAACCCACTTGGATGTGCGGTAGTCCTCCCAAGTAAAGGATAATAAAGTCTCCTTTGTTGAGGAACATGTGTCACATTCCTCTGCTTACCTGGCTAGAACTGCTTTCTGAGTTTGGCCCCTGTTTGTGAGCAGGTTTACAAGTAATTAGCAAATCAGTGAGAGCTATGCAACTTCCATTAGTAGTCCTGTTTGACTGCCCCGTGGAATGCCCATCCCACCCAGAAATAAAAAGGGCAGTGATACACAAAACTGTGCTACATGATATGGTAATGTGAAGCCTGAAGGTGAATATAGATATATAATGATGGTTGGGGATATATATATATATTTTTTTAAATTAATATCTAGAGTTAGAGAGATTTCCCATATCCAAGTGTCTAAATCCAAAACCTTTTTGTGGTTGCTCTGTAAGCCTGGCTCTGTTCTGGCACAAGGTAAGCCACAGCTCTGCTGCCTTACTCTCTCCCCTATCTGCTGCTCAATGTAGGAATCAAGCCACCTACAATTTCAAAATACCTTAGTAATCAAATCCATTCCCTTCACACTGTGGATCAAAGGTCTGTGAAGATAAAAGCATCCCAATTTTTTCTTCATTGCATTTTATTACACTTGGGACATTATAATTTTATTGAATTTACTTTTTTGTTACTGTGGTGATCACTGATCAGAGTATTTTTATGTGACAGTGGAGTTTTTGCCTTGAGTAGCAGAACAGCCATCCATTTACATTGAAGCTCAGATTTTAGGGGCTTCAGTTATTTTTTACTGCATCACATTTGGTTTTTATTCAAAAATGACAGTAAGAAAAGCATTTATCAGTAGATATGAGAAATAAGCTTATTATAATAATAATTTATAAAGTGCTTTTTTTGGAACTGTAGAACATTTCAAATCTACTAATGTAGCTTCCGCATGAAGTAATCAGCCCCTTGTTTTGTTAGAATATCCTATAAAGGGAAAGCATGTGCAACTAAAGCAGAAATCTAAGGCATCCCACTGAAAATAAAGCACTATGGCTACACTGACAGCTGTGTTCACCACACAAAGAAAGTATTCTATACCTATTTGAACATAGATGTTTGTGTAACAGGAAACAGAATTTTGATCATTAAGACAAATTACCTCTCTGACCCTCTGGTAAAGAGAAGTTAAGAGCTTCATCACTAACAGATTTCTCTCCTGGACTCTGTAGTTTGTGTCTGTCTAAGACAGGATCAGTCACAGATTTTTCCCAACTCAGATTAGATTTCTCTGTGGGGAGCAGAGTGGGAGAGTGAAGATCTTATTCTTTTTAATCATTATATTTCTCACAAACAACATCAAAGCTTCAGCGATTCACATCAAACAAAAGATGCTAACAGAAGCCCAGCTCTGTTCACGCCATTGTTAGGCAGAGACAGTAACCCTATGAATAGCAGGGCCAAAGGCCATGCACTCTGCTTCTGGGCAGATAAATACATAGTCAGGTAGTCAGTGACAATGACAGCAGCTATTTAAATTTAAGGGAGATGTCTTTGTGGAAGATAAAGAAGCTCATGCCTTTTACAACTTATGCGTGCCTGAGATTGCCCTGCTCACCTCTACCTTGGTGCTCTCTTGAACTGCTCCATTTTAGTGCTGTTTTTAAGAGCTATTCAAGATTTTCTTGGGTATTGAGAAGTTTAAACATATAATAGTATCTACAAAATTGGATTTGCATTGCTCCATCCAGGCTTATAGAGGGAACCTAGGAAGAATAGAAATATTTATGTTTAGCCTAGCAAGTACTTTAAATGTTTTGAATGGAACGTGGAAGAACAGAGTCTTTCTTTATCACATCGTGTAACATACTTAGAAAGAAATGTAATCTCTTTGTCCACAACTCCAAGAGCTCTGATATGCCTGTCTTCCTACAGAAGATAATGTCTGGCCTTGTAATTTAATCTGTCTGTAGAGTATGTAGAGATGTAGCTGCAAAATTATCTATTCTGCATGTAAACTTAGATTAAATGTACAGGGTGTCATAAATGGTAGAGTCATAGAAATCTTCAACAGTCATGACTACCTTTGTGCTTTAATTTCTCTGGTTTAAGAGTTGCCTTTGACACGTGAATTGAAACTGCATATACACACAGTGATTTTTTTCCCAAAGGTGTATACTTCAAATTGTAAGGCAGGAGATTAACCTTTAAATATTCCTTTGCAGAGAACATGAAAAAGGTGTGCTTTAACAATCATGCTTACACTGCTATACCCTCATGCAGTCCTTCCTTAGTTACCACTTCTATCCCTTTCGCTCTGTCCTTCAGTTACAATTTTGCATGCAGAAATATTTTATAAGAAATTCAGGATTTGGACCACTCCTCTAAGAAGTCCTGCTTGTCCAGAACGGACTGTATGGCGTGGCTTAGTCCTTACCCAGGCAAGAGTCACTGGATGCAGTCAAAACAATTACTTCTTCCTTCAGGTGTTTCTGTCATGTCTAGAAGTCAGAACTAAAAAAAATTTAAAATTATTTATTCAATAAGACTATATCTGTATGAACATTTTGAAAATGGCTTTCCACCATTCTCCCATACCTAGGATTGTTGATACATAAGTCAGGACACTGGTGTTCTAAGTTAGCAACTAGTCAGAGGGCAGGGAGTTCACTAGCTGCTTACCAAGAGCAGTATATAGACATTCTATGAAACTTGTTCACAAGTTGGTAAGAAGTGTTTAACAAAAAAAAAAAAAAAAAACAAAAACAAAAACCACCAACTAAAAACAACCAAACAAAACAAAACCCAAAACAAACAAAAAAAAACCCACAAAACAAAATCAGGACTAAGCTATTTGGAAAAATGTGTCCACAGGAAGCAATTTGATCAACTCTGTGTGATTCTCGTTGAAACCAGCTTTTCCTGTGTAACATGTTAAGGAGAAGGGAAGATAACTTTCAACAGATCCTAAAGAATACCATACAGATGCACACTTTTGGCAGGGTTATTTCTTACATTTGATTTTAACATAGAGTGAGAGATAATATATTTATGCATCCTGAAACTGCCTGGCTGACAAGGATTAGTAAGGCAGGTAGGCTTAGGATGCAGTATGTGATACACCATGGACTGAGGCTGCACAGATGTTGGCAGATCAAATTAGTCTCACTTTCTGTTGAAATCCAGGGGGTAATATTATCCAAGGAAGAGCAGGTGCAACATATTCTGCTGTGTTTGTAAGAAATTTGCTTCAGAGGAAACTTAATCAGGCCAAATGCCAATGCTGGGGGGAAGTTGGTAGCTAAGGATTATGTTAGGAATAAGCGTTTGGCCCAGAGAAAGGAAATTTTGGCACTGTAGAAGGATCTCTCTCCAGCCTTGAAACAGGAACTTAACTAGGTTCAGCACTTTTGTTGCCTTGTTACTTGTCTACTAATGATGAATCTAAATGAGGCCACCCAGAATGAATTCTCTTGAACTTTCAGAAAAGTCAGATACTAGTACTATATTAAAAATTCCATTGATGGAATAAGGACTAGCAGACTGTTTTTTCTTACCTCTTGTCCTTAATCTGAGAGTCTTTTTTTCTGCTACTTTTCTACTAATAGAAAAGGTTAATAAGAGCTATACAAGAAAGAAAAATGAGGAAAAGAAAAAAGAATGCTTTTATTTGCAATCTTTAAGTCCATCATTATTTCAGTGTAATATGGAAGGGCACACTTTTGGTGGTTTCAGAGCAAGGATTTTTCTGAGGATCATGAACACATTTTTACAGTAGGCACAAAGATCCTGATCCTCTCTTTTTGCTTCCCAAGAGCAAGGAGGGTATCGTTTTGCTTTTGAAAATCAGGAGAATATTATTTTTGCTAGGATTTCGGTAATTTCGTGAGATTATTGATGAAACACTGTATCAACAATTTTAGGCATTTACAACTTTCTCCAAAATGTTTAGAAAAAGAGACAGCCGAAAGGACTACTTTTTCCCTTCAGACAAGAGTACTTCAACTTACTTCTCTGACAGTCGTCTTACGCCAAAACAGTCTCAACTGAAAGGGCAGTTCATCAACAAGGATATTTGGGAGAAGATGGAAAAAACATTTGCCATTCACTTCAGGGAAGATAAGCTTCACTAAAGGCTTTCACCCTGATCTGTGAGAAAAATTGAATAATTCATAATACCACAATTTCTGTAGCTGTTTTACTTAGAATTATCTGCCCAATGAGTAGTGAAGGACATGCCGTCGTGTATGGAAACGTATATGAAGATCTGAGGAAGTAGGTTGAAAAGTTGGCAGATAAGGTAGAAGAGACAGCCAATAGAGGGAACTCAAATTGTACAGCAAATCTGGAAGAAGATGAATGGATAATTTAACAGCCATTCAGTTTTCAAGAAAGACAAAGCACAAACTACATTGCATCAGAAAAGGACTAGAAATGATGATGGATGAAATGCCTCAAGTAAGTGTTTAACACAACAGAATCACAGTTGCCTGCAGAATTCCCAGCTGAGGGTAAATTCAAAGAACTAAATCAGCATATGAGACTGATATGGTTTGAAGAATTTTTCAAAATCCATTTAATAGCAAGGTAGAAGACATTGATCAGCTGCTTGGTTAAAATGTTGAAAGGAAAAGAGAAACAGTCTGTCTCCTGCATGCTCGATGTGGAATCAAAACTGTAAACAGCAGAGCTAAATAAGAAGTTGTTTATGAAATAATAACTCTTCTCTTCTGAGCAAACCCTTGGTTTCATGGAATTATTACGAAGAGATTAATCCTTGGCAACTATAGCAATACATCAGTTGAGCTACTTCTGTAGGTACCTGGTCCTTCGAAATTACTCTCCCTTTGGCAGCATAATGTGCTCGATAGTGGTCAGAGCACATTTGGCTATCAGGAGCTCTGTGCATACTTTCCTCCCTGAAGTACCTGACACATTTTACCAGTGGTGAATCTTTATAATCATCTCTCTCTAGTATGCATGTTTACTTACAGAGGAGTACAGTGTTATTCTTGCCAGTTTACCATCACCAGAAAGAAGCTTAGCACTAATTCATAGTGGAAGAGCTGAACACTGGTCCATGTATTAGATCCCTTTTCAGTCACAACTGTCTTCCTTTCACTAACAATTTTTAGAGAGAAGTTAAAAGAAACTCCTGTTTTCTGTCAGGGAAATTAGTAGTATATTCATTGCATCTAATTACATTTTTAGGCATTAGAAAAATAGTCCCTGGCAGAAATGAGAAAGTACTGCACTAATGCATTATGTATTTGATGACCTAGACCCTTCCTCAGGAAGCCCTAGCAGGAATAAACAAAGTCCCCTTCAATCATGAGAAGATGGCAATAATTTTATTTTTCTTCTGTGAACTCACCCCCCTCACAAATAATGTATTTTTTTCTGGAACCTAATGATTAAATACAGTCCTGAATCAGTAGGGCAAATAATTAATTCATATATAGACACAGTCAAGGGTTCATAGGGGTTAATCCCTATCTTTTCTCTGTATTACTTTAACTTCTGTATTCTACATACAGAAGGTAGAAATTTAGCGGTCTTTTTGGGTTTAGTTTATGTGCATATATACAGAAATACTTTCAGGTTTTCAAACCTTCCATCAGGCATTAGTATTATGAAGATCAAACCCGTGGATGACTGCAACACAGGTTCCCTTTTATCTGAACTAATCTGAAGTTCAAGGACGTTCAGATAGATGGTTCACCTTTGGCCTATGTATTCTCACGTGAAAGCCACTTCAGCAAAACTCAGGAGTCCAATTCAGCTTTGCTGTAACTGGTCATGACTCTCTTGACTTCAACAATGCTTCATATGCTTACACCGAGTCTGAATTTATCCCTATGGCTTCTCGGTCACTGGTCCTCCCTTCCAACTCGGAAACTGCCTGCATAATAAAAGTGATTCATTAGAAACCACTGGGTTCCAAAGTAGAGTGAACACTGAGACCTATAACTTTTTTATATGTGCTCAGTCATAAAAATGAATTTATATGGTCTTATTCCATAAACTCACTTTACAAATATTAGCCCCGCAACCATACTTTCATGAGCTGTAATCTTGTCAAAGCTCGTAAGTTAAGCAAGGTCAGAATTGGTCAATATTTGGATGAGAATCTCTGGTGGGGCGGGGAAGAAAAGTATATACTCTGGAGGTCCTGCAGTGTTTGTAAGTTAGGACATACTGTGCTCCTCTTTAAAAAGATTTGGTATTAGTCTTAGAATAGAGCAAAATGTTGCATTTAGCTTTAGCAATAGTTTAGATTCTGACCATATCTGTGCTGCATCTTGGCAGTTTCAGCTAGCATCCTTCCCCAGAGATGAATGTCCTGCAGCAGATTAAGTCTTCTCCCCTCCACACCCCACTTCAACCCAGGGGGCTGGCACCCAGAGGTACCAATAAATGCCTCCACTGCTACCCATCACCCTCTCCCTGAAGGGATTTTTTGCTATTGCTACTATTTCTGTATTCTCCATTCTTTGTTTAGCAAAACGTGATTAAGAGATACATCTCTATACACAAGAAAAAAACAAAACACAGTCTCCCCTCCTTACCGTCTCCCATAACTAGCTTCCTCTGAGGATCTCATGCTGGGGGGGGGGGGGGGGGGGGGGGGGGGGGGGGGGGGGGGGGGG
>JAWWMO010000178.1:22954192-22972944 GCA_035047845.1 Dendrocincla fuliginosa | reverse complement strand
TGCTGTTTTTATCTCATTATCTCCCCCCCCCCCCCCCGCCCTTTTGAGCTCTTCCTTCAGGCAGCCTGCCCCTCTCCCCAGATGCACACAATGTATTGCTGAAATGTCTTTAACCTTTTCTTGTGCTGAGGAACTTATGTATAAGTGGAGCTATACCTTGTGAAAGGATGCTGTGGGCAGAGCAGTACATAGTCCCAAAAGATACCTAAATAACTGAAGGTGGTAAGAAAAAGTCACTGCTATACACAAACTTGCTGACAAACAGCTTAGTTGCACATCTGAGGTAATATATGGGTGCAGAAGAGCGCTGGAAGCCTATCCTGGCTTTTCCTAATGCTGGGGCATGCAGTGCCAGCACGGCTGCTCCTCCCGCATGCTTTATCACTGTTACTAAGGACAATGCTTACAGTAAAGGGGATAAAATGGGAAAGGTCACCAATCCTGTACCTATTCTATATAGCAAAGCAGCTGCATTGCAGTGTAAGGACTGCAAGTGGGCACTGAGGTCCCAGGCCTTGGGAACTCCCCCAGGCAGGGGTTCCCTCACCCCCTGAGCACAGCTGCCTGCCAGCTGCACCAAGGAGGGACAAGGGAAAAGGGTGTTTCTGGAGCTACTTCATTTATGTGGGGGTATCTCATGTCAGATGGCTGTTGAAGACCAAGCCTCTTCCTAGCAAGGTATATAATAAATGAGGCATTAAGAACCTGGATACCAAATTAGACAGATCACTAGAAAAGCTGTTCGTAAGAGGCATGCATCAAAAATAGAGGCATGGAAGAGCAGTACATCAAGGGCTTCTCCTGCAATAAAATGGAAAGTAAAATCTGCAGCCAGGAGGTAGAAAACCCTGACGAGGCTACAGCCAAATAAACTTAAATAGCTTTGAGAATAAATTGATGGTTTAATCCGGATCAGGAACAGGTGCTATGTATGTAATTCAGTAAATGGTTGAGAGCATGCCAGAAGGGAGAAAAATGTGTTGCTTTTGAGATAATTTCCCAGAAGCTTCATAAAAGCAAATTGATTACTGGAGTTTAATAATTAAAACAGGGCCAGATATATAGTAATCAAATGAGGTTTTAATTACATCTCAAGAAGAAATAAAATCCAATTTGTGCACTTGGTATCAGAGAAGTCCTACTGAAATGCTTTGGTAGCTAGAAAAATAAAATAAAAGCTAATTTCCATAGGAATTATAGTAGTTGGTTTAATTAAAAGACTAGATTGGAATGAAAAAGTCCCAAAGTGAAAGGATACTAAATACAGAAGCAGTGGTTCAAACATCAAATCAATGTCTGAATAAAGACATTTTATAGACCAAGTGCAAAATCTGCACTGTCAGGTATCCCTAATCTAAATTAATGTGCAACAAAATAAAGTTTCTTAAAATTGCACTATATATTTTGTATGTATTCCATAGAATTAATTGCTGGTGCTATGGTAAAAATTAATATCAAAGACGTGGTTTATTATTTCTTAAATACTCCTTTTATTTCATCAAAGTTAATGTTAGTAGTTAACCATTCTCATTATTTACCTGGTAGTCTCTCTTGCACCTGGGTTATTAGACTCTAATGTGCACTTAAGTCTATATTGCTATGAAATATATATGTTTACTTTTGGATATAAAATATGTTTACATTTCATAAGGTAATAGTGATTACCACAGAACTGTGGGGGTGCCTCCTACATCCATGCCCAGCCTACTCAGGCTTGTGTTCTCTGCTGCAGTGCAAGCAAAGCTAATTGATCTGAGCACCTCAAGCACTCATCCCCCTGGCACTGCAGGTGAAAGGGTTGTCTCCTGCCATAAGAGCATGGCACATGTGGAGGCCTGGAGGGACAGGCACAGCAGGAAGTCATGCCCAGACCTCTGCATTTGCTCCCTGCCACTAGGCTTGAAAACAACACGGTCTTGTGGTCAGTCTGGGGAAAAAAAAAAAAAGGTACAGTAAGGACACAGACAGACAAGAGCTGCAGACCCACACTGAGACAGAGCCTGCTGTCCCAGTGAGCCCTGTCTCCACTGTGTTGCCTGTAGCTGGTATAGGTTCCTGGTATGGCATTTATCACAGGAACAGCCTGTACTGCATTTTGTGCTTACAGATCCTGGGACTAAAAGGGTGTGAGTACTTAGAGAGATTTAAAACACACTGAGTTTTAAACACTGATTTAACCACCAGGAGTGTGTTTATATATTTATATTTTTTTTCTTTTTCATTTAAAGTGTATATTGGAAAAATATTTCACAAAAACTCTTTAAAGATTTAGGAAATACCAGCAAGCTTAACTGACAGGGGATGGATACTGGCTTTGCACAGAAAGCATCTGATAAGTTGCTGTCAAGGGTTGAGTCTCTAACGTGCTACCTCTAGACACTGAGCTGGCAGGGGTAATGCAGGTGCTAATGGTAACAGCAGTGAGCTTTTCAGGTATTTTCAGCTGTTTATAATGTATTACAGCCCCTCTGTTTTGGACTCTGCCAAATCAAGTTTAAGGATTTCACGATAGTCTGAAATAGAGATAGGAATGGAGAGTTCTGAGGCATGGTGATGGGAATGTTAAAAATCCACATCTGTTCAGTCAAATGAATGACCATCAACAGTGAGCAATAGTATATGGGACAGAGACTGCAGCGAACTCTGCCTCTTACCGCAGGCCCAGGATTACAAAATAATCTGCCCAGCCTTTGCCATATTCTGAGGAAATAATTTCAAATGGATTTGCTTCCAGTTCCATGCAAATTGGTTCTTACTCATGGTGTGATTTTTAAGAAGTGCTGAGCATTCATATTTCCTACTGAAGTTAACTGAAATTGCAAGTTTTCAGTACATCTTAAAATCAGCCCATTAACCCTTAATTACCATATAATAGCTCAATTAAAAATCTACCAAGACTTGCTTCAGTAGCAAGCCAAGCTCCCGTGCTTGCAGACTAGCTATAAAGAAATACAGTCCTTTAGTGGTGTCTGGGCTCTGGAGATTATTTAAAGCAGCTACTGTTAACCCTGCTATTTAAAACAAAAAATGATCAACTGCAAATTTCCTTTGTTTTCCATATAATTTTCTGTACTTTTAGAAGAACAACTTTTGCTGTCTTGTCTTTGTTTTTTAATCTTGCACCAACACTTTCTTTCAAATGACAAATATGTACTTTCCATGCTGTTGAAGAAAACATGGTGCCCAGTTCTCTGCAAAACCTAGTTCTTGCTAGTCAGAAAAGCTGCAAAAGAAGACTACTCCTCTGTCCTGAAAGGACACATTACATGACCGCTTGGGAGGTAACTGGTTAACCCTTTTTTCACATCCAGTGCTGAACTTAATGAGGTTCTGTCTCTCTTTAATGTACATACAAAAGCAAGTGAAGCACTTGTGGTCTTTTCACATAAGCATTTGATATAAAAGAAGAAGGTAAAATCAACTTCTAGCAAGGTATGCAGGAATTGCATAATTTTGGGACTAATTCAAAGCTAGATGAAACTGGATAAAAGATTGTTACTGGCCTCTGTGAGTTCTAGACTGGGTATGTAGAAAAGAGGTGATTTCAGGGCAATCTTGAAAGAAAACCCATTAGTTTTCTTTATTTTGAGCACACACACTCTTCATACTCTTTTTTTCTTTTTCTTTTTTTGCCAGCCTGGGAAAGCATAATCCTCATCTATAGCAAAAGAACCTAGTACTAGGGAGATTACTTCAGCTTTGTCCAACTTGTCATCCAGCCAGTGGACCTCCTGCTTACAGATGCCAGATAGCCTCAGGCACAACTATCTTTAAGAATTACAAGAAAGCTAAACTAGTTGAGGGGCAACTTTGCCATTTATGTGCTTCTTTTTACATGTTGGTGGCTTACTTAAAGCCTCAGGTAAAACGAGTGAGATTGATAAAGAGATCTCAATGGGAACAATAACCTTTACCTACGCAGGTATTTACAGCTGGGGGTGAGGAGAGCAGGGGCATGGTACAGATTAAAATCTTTTTTATCCTGTTACTCCATGAACTGTCCACCAAAGGAGTTGATACAGTGTCAGTATTTTTTCTCTCATCCTCTTTTTAATCTTCTTCCAGTGTCTAGTGAAGCTGAATGTGAAACTGAAGCCTATGCTGGATTCCGTGGCAGTAAACAGAGGTAAATGGGAGGAGCTGCATCAAAAAAGACTTCCTTCTCAGGCAACATCCTCGTCCTCCTTTTCCTCTGGCTTTACCATGTCTCTCAAGGACATCAATTAAGCCTGCAAATATCACTTTACAATAAGAGCTGTCTGAAAGGTTTTCCTAAGCTTAGACCCACCATTTTTTAAGAAATGCTTTCACAGACGTGCTTATTGGATTGGATATTACTTTAATGGCAGCATCAGCTCCCAGCTTTTACTGGGAGGCTTAAGTGGGACTGACAGGAGGGCCTGCAGTGAGACTGCGCTGGTATCTGGAGTGACACGGAAGACTTAACATAAGAAGTGTTCATTCAGCTCCACTGCATTTCAACTGCTGCCCTAAAAATCTGTAAAGCTGACAACAGACTGAAATATAAGAACTCACGGCTTAATAAAATTAATAATACAGAGCAGAACTGGGATGCAAGCTGGCCAATTCATATGCAAGGAGCTGCAGAAAACAGAATAGTATGTAATTACATTGTTGTTTTGCATCTCTTCAGTACATGTTATGAATCAATTATGCTTGCTTTTGTGATGTTCCTCTCTTACTCTCCCTCCTCTTTTAAGCCTGAACGTTCTGAAAAGCCTGCTTTGTATTCTAAAGAAGTATTTTTTTACAACAAAGCTTCTAAGTGATTGATCAGGGCCTTTAGAATTGACTACCTTTGCTACATTTAAAAACAAACTTTATTATCTTTAAAAACACCAAGCTGTCCCTTCTTCCCTGAGAAATTCATATTAACAGCGTAGCAAATTCTCAGCAAGGGGAAGTTTGCAAAAAGGCAAAATATTGCATGGTAATTTTAGAGTGGGTTCTTTTTTCCTTTTAAAAAATGCTCTTTTAACACATTCTCTTTTTTTTTTTTTCAAATTACGGTGTCCCCTAAGGAAAAAATTAATGGGCTTTTATGGAAATAGAATACAAATAAACAAGGAAATCTGTTGCCTTGTGCTTCAGGTTTATGTTACATTGGAAAGTGGACCAGAGATAAGCTTTCCTAGTATAATTTCCAGTTGAAATTAATATTTTGAAATGGTGAAAAGCAAGAATATCATCACGCTGGACTGACTACCTCTTACTCTCTTGCAGTTCTTTCTGCGCAATTGTAGATGCTGTTACTACAGCTAGCACAGCACTAGTCAAGCTCACATGTAGCCATCAGTGGTAAAGGTATCCATAAAAACCTAATCAAACATGATAGGTCACAAAACCAAACATGTCTAGTTCTGTGTGATGACCCTGGTATTACCTGAAAGTTGGTCTCTTTCCATTAGTACAAGGATCATTAGTGTGGCAGACTCGTGATCTGTGATTTGAGGATGCTTTCTCTGCTGCATGACCGGACACAAAAGGAGTCATGTTGCAGTCCTTACCAGTGCCCATTCATAGCGGGAGAAAAAATCCCTTGTACTTCATGAAAAATGGGATTCTAAATATAGGGTTGTCTGGCAGCAGAAATTAAAGCTGAATTCAGCTTAGTTTTACACCTGTGCCAAACTCCATTTGCTTCGGTGGAATTACCTTGAACTGGCACCAACTTAGTGGAAATCAGAACCTGGCCCAGCTGACCAGATGCTAGAAGAACTTTCCTCCTTTCTAAGGAAAGTGAGTCGTTAGCGCCTTAGAAAAGCTGACTGCATCTATCTGACAATCAAACAGAAACAACAAATCTGCTGATCACTTCTTTAAAAGCAACACAACAAAACAAAAAGCCTCTGTGCTTCTAACCATGTGTGTAGGACAATAGGTGGAAATTCAGTAGCATTACGAGCCAATCTGTTAGTGCACGACTGAACCACATCACTTTCTCTCGCAGAAAGAAGCAGGAAAGGACCAGAAATGCAGACTGCACAGAAGTGAGTATATGCACCAAATGGAAATGTTTCTGCTATTCTTTTACCACGTCTTTCTTCCACAAATAAAGATAGACGCAGGATAGTAAGCAGCAAGCCATACAAACGTACAACATGTACTTTATGGGAGAAAAAAATAATAGGAACCGACAGTACCGCTGGCAGATACATACGGCTTTCCTGAATTTTGATATTGCATATTGCTAAGTATAATAATTTATAATGCATACCCTACAGCCTTTCCGAAGGTTGAGTCTCCCGTCATTTCCTCTCCTTTTTATTGGCTTCAGTGCACTGTTGCCCATGGCAACACCCACCGGCAGGGATGGGGATTCAGCACCACTGCAACCTGACACACAGCTGAAGCCCTAACAATGTCAACCATCAATCAAGTGACTGTTTGTAATTGCCTCCATCTATTTCTCCTGTCTTTTGGTATCTTTGCCATTGTGGGTCAAAATTCAGAAACTGCTGACTAATGTTATGGTTCTGTTCCTCCATCACAAGGAAGAAAATGAGAGCACACGGCTCGATCTTATCAAATTGTTCTCAGGCGAAACGAAGCAACCCTGCTGAAACCAGGGGGCCCAGTAATGCATCTCAGAACAGCATTTGCTCTCTGAAACTGAACAAACAAAAATCTTACACTATTCTTTTAACACCAAAAATGTTTGAGATAAAAAGAAAATTCTTTGTGGAAGCATGCAGTACAGTAAAGAAACAGATTCCAAGTGTATTATATTTTAAGATGGTGGAAAACACTTTTGAGCTACTGCTCATAAGCTTGATAGGAAGAAATTGTATCTGGTTATCATTATTTCTGATAGGAAAACAATTTCCCAGTATTTCAGTCATTTTTGCAAAGTCTTACGAGATACATGCAGGAGAGATGACTGCATAGGTTGTTTAATCTCATTCTACATTTTTTACTTGCTTCCCTGCCCCAGAGATAAAAAAAAACCAAACATTGAAATCAGCTTAATTCTGTCAGTGTGTATGAAGCATGTGTCCACAAGAGGTGAGGACAAATTAGAGGGCACATGGAAAAAACAACTGTTATTCAGGACAGTGCTGGTAAAGTGCTGCTTGGCCTTTCATTGGAGATGCCCAGCACATCAGCAACAAAGTCACCACTTATTTGCTGCAGCTCTTAGTGGAAATTTGGCCTTGAATGAGGCCTCTAGCATTTACAATTCCAGTGCTAAAACATGATTAGCACGTGGATTATCCATAAGATCACATGAGATTCATTCTCCCACAAAGGTGCTTCAGGCTAGTTCAGTGACAATGCCTTTTTTCTAGTTGTCCTACTGACTTGTGGTAACTGCAGCCTGAATTCAATCAGGTTTCTAGTCCCATGAATTAGGGAGCCAGGCAGCAGGTCTCACTTTGTCACCAGAAAATGCTCAGGAGAAGATCTGGATCTTCAGCCCTATTCTCAAACATAGTTCAGGCCAAACAGTAATTCCACTCAGGATTCCCACCTGTGCGACCTTTTACCAAAATCAACCTTTCCTTTCAAAAAAAAAAATCAAAACAAAAACAAAAGCCCACCAACCCGCCCTCCCCAAACCAAACAAAAAAACCCAAACAAAATAAACAAATAAACAAAACCCACCAAACTGTCCTAAAATTGCATAGAGTAATCAGGAAGAAACCTGACACTCAAATTCTCCTTAATTTGGAGCAGGCCTTTGAACTGTAGGTGCATCTTCCCCACCAGCCTGAAGATAGTCATCAAGGGTGGGCTTGTCTCCCAGCACAGATGCGTGCTGGGCAGAGCCCCAGTTTCTGCATCACTCCTGGAAGATACACAGAGCAGACCAGCTTCAGTGGAAGAGCTCAGGAGAGGCTCGTATGTACATCCTCATGGATTAAACTGCTCCCCTGCAATGTGACACTGTGACCCCACCAGAAAACCGAACACTGTTCCAGGCAAGGAGCACCTGGGTAGAGGCTCTGCTGTGGCTCAGACAGAAGGGTTTCCCACTTCCCAAGAATGAGATGTACAAAAGGTGTCTTTGGCCATAGTTCAGGTAGTAAATTCAGATAATTCCCTTCCAGTTTGTGCCCTGCAGTCAAATGAGAACAGCTTGATAGCATGATTGAGATGGAGACATCTGCTTCTGTCAGGACATGTTTTTGCTCCTGCTCCAAAGCAGAGTCACACAAGGTGAGGCAGTAGCTCCCAGAAGTTTCAAGTGGATGTCTCGTGGCAGTTGGACACTGAACTCTCTGTGCAGCTCTGTCACAGCCACCCCAACTATGTACAGGGCCAGGGGTTTTGCTGAGAAGGTCGATCGTATGTTTTGTAACCACAGAGCAGACAAGTATGCTTCATTTTAGCTCAGGTATTTCTTCAGATGGTGTCTTTGGTACAGCAGCTGCATTTTTCTGCTCTGACGACCTTGCTAATTGCTCCTTCTTAGAGTGTACTGCAATCTCATAATGTGCCTGTAGTTACCAATAAAGCCAATACTAGTACTCACAAATTATTTTTGAAAACTGCAACCAGCAGTGCCTAGCGTCATTTGTAATATTTAGATGAAGTAATCCTAGTGGAAAAATAGGAGTGTTTCAGTCTACAGGCCAAATACGTATTTTCCCTTCATAAAATTAAAACAACTTTAGTTACTGGTAGTTCACTTATGCATTGAGAGAAATTTTAAAACAGGTTTATTTCAAAGTTATGTAAAATATATTAACAGACACTTCCAATGCTGAGTGTTCTTGGCAAGAAAATGTAGAGCAATTTTTATTGGCTTTGTCAAAGGAATGAAAGATTTAAAGAGTAAAATCATGTAAATGGTTTCTGACATAGCAATGAACTGGGAGGTATAAATCAGCTGAAATGAGATACCCCAGATTTCCATCACTTGAGTGTGCCAGTATTGGAATACATACTGTATATTGCTTGTTACCCTTTCTTTCTTGGATTGCTTTGTATTTAATTACAAATTTATAAGCATGTTGGCCACTGCATCTTACAGTTGTATGGGGAATACCATTATAATCCCTGAATCCTTGCTTATAGAAACAATGGACACATGCACAGAAATACCGTGTATGTTCTAATGCAAGTGAATCCTACACACTTGCAAATTATGTAACTTTTAAAAAAGACTTCTGCATTCCTTTCCTTTTTTGCATTTTAACACCATTACTCTGATTGCTTTGCTTTAGTAGATTAAACTATGCTGATTCAGCTTTTTTAAGCATGTTTTTGAAATTAACAACTCGGTTTTATTGGTCTCACTAAAAAGAAAAAATTAAAACAATTTTAATGGCTTGCTTTGATTTTTTTTTAGTTTGAAACTACCTTGTTGGGATAAACCAGAGCTGTAGCTATTACTGAATCACACAAATAGGTGGTTCTGAAAACACGAGACTGAGTGGCTCAGACAGAACCTTGCAGCACTGGCTCCTGTGAGCAAACCAAACTTCCTCACTGGATATGCTTGGCATTAGTCTGGAATGCCCAGAAACCAAATCTGGATGGTGACTCTAACAGGGTTATTGACATAGACAGAAATTACACAGATTATACAGTCAGTGATCTGGACATATTACTGTTCAGTAGAAATACTATGGGGAAAAAAAATCCTTCCAAAGCACAGTTACTTTGTTGAAATAGTTCCAGGAAAAACTCCTCTGCTTTTTAAAGTTGCAGGAAAGCTGGCGCACTGCGCCCAGCTACGAACACACTTCCTGCTCCCAGCAGCCCTAACGTGGATCTTGGTGGGCTGTGACGGGGATGTTTCATGTTCAAAAACCCCAAGACAGCAATAAAATACTTCTTGCCCTGTGCTCCTGACTGCGTGTTTAGCTTAGGGCCGGCTTTTACACCACCTGCTGCTGAAGGGACCGATTACAAAACATTAGAAATACAGGGCTAGATTTTTACTCTCGATCTGCAGCAGACCCCGAAAGGAGGGGAACATCCCGGCCTAGGCACCGACCTCGGCGGGCTCGAGCTCTTGAGCCGGTCTGGAATCGGCACCAACCGCGCCTTGTCTGCCCTGGAGGCGGGCGGAGAACGCGAGAGTGTAAACAGCCCCCACCGGCACCACAGCGGCCGGACGGGCCCGGCCCGGGGCCGACATCGCCCCGCCGGAGGGACGGCCCCGCTCCCGGTGCCACGGTATCCCAGTGTCCCGGCCCCGTTCCCGGTGTCCTGCTGTCCCAATAGCACAGTAACCCGGTGTCGCGGCCCCACTCCCGGAGTCCCCTCGCACACCGACGCCCCTTCCCCTCCCGCCCCGCCCCACGCGGGACTGCGCGCACTGCCACTTCCGAGGCCGCGGCGGCGCGCACGGTGAGTGCTTCCGGCTCGACGGCGCCGTTGCCATGGCAGCGAGGCCCCGCTTCCGGCCCGCCGGCGGTGCCTGTGCCGGCGATGGAGGCCGCGCCGGTGCCCGACGGGCAGCACACGGCCGTGGTGTACGGGCTCATCGGCGGCGGGCGGTACGCGGAGGCGGTGTCGCTGCTGAGCCGCGGGCTGCAGAAGAGCAGCCGCTCCCGGGGCTGCCTCTCGCTGCTGGGCTACTGCTACTACCAGCTGCAGGAGTTCGCGGCCGCGGCCGAGTGCTACGAGCAGCTTTCGGCGCTGCACCCGCAGCTGGTGCCGTACCGGCTCTGCCATGCGCAGGCCCTCTACAAGGCCGGGCTGTTCGCCGAGGCCCTGCGCGCCGCCAGCCCGCTGCTGGACGTCCCGGCCTTCCAGCGCCGGGCCCTGCGGCTTCAGGCCGCCGTCCACTACGCCCAGGGCGACCTCCCGGCGGCGCAGAGCCTGGTGGAGGAGGAGCTCGCCGCCGGCGCTGAGGGCGGCCCCGGGGCGGCCGAAGAGCCGTCGGAGCGGGCGGATGCCGAGGTGAACTTGGGCTGCCTGCTGTACCGGCAGGGCCGGCACGAGGAGGCCAGCGCCAAGTTTGGCAGCGCCATGCAGGTGCTGGGGTACTGCCCGGAGCTGGCCTACAACATGGCGCTGTGCGCCTACGCGGCCAAGCAGTACCCCGCCGCCCTCAAGTACATCTCCGACATCATCAAGCGCGGCATCCACCAGCACCCGGAGCTTAGCGTGGGCCTCACCACCGAGGGCATCGACGTCCGCAGCGTGGGCAACACGCTGGTCCTGCACCGCACGGCCCTGGTGGAGGCCTTCAACCTCAAGGCGGCCATCGAGTACCAGCTGCGCAACCTGCGGGCGGCCCAGGAGGCGCTCACGGACATGCCGCCCAGGGCGGAGGAAGAGCTGGATCCAGTTACCCTGCACAACCAAGCGCTGATGAACATGGACAGCCAGCCCACCGAAGGGTTTGGGAAACTGCAGTTTCTTCTCCTGCAGAACCCCTGTCCGCCAGAAACTTTTGGTAACTTGCTACTCCTTTATTGCAAGCATCAGTACTACGACCTGGCAGCAGATGTGCTGGCAGAGAATACCCATCTGACCTACAAACTGCTCACGCCTTACTTGTACAACTTCTTAGATGCCATTATCACTTGTCAAACTGCCCCTGAGGAGGCTTTCCACAAGCTAGATGATTTAGCAGGGACAACGACTGAGCAGCTGAGAAAACTCACAAAGCAGGTACAGGAAGCTAGGCAAAATTGGGATGATGAAGCGCTAAAGAAGGCAGTTAATGAGTATGATGAGACTCTGGATAAATACGTACCTGTCTTGATGGCCCAGGCAAAGATTTACTGGGACATGAAGAACTACACAATGGTGGAAAAGATCTTCCGCAAATCAGTGGAGTTCTGCAATGAACATGATGTGTGGAAGCTCAATGTTGCTCATGTGCTCTTCATGCAAGAGAACAAATACAAAGAGGCTATTAGCTTCTATGAGCCGATAGTTAAAAAGCACTATGACAACATCCTCAGTGTCAGTGCCATTGTGCTAGCTAACCTCTGTGTTTCCTACATCCTGACGAGCCAGAATGAAGATGCAGAGGAACTCATGAGGAAGATCGAGAAGGCAGAAGAGCAGCTGTCCTATGATAATCCTGATAAAAATACCTACCATCTTTGCATTGTCAATTTGGTCATTGGTACCCTCTACTGTGTGAAGGGAAACTATGACTTTGGTATTTCAAGGATCATTAAGAGCCTGGAGCCATATAACAAAAAACTGAGCACGGACACATGGTATTACGCCAAGCGCTGTTTCCTGTCCTTACTGGAGAACATGTCCAAACACATGATCATGCTGCGTGACAGCGTGATCCAGGAGTGTTTTCAGTTCCTGAAGCAGTGTGAGCTGTATGGAAGAAACATCCCAGCTGTCATTGAGCACCCCCTTGAAGAGAGTAGGATGCACAGTGGGAAAAACACAGTGACCTACGAAGCCAGACTTTTGAGGGCACTGATGTATAAGATCATTGGGTGGGCTGGCTGAGTAAATGGTGTTACCATATAGCAGAAATAAGAACTTTGTTCTTTTCCTTGTGAGGTGATGTTCACCCTTGCAAAAATCTTTAAAGATTCCATGCTGTATTTTAACAGCATTCAGTGGAAAATAGAATATTTTCATGAAATTAACCTACACCAAATAACTAGGGACATTCTCAGTAATCTGTCATGTTCAATATGGCTTAAAATGTATTGACCAAGAATGTCATTATAGAAATATTGTGGAGTTTTCACCTATAAGACAATATTTTATCCTTCTGAAATTTTGACCAAGTTTCTTTTCATTGTTTGACAGTTGAAAAAAAAAGTGTTACCTGTCTCTTCTAGCACAGAGTTTGATGAAACGGTTTAATTCTCTAATTTGTTCTCATGTGTGAAGTGTTTCTTTCTTCTGCTTTTTCCAAGGTATTTTTAATATGTTGCAGACCATGTCGATAGTATGTTTAAACACAAGAAATGGCTTTAAATTAAAAAATCAGTTCTGCAAGCATTAACGTTGCCTTTTGCTATCTCAGCAATAATGCACAAGTATTCTGGCAAATTCTATACCTTATACAGGGACCAGGAATATATTCCAAGAAGGCTCTATTAGGATGGTACCTCAGTTTAGATCTACTCTTGCAGTAGTTTGTTATGGCTGACATAACTGGCTTCAGAGACACTGCTCAGTGCTGCCCCTTGGTTTCTGAGACCCCCCAGAATCCCTGTGCTGGGTGGCAGCTGCTGCCCTGCAAACCTGCTTAGTAGCAAGTGCTTAGTAATTCAGTCCTCCATGTGCAGCCCCTCTACTCCAAATACCATTTTTAGAACATACCAGTCTCTAGTAAGAGATACTGTGAATGTGAAATTATATTCTTTGCCAGATTTCTCAAAAAACCCATTTAGCTTCCGTTTCTTGCAAGGCTTACGACTTCTACCCTTAGGTTGAAATCTGCTTCTCAGTTTCCTCCTTGTGTTACTATTCCTGCATCTCTCAAGACCTTTCTGAAACCCTGATTTATTTGCTTTCCTTTACTTGGCATTTCCATCACATTGGCAGCAGTCAGTGTATTTTCTCAACAGTCTTCCCATCCTTTTTCAACCATATTACATGTTCCACAGTGAAGTGCAACGTAAGCACCTTCCAGTGATTTTATGCAGTCTAGTTCTGTGCCCCATGGCTGCTCTCCTTTATGTGTATTCTGCCTTCTTAAGCAATGTGTGAGCTGAAGTTTTTAAAGATCAAAGATCTGTGGCTTTAACTCATTTGCTTACCTTTGATACTGGCTCCCTGAAGAGCTGTCATGGAATTTTGGAATCACACTGCATCTCCCTCAAAATCCAGTTTCTGTGGTGTGGTTTACCTGGCAGGAAAGAGAACAGTGTCAAGAATGGGAAAATATTCTAGAGAGCAGGCAGGAGATGTGGTAAGGTGTCCTAGAGAGGTCTCCATAGCTCATCACTAGGCCACTAAGCCCCTGACTATTGTGATATTAAATATTTCCCACGAGGAGACCTACGATTTCAGATTTTGTTCACCTCCATGAAGCAAAGCAGCAGGCTGTAAAGCATGTTTCTAATTTACAGTGCAATTGTATTATATATTATGCAGCATAAACAGCATGACCTTTAAAAAAAAGTTTTTAAAGTCATGCCGCATAACAGCATCGGAAGTGCAGCAACAGGCAATGCCCTTTATTTAATATTCATTGTGCGTTTTCTGTAAAAGTCACTGGACATTTTAAAAAAACTTCACTTTGCAGATTTGTGCCCATGCCAACGTTGAATGCCCTCTAATGGAGAGCAATTTAGAGACTTTTCCATGGCCGTTTGGTGATGTTCACATGCTCTCGGGCTTCCATACAGCCAGTGTATGACTTTAATGAGGGAACCGCTGTCAGGAGTCGCAGCCCCAAGCGTTTCATCCCTTTCTTGCCTTCCGTGGCCACACAAGGATCCACCTCGAATAGGTGGAGGTGACAGGGCTGTGGCACACACTCCCTAATTCTAGCCCGCAGGGAAAGCACCTCGGCTGCAGGGTGGAAAGGGAAAACAGTCATGCTCCCAGTTGGAAAAGTATCCCCATAAATGGCCGTGGAGTTGTGCAAGCTGTGGCTGTTTCAGAACACACGGCTAGAGGGCAGTCGGCATGCTTGGAATTCACTTCACTCTGTTGTAAAACAACAGATGTACAAAAAAAAGCCGGGAGAAAATGTAAATAGCAGGATTTTTTCCATTCTTTCCTTTTCCTTCTGCTTTTAGGTGCTTTTCCTCACAGAGTATGCTGCGCACCCAGACAACCCAGGGCTTCTGAGCAGGTTGGGTAATGCTGAACACCACGACCTCAGTGTGGAGAGGTCTGTGCTGCTGAAAGGAGCGGGAGAAGTGATAGAGCCGAGGCACAGCAGGATGTGGCCTGGGACAGGATCTTCCTCTGCTGCATCAACAGATGCTTCTTCGTGGAGTCTCCTTTCCATTCCAGCAGTGTTTTCCACCCTGTCCACCACAGCCTCTTCCTCAACAGCAGCAACCCAACCTTCCCACAGCAGAGACATGCCAGGGCAAATGCCCCAGCCCTCGTTTTTTTCCTGGGAGATCCCTGCCCACCCTGTCCTGTGCCCAGAGGAACTGGACCCTGAAGTCATGCAGCTGATGCCTTTTGCAGTGTAAGTGTGTCGCCTCCTCCAGTGGCAAGCAGGCATTTATAGCATCTTCTACTGCAGAGCACTTCAGTCATGAAAAATATATAAATGTTACAACCACTTTTAGTACCGTCTTTATACCGCATTTAGTGTTATCACTATGTGACTTACACTCAAAATACATTTTTAAAGAAAAGCACATGCATTTTCATTTAGAGAGAAAGGAAGATAACAAATATCAATTTATGCTTCTTACACATATAGCAAAATCCACCTAAATTAATGCACTAAGCTGGCACAGTCCTTTTGTCACAACAAAAAATCGCTGTATCCATTTAAAAGAATGCAAACAAAAAACTCTACCTGGAAATGGCTGACCACATTTCCAGGGCCTGCAGCAGGCAAACAGCTGCAGATCAGCACAGATTCCTAAGCAAGAGCCTCTGTTTTTTTTTTTCCTGGGAGAAAGGGGGAAGAAGCCCTCAGCCCCCTGTTAGGGCATCAGTGTCTGAAACATGAGCAGCCCAAGATGCTTCCCATGCACATCACCAGCATACCCAGGGCAATCTCCAGGACTTTATTTGCACTAAGAACCCCTTTTGCATCTTGTCCTTACAGGGCATCTTGTGAAATGTTCTCGTCTTCAAACCTTGCAAGTGCTTGCCACCCATGTTGCAGGTGACAAGGCGTATTGTACTGCAGTGGTCACATCTTTTTTTCCCAATTACCCCCACAGTAATCACAGCACACATTGCACAGGCAAAGGCCTCAAACTACAATTCTGCCACCAGACCACCTGTGCTGGCAGGTGGAGCAGGGGAGGCATGGAGGGCCTGAGATGTGATATACTTTGTGCCCCATGTTGGATCCCCTTGGTGCTCAAATTTTTGTAGGTACTCAAACGTCTCTGGACTTCATCAGCAGAACACAGGTAGTGGATGCAAGGGACACTTGTGATCAACTCCACAGTCAGAGCTGATCAGAAAAATGTCAATAATCAAGGGGTGGCTGAGTTTATGATAAAAGATGAGATAAAGGGGTCTTCTTGTACAATTCTGGGAGGAATTACTGTCTTCCTTGGGAAACTCATGGGTGTTTCTACTGGGTAAGAAAGCCCCGTTAGAAGATGAACAAGGAGAGGAATGTTATTTCTCTAGAAATGGTGAGGCTACATACAAGAATAAAAGCTGATTTCAACCGTCCATTCCACAATCTCTTACTTAAACATCCTATTTTAGACACCTGAGTTCAAAACTTCCACACATTCATTCATGTTGGCTTTAGTCTGCAGCAAAGGCAGAAGAGTCCAGCCCTGACTAATTCAGATTCAGAACACTGATGTGATAACGTGCCTGTGTGGGCTGAAACATAAGCACTGAAAGATCCATCCTGTCATCTTCCCCAGGCTTTTCTTTGTTTATTTCCCTTTAACCTTTTAACAAATAAAGCCACCTCTATATTTTGGGACTCTGCTAAATCCTGCTTCTTCTTAAGTGGGGGATGTGCCTGGGACAATGCACATCTATGTTTTTGCAGGAAGTGTGTTTTGTGGACTGGTTCTTTGTAAAGCAGCTGGTATTCATGTGTTTGTCTTTCTTTCTCTACAAACTACATGCCATTATGTGAATAAGCTGTGCATTGTCCTTTCCAGCCATGCCTGCTGAAGCTCTGATAGACTGAGCCAGGGCCCACAGCGCTGATGCTCATGTGGTGTGCACCTGTGTTGGTGACTGCAGAGGTGCTGCATCAGCTTTCACAAGCCATACACTGCTCTTTCTGACGTGGCTTAGTCACTCAGTGCTGATGTGGGAACAGGACAATGAATGCCGCTAGCAGCAGAAAGGAACCTGGCTGGTGTCCTAAGGGGTGGCAGGGAAGATTTACACAAGTGTGGAAACAGTGAAAAGTGAGTTTGTGTTAAAATCCTCCCAGCTTCAGTCAATGTGCTGCTAAACAGTAATATAAGGAGTGGATGAACAGCAATGTAAGTGTGCACAATTTTTTGTGGACACACAGCTGTTTTGCAGTTTGTCTGCACCTCTTTTGGACAATGTGACCTACAGAAAGAAACCATTTCTAAATGAAGTGAAAGAGGCTTTAAGTACTGACAAACGTTTAGGCTCTATTTTCAGCAAAGCATCTCTTGGTTTTTGGCAAACGCTTTTCCATTAAGTAGAAAAAGGGAGACATTTGGACACATTTTCCAAAGAACCATTTAATTATCATAATTTTCCTAGACCTTGCCCGAATTTAACTAATAAAGCCCAGTCACAGAGCAGACCTTGCCAAACCCAACATTTCAGTCCAGAATGTTTCTATTTTTAGGGATCTTCCCCTAAATTCACTATAGTTTATAGCCCAAACTGAAGCCCAGAAAAAACAATTATAAAGTACCTATTGACTTCAATGAGTCTTAAATTGGCACCTTAGAAAATATTCATTTTCACTGACTTGCTATTTCAAGCCATCTAAAAGCAGCTTCTTGAAAGTACTGGAATGCTACAACCCCCATCAAATTCAGTGACAAAATCCCTTGTTTCTACCCACTTAAAATGCTGCCGAGAAAATAGCTAACCTCATGTTTCCCATGGTGCAACTGCTGCACATTAAGAAAATATATCTGTTGCACAATGAGAGGTAGAAGTTGGCAGGGGATTCTGATCCTCCACCTGGACCTGGCCAGGCACAGCCTCCACCAGCACCCACACAGCCCACCCTGGCTCTGAGCACAGGGCTGATGACTCCATCCACATGGGTGATGGGTCCCGACACCCACCCCACCACGAGCAGCTCAGAGAGGGAATCGAAAACACAAATGCCAGATTTTCTTCTGAAACATGGGAATCATTAGTCAGCATCACCTACTTTTAAACTTCCTGATGTGAACGTACACATCAGCTCTGAATGGTCTGAGCTTCCCATGTCTTTTTTGTCTTCTGCTGTGCACAATCGTCCACTTCTCTGAATTTCAGCATACCAGCTGCTTACCTTCTCTTTCCCCACAGCTCTGCCCTAGGACCCTTGCCATCCTCTGTCACAAGCAGGGAACAGGTTGACTAACAGCTTTTTATTAGTCGCTTTTATTTTATAGACCTCTTTCCCGTGGGAGAGGACAGAGGGAGCTGGCTAACACTCAGATCCTGTTGGGCTGGACCGTTTACTAACAGCCGTTTTCCAAAATAAAATTGACACAGCTCGGATTTTTCCTAGCTGCACTTCTCTAGTGCCTCACAGAGCTCTTTGTGTCCCCGTCCACTGATTCACGGCCGCTCACAGGGACGGCGAGCGGGAACGCGAGAGCCCCGACACAGCCTGTCTGACTCTCTTGCTCTGTCAGTACTATTTATCACTGCGGCTCCCTCGCGGGGCGGGAGGGGATGGAGGAGCATCATCAGCTCCGAGGGACGGGAGGTCCAGAGCGCACGCAAATCCTCCGCTCTTCCCCTGCGGAGCAGCTCAGCACACACCGCCACACGTCCCGACGGCCGGCCCGGTGGCAAAGGGATAGCCAGGAACACCTACAGAGGGACAGCCATGACACCTATAAAGGGACAGGCACCACACCCACACCTGCAGAGGGACAGCCACCACACCCACACCTGCAGAGGGACAGCCAGCACACCCACACCTGCAGAGGGACAGCCACCACACCGACACCTGCAGAGGGACAGCCAACACACCGGCACCTGCAGAGGGAAAGCCAGCACACCAA
>JAWWMO010000178.1:22932611-22954092 GCA_035047845.1 Dendrocincla fuliginosa | reverse complement strand
ACAGCCACCACACCCACACCTGCAGAGGGACAGCCACCACACCCACACCTGCAGAGGGACAGCCACCACACCCACACAGGGACAGCCACCACACCCACACAGGGACAGCCACCACACCCACACCTGCAGAGGGACAGCCACCACACCCACACCTGCAGAGGGACAGCCAGCACACCGACACCTACAGAGGGACAGCCAGCACACCCACACCTACAGAGGGACAGCCACCACACCCACACAGGGACAGCCACCACACCCACACCTGCAGAGGGACAGCCAGCACCTCGAGGGGACCCGCCGTCCCGTGCGAGCCGCGCTGCGCCGGCCGCGCTGCAGAGGGCGCTGCTGCGCCAGCCGCGCCCTTCCCGCGAGTACCGGGACACCCGGGATAACCGGGATGACGGCGGTAGCCGGGATGCTGGGAACGGGAGGGTGCCGGCGGCTGGTGGCCGCTCCAGGCACAGAGCGTAATGGAATCCCGTTCTTCCTAGCCCGCGGGGAGCTGGCTGCGCCTCATGGCTGGAGAGAAGGAAAGGAATAGGCAACATCCATCCCCGGCTCCCTCGGCTCTGCAGGATCTCCCTGCAGCCGCTTTCCCCGGTTCTGGAGGAACAGGGCCATGCACGGACCCGCAGAGAGGCGTCTGTGCTGCCCCTCAGCAGCACCGGGAGCACGGGGCAGTTTTGGGTACCAGTGCCTTCATCCCAGAGATGCAGCGATGCCATGCGTCCCCGCAGCCTCCTGCACCCCCCTTACACGGACCTCACGGTGCAGGAGAACCTGCCCTAAAGTAGCGTAGGTCTGATCTACAGGTGGTGTTCACAGGCATGGCCGCACCTCTGCGCCAGCCTCTACTGAATGCCTGCAATCGTGTGCAAAGTAGGAATCACCTTCCTGCAGAGATGGGGAGCAGCCATCATAACAGCTTTACCCTGTGTAACCAGTGGCACCTTCTTTTCTGCTGCTTGTAAATGCCTATCAGCCTGCTCCTGCACAAGACTCATAACAGGGCTTTGGAAGACATGAAATGCTGGTAACAAGACTTAATAGCAATGAAACAGGCAACAGGAAAGCTGTTAGAGCAGGATGGCATCTCTGGGAAGGGAGATGCAGGAGCCCTGCCCTCTGCCTTTGTGCTCAGTCCGGGGCAGGAAACAGAGACGCCTCCCTGATCTTGTGAAATGCATGCCACTGAGAATGTGTGATGTACTGTGAAATTTTTGTGACTTGCTGGGTTATAAAGCTGGTTAGAGGAGAGTTTAATAAAAAAGGGAAATCAGTTTATCTCTTTCTGATAATTTCTGTATGGCTTTAGGGTCTTATTCTAGCTTCTTCTTCATGCCTGGAGAGGTGATCTTAACATTCAGCATAAAACGTACAGATTCCCTAAAGGGAACTTGAAAGAAAATCTCTGCTTCAAATTCAAACCTGACAGTACATATCGCATCAGGAGTTCTCTTTTATCAGCAGGATATTCAGAAGGGATGAATGATTTACTCACATAATATCTTAAACCTTTCACTTGCTGAGTCTAAGATAGAATTTATAGCATTTTTATCATTTGGACCTGAAAAAAAACCAAAAACAACCCAGTAAAACCCCTCTATGAAATCTGAAACCCTACTCATTGATTTTCTAGCTGATGAAATTTCAAAGAAACATGTTACTCCATGATGGAGTAACAGCAAGCCTCTGCCTTGGCTTTGGTGTTTTCTCATGTTAGATATCAGATAATTCCTCCCTAGGGAGACACATTATATAGATACCTCCTATCTTTTGCATTTGAAAACACTAAGGATGTGTATTAGCATCCTGCAATTTAAGATTGTACCAACTTTTGCAGAATATATTTCTCTAATTTCCATTTTTCAAATAGATGTATACTTACACAAGAAACCTAAACAATTAATGCTTTCATTCTGAGTTTTAATCTAAGTAATCAATCTTGGCTCAGGCAACCTACATGACACTTGCTTAATACTTTGGCCATGAAATTACTGTAGAAAAGTAAACCAAAAGTGGCCTGTGACATTTTATTTCTCTTCCTAAAATATTTTTCATGTCTGATATGTTCTCCCTTTTTCCAGTGAAAATACAAGCTGGTTTGAGTCCAGGTTGGTTGTCCTGTTGTACTGATAGAGTGCTATAATATTTTTTATTCTTCTAAAGTTATGCTTGAATTAAACTGGGGGGAATGAGCACAGAATGAAAATGCAAAACAGATTATTTATGAGCACTGTCGTTTTGTTTGTTCTTTGAACCTAGTACTATCAGGTGTTAATCTGGGGCGAGAACTCCTACAAAGAAATATATAATAATGCCAATAACTATTTCTTTATTTGAACTTAAGGAGGTGTCGGAAGCAGGATGCAAACAGCACGACTGGATTGGTAATCAACACATTGAAAACATCAACAAGTACAAACCAGAGATACAAAACCTGAGATTTCATCCTAGCTGCTGGTGAATGTGTGCTCAGCCCTTCAGAAGGGGGTCACTATCTCCAGTACTTTGTCCGCACACAGGAATGCAATTCCAGTTAGGACTCTGTCATGCCCAGTTGTCACCCCAGACAACTTCTAGCAAGCCCCATCCGGTGTTCCCAGCAGAGCACAACTTCGTGCCTCACTGCTACTTTTCTGCTTTATGGTGCTCCTGCGTGAGCTCCACACAAGTTGGTGATTTGCTCAGTTGGGACATCAATGCCCTCCACGAGACCGCTGTCCTCACCAAGTGCTAAATCATGCTCACACTTACCCAACTTCCATGCAATTCAGCAAAACACAGTCCAATTTACACCAGTGCAAGTGACAGCAGGATTTGGCCCTGTGGAGCAGGGACAGGGTCTGTAAGGCCATATCCTCCATAGGTATAAGTTACTGTGGCTCAGTTTGCATTTGTAGTGCCAAATTTACTTCTTTCCATTTTGTATGTGGCCCAAGGTCAAGTTAAGAAAATATTTCACTGTCATAATTATTCCCATGAAATCCAGAGCAGTTTGTATTTGGCAACCAATGTCATTTTGCATGCCTGAAGAAGCTGGCATTAATTTCCTGATGCTGAACAAAGACAGATTTATTTACACATTTTTCTGACTGCCATTTTCTTCACCTCCTGCGCTTGAATCCCTGCAATCTGATGCAGTCCTGGAGGAGCCTTCCTAGGTCCTATTATTGCACTATCAATAACTACACCTCCATTTAATAAGGATTTGAGACAAATTTCATTCAGTGGGAGCTTTACTTTAAGCCTGGAGAGTAAACCCGGCACTGCCCTCCCAAGGACTCTTTTCTCCTGCATTTGCTCCCGAAGAGCCTGCCCATCCTCATTAGAGAGCAGAGGTGAGGAACATCCGGGAGGGTTATTTCAAGCCTGTCCCTGTGTGTCAGCAACCCTGCAGCTGGGTAATGCCGTGTGGCTGTGCAGCCCTCAGGACCAGCTTAGTGCTCCTGATACAGACCCTCCAGCAGCTTCCCTCCCTCAGCATCCTGCACATACAGCAGAGCCCACGGCAGAGCTCCTCGGCGAGAAACACTGTGCCATTTCTCTCATCTGAAGTGAAGCCCAGACTGGGAGCAGCCAAGCCGGGGCACTGACAGCAGCGAGGGCATTGAATGGGATAAAGTGTTCAAGGGCTGCAGTGGACCCAGGATTCACTTCTGTGCCTCCAAGGGACTGGAGTCTTGGTTCTGCCTGCAAATGCAGTTGCTAACAGCCACCTCCTTTCTCTTTCACAGAAATATTCCAGTCCATGACATGCAGCTAATATCCTCAGCTGATGTTGGATTGCCTGGCCCCCCTGAAGCAATGAATATTTATGCTAGCTAAGAACCTGTGTACATTTCATATCCTTCTGATTATTGCTTACAGCTATTCCTGTTTGTTTTACTGTAGTACTCAGAGGGCTAAATATCTTTTTCATGCAACATGTTTTCACCATAATTTTTTCCCCTTAGGTTTATTCAGATTTACACATCTTGAGTTCTCATCAGAACTTTGCACTAATTTAAACTGGGCAATGGCAAAATTACTTAAAGGGCATTTGCCCCACCCTGATACTCAAAAAATGACATCACTCATACTCATCGCCCCCCTTCCCCCAAAAAATCAAGCCAGACAATTCTGCACATCCATAGCAACAACACAGGAATGGAAACAGCAGGATGGGCCCTCCCACATCCTGGCCAGTGCTGCAGGATTTCAGTAAAATTTCCCATTTCTCAGGATATTAAGTTTGACTGCAAGGAAATCCAGACATCATGTAATCTCACTCCAGCTTTGGAGCTAATAAAGACACAAAACATACCACAGCCTGGAAGCTTGCTCAGAGGCATGTGTTCAGGTTTTGAAATGAGGACAAGTACAGCATGGGTGTGACAGGACAGAAAGAGCAGAGGAGGAAGACTAAATTATAGATAGCATGAGGAAGCACAGCCTGTTATAAAAATACAAACTTGCATAAGCAGGGAAGGCCAAAAGCAGCTCAGGTTTAGATCACATGCTTGCCACACTGCTACATATGTGCCCCCATCCACGCCCTTGGCCCCAACAGGGATCCCCCAGAGCCAGGGACACCCGTAGGGCATGCTCTAAGTAGGGGGATGGTTCCCAGTGCAGTGGGCAGCAGCTCTTCTCCCACCCCTGGGGATGGGGAAGGAGACCACAAAGGGACCTGAACCACGAAGACACTGAGGCTGCATTCTGCGTGCAGAAGTGGCTGTTAATAATCATTGCGTGCCCTCTGCCATTTCCCTATCTAACCCATGGACAGGGGTGAAGCAACAGTGGATGAAGCAACAGAGCCCTCGGGCCAAGATCTACATGGCGTGTAGGCACCTGAGCCTCACCATTTCAGCAAGAGGTTCCCAAGTATTTTTGGGAATCTGTGCCTTAGGATATGGCATGCTGAGACACCACCTGAAAGAGCACACCTGTGCCGGGGCTATGTAGTGCCATTGCAAGGTTGCTTACCCCTTGTAGGGCAAGAGGCTGGCCAGGCTATGGCTCTTAGGGCCAGACAGCAGCATTCCAATGCCTGCTGAGCAGACCTTCACCTCCTGCTTTGGGCCTTGGAAATGGGATGCTGAGGTTACTGGGCTGTTGACAAGTTTGGTTCACTTTACTATCCATCTTAAACCCTCTCTTCTTCATCCTTGGCTAGTGGGTTTCAAAACAGGTGCTGTCATGAAACACAGATTGGGATTTATTTATTCCTATGCCTGTTACACACAATGCTAGAGCTCATCTCACCAAATCCATGACCATCAGTTGTGGTAGCAAAGCACTGAGGCAAAACGCATGGGGATGAGGGGGGGAAGTGTGGTTTCCATTGCACAGCCTAAGCTCATGACACCAGGAGAGCACTTCATTCCATGCTCAGGAAGCACACAATGGTCTCATCACACATCTTGGACGGATGTCTGAATCTGGGATGGGACTGTGCATGAGACACAACACTGCCCAGGCACGGACTGGCGGGACGGACAGAGGAATGAGAGGAGAGCAGGCCGAGCAAGCCAGCTGGACAAAGTCCAGAGCACAGTACAGCCAGTCTGGGTGGACACTGGGGCACTGGCATTTCCCTTGACTTTGGCAATGCTTGTACAGCTTGCCATGTCAGGACAGCCTCCCATACATATGTGGTCCCAGCAACCTCTTAGTTGCTTTTGAGGGCTTATCTCCTTAGTTGAAATAGTTTTCATAATGCAGCAATGACACCCACCTCAGTTTTTATAAGGCTGTTACAGCAGAAGCTTGACAGATGTGTTGAGAAACCTCATGGTTTTAACAGAGTTTTGCAAGTTTCATACCCTAGGGCAGATTTTGCATTTTCTGTGCTCATTTACAGTAAATAAGTTTCTTAGCCCTTGCCTCACCCTTTTCTGTGCTGCTCCCTTTGAAGCTGCACCCCTGTATTTGATCACTGATAGGAGCTACTCATGTCCCCTCCTCCGGGAATAAATACCCACTGGACACAGGCAATGATATGCTGGTTTAGATGAGAAGTATGGGTGCAGAGTGTATAATTCAGCTCTGAATCATAATATCTTAAGGATTTAATCGAGGAAATCTAATCGACACATATGAGCATTCAGGAGTTAAACCATGTGGTGGGGGCTGTCTGGTGATTTTGCAGAGCTGCTGGCGGGAGCTGGGGTGAGGGAAATCCCCCTGGTGATTTGTAGTTTTGGAGAAGGAAGACCAGAGCTGCTGAACTGCCAGGAATTTTATTTCTGGCCACAGCTGTTTATTCCATCTAGCACTGTTCCCTCTCACACAGCAAACCCACACCTTCTGAAGAGGCTATAACATGCACTACTTATTTTTACCACATTACAGAAACATCTGACTTGGCTCTCCCCTGTATTTTTAATGCTTGCCAGTTCTAACACCTCAGACATAAAACTTTCAGATCATCCTCTGCCTAGCCTTTGGGTTTCGGTTTGATTTTTCCCTAGCAATGGGACATGCCCCGAAGTATTTCTGACAAGAGCACCTCTCATCTTAAAAAATGACAAGTCCTCGGCTTTGTATGATATATGCCCTAGTTAAAGTAAACAATAACATTCATATTTTCCCCTAGGCTGCACTAGAGCACTGGTCAACCATTCAGTAAGTAGACCATATTTCTTATTGCAATTTATGGCCTGGAGACGGACAGGAGCTAATGCAAATGTCCTGAGCTTTTGTGAAGGATATTGCAGGGCACATAATGGCTTTGTAGTTACCTATGCTGAGGAGATACACAGTTCACTGATCTGTTAAGCACTTCTGAGATCATGCAGTGTATAAAAAAAATACTATGTACTTGTAAACGTCAAGAGGATTTACTGGTATTTATAGAAAAGAAACTGTTTTACTATTTCCAGTTCTGTGGAGCAAATATGCTGTATACTTTAGGGTTCAGCTCTGGTAGCTCAGTAGTTTCTGTGTGGATCAGATTTTTAAGGTCATAAATTGATTGAGATGACCCCAGCAATTCAGCCCCATGCCTGGGTCATTTAAAGCCCAAGGAAAGGCAAGTGACATTTAATGGAGGGAAAGCAAGCAAAGCAAAGGGAATATGGAGGTTTGTAATACAACAATAAAAACGAGGCATGTGCATTTCATCAGTTGGATTTCATAAACATCTTGATCTTGCAAGCTCTCTTTTGCAAAATATGCCTGGGCGTATGAATTTATATGGTAGCCCAGAACACCAAACAACTCAGTAACAGGACTTGCCAAACACAAAATCAAGTCAAGCAAGAAAAGAAAGGATCAGGTCTGACAATAAACACATGCTCTGGAAATTGCAACTCTCTAATTTAATGCACCACATGGAAGGTTTTGCATTTTAATGTATCAGTTTCTTTTTAATTGACCAGATTAATTATTTCCACCTTGCCGTTTGGCAGGTAGGTCACTGTTCTTTTTCACAGCATTAATGAACTCATTCGGTTTTTCCCCTTGTAATTAGAATTTCTAGTTACAGAGATCACATTTATAAATTGGCTTAGTGCATAATAAAATTTACTCTCTATTAAAGAAAATACAACATCATTTCCCACATCAAAAGGGATTTCTTTTCTTTGTATTTCTCCACCAGCAAAAACAGGACTAGAAAAAAATCCCCTCAACCCAGCACTTTTCAGTCAGTAATAAAAATGGGTAAAGTAAGATTATCAGTGAACTCCTGAATACCCTCAAGTCTCCCTTGGACATACTATGCTCAACTAGAAATGTGAAAGCAACTGAAGGTTCACATTATCAATGTTTTATATTTGAATCAAGGACTTCCACGATGAGGTCAAAAGCAAGACTTGCCAGTTCCCCACTGCTGGCCCATTAGCCCCAGCTGCTTGCCTTAGGAGGGACTGGAGGAACATCAAGACTTGTTCATTGCAACCAATACAAGTCAAGTTCCCTGCGATGGGCTGATCTCGGGGCTGCTGCACTTTTAAAAGCTCATCTTAATTCTTAACCTATCCTCTCAAATTGCTGTGCTTTTCCTGTCTGTAAATGCCACCACCGAGAGAACATACCTAAGGGCACCCAAGTCAGGTAGAAGCTGGATCTCACTGGTTGTACTGGCTAAAGATAGACAAGATATTGAAATGGGAGGATGAAGCAGGGGGCTTTGTACAGGAATAGGACTGCACAGATACTACAAACGATTGTCTAGAAACATTGTTTTGTATTTCTAATGGAATGCACTACAATCAGGCTGAAGGCTCATTTTTTGTTCTGATGTTAGGCCTTTCTGAGTAGTAAATTTAGCTATCAAAAATACACACAGAAATTGCATTTCAGAGTCAAGTCCACAGGTATACATCATATCAAGACCATCATTTTGACATCTTCTCAAGTATGTGCTGGCACTGAACAAACCTGCATTTGTCCGATCAGAGACTGGACAAAATTGCAACTGTCTTTTTTAAAGATGTTTATGATCTAGCTGCAAGATTAAAAATAATTTGATATGTTAAATGTGCTTCAGGGGTACAACTACCTGTGAATTCCTGTGCATGTGAGAAAACATGCATGTTTTCTTACCTTATCCCTTGCCTTTCTCTAGTTGTCAGGGTAGTTATGACAGGGCTTGGACAGGGCATGCAGGGTGAAAGAGAATTGTAAGGGTTGCAGAGAAAAGAGAAGGGAAACGAGAAGGTCAGGGAGTGCTGTAGCGAGTCAGAAACATACTAATACTGGCCTGGGAAAATAAGTATCACAGTTACTGGAATTACAGCTGCCCAAGGACAAATGTGGCTGGCAGCCCTCAGCCCTTTTTGCTCTGGTGTATGTATCTGAAGCCCAGCTGTTACAAAACATTGGTTTTCTCTCTGCAGATTGCATTTTTTTCCAAAAAAAACCCAAATAGACAAATATTTAAACCTGTAAAACAGCCTCAGGACTCATTCTCTGCGCATCTGGGAGACTGAGATGAATTCAACAAGATTGTGAATAAAAATACAGAAACTGGTATTTCTAATTCCATTTCTCAGTGGAAAGCTTCTAGTAACAGCTAATAACTAAGTCATAGTAACCAACTCAGTGACAAAACCTCTAAAGTATGTAATATAACATAGTTTCTGATTTTTTTTTTTAATCGAACCTACATGTTGCAATCTCCTACTCTACAGTCATAAAACTTTATAGTCTTCTCTTTTGTCTACTGAGATTTCAGGTGTTTAACCACTGACTTCCACCCAAACAAAGTCTGAAATAACAATAATGCTATCCATGTGCTGCAGTAAATGAGCATTTCAGCATGGTTGGCAGTGACAGCTTTCACATACACAGGCAGACAGAGCAGTCTGATTTCTGCCTTCAGTCGGTGTAAGTTCACTGCAATGTTCATGGCTGTCAGTGAAATTACTTCTGATTTACTCCAGCGCCACTGAGGAAAGAATCTGGCCCAGTTTGCATATATTTATGGAGGGAAGCCTAGAGGACAGTGTCTGTTCTTGTTTAAGGTACAGCAGGAATTACGGTGTTTTTGAAGAAAAGCATGCAAGCCAAGATTGCAGCCAGCAGTGCCATTGCCGTGGCACGCCATCCTCAGGATGTTCTGAAAATACCTGGAAGTTTGTTACCTTGCCCACTGCCTGTGGGACTGAGACATGCTAAATTATTTACATTAAATGACTTTTCAATTCAACTTTGACCCAGAGACACGTCTGGAGGGACAGGGGTGGCGGAGGAGGAAGGACGGCATATGGGAATCTGAAAAAATTAGAGCTGTTCCACACTCTCCTAGCACACTGCTGCTCATGAATTGCCTATTACATTGAAGCCTGGAAAGTTTGGTAATAAAAACACAGCAGTTCAATTAAATAAACTCTTCAGGCATAGGAATGTAACAAAACTAGGGAGAATAGGACACCTAAACTCGTTACCAGTCCTGACTGGCCATAGCTTTGCTGCACCAATAAAACAGTCATTACAAATAACTGTAATTTATTTCCATGTCTTGTCTTGCAAGAACAGTCAAGGGATCCTTCTAGCAGATACAGTCCCATTGGCCCTGGGGAAATTGTCACTGCCTGAAGTTCTCCTCTTCTTCTACACTCTGGATTCCCTTTGGATAGTAACAGGGAACAATCACAGCACTCAGTGCCATTATGCATTATTGCAGCCCCTGCTTGCACATATCCAGTCAAAGAATTAATGGTACTTTCAATCAAGTAACTTGTTCAAGGGGTTTGGAACATGATTATAAAAATTTGTTTAAGGCTGAAACTTTGTCCTCCAGCACTAGAGAATGGCAAAAAAGTGAAGGACTAAAAATAGACCTAGACTTTTTCAAGCTAACAATGGAGAGAGAAGAGAAACAAAGCCAAGGTGGAACTGCACAATTCAGATTCAGTTCTGCAAAGCTCAGATATCTGTTTCCTTCATTCAGTCCTTGATAGGAAAGACTTGAACTCTAGAAAAGAGTTGCCTTAAAACGTGAGAAATATACATCTTGAAATCTTTGTTTAGATTTTACCACCACACTACCAAGTTCACAAGTTTCCTGAATTTCCTGGAGGTATACCATTTAAATTTAAGACTAGCTCATCCTTTTCTACCAAAAGTCTCTTGGCATTTTGAGGAGGAGAAGCCAGTGTCCTCCTTCCACCATTTTACATTCACATGTTCTACCTCCAAGTACCAGCTGTTAATATTCACTAAACACCAGAAACATGCAAAATGAGGGTTTGAAAGGAGCAGCATAAAACTCTTCCACACAGATACACATACTGCAAAGCAGCTTTTTCCATTTTGTTAGTCCCTGCTGACTTCTTTGACACCAGTGAAGCTCAAAGCCTGCAGCACCCCACCATCACACACTCAGGCAACCCCATCGGAATTCTTACATATCTTCATGACTGAGCCAGTCTTGGACAACTACAAAAATCTACCCACAGCTTTTCCCTCCAAAATAGTTTCTCTTGACATTAGTTATCCATTTCTCCAATGCCACCACTCCCATTTCGTTCCTGAGTCAAGGCCAGGTGGAGTCACCAAACCTGGTGACAAAGGAGAAATACAGCAGAGAAATAATGCAGGTTTTCCTGTTTATCCCAGACATCAATGAGTCTTCGTGCTGCTAGTTATGTGACTGGAAACAGCCTCTGCTGCACTGAGCTCACCCAAGGGATGAAGGAAGAAGGGACAATGCACAAGGCACCTGCTGAGAAATGCCTCTCTTGATCCCAGAATCCACTGTATTATGGGCAGCCAGGACCCCAGACAGGCAGCTGCCAATGGGTATGCAGGGTCTGTACAGGCTGAGTAGGGTGCTGGTATAGTGCGTTTGTATGGTATAAACAAACTCTGCAAAATCATTTCAGGATGTTGCTGATGCAAATTTCCAGGTGCCCAGTTATTTTCGTTAAGAGGTAGTTTATTTCAGCTTAATCCCAATCCAGAGAAAATAAAGGGGTGCAAGAGTAAAGCAAAAGGAGATTTAAAATACATACTTGGCTTTTCCCTGGATTGTAATCACAGTCTAGTAGTAAGAAAAACTAAAAAGTGCCAATGGAAAATAAAAACAAAAAGCCAGTGCACATCACTAATTTCTGTTGTTTCCAGATCTTCTGATCACGATTAGTCTGCCTGCAAAACTAGAAAGAGCTCTCATGATTTTATTAGTCAGTGCCATCCTCACAACTGACTTGCTGTGCCCCCATAAAAGCACATTATGGTCTGGGCACAGTGCAGGTAATTAGTGGCAGAATCCCTGCAGACAGGCTTGAAGTCACTCCTGCCAGCTCAGAGTTTTTCACAGCGTTTCCTATCCCAAGACCTTCCAGTGCTTCTCAAAGCACCAGTCAAACCACAGCTCTTACAGAGGGATAAGGATTTTGGCTAAACAGATTTTGTTCTGCTCCCAGGTACATCAGGTGATCCCACATCTTTTTGTTCAACTTCCAGTACCATGCAGGTACAGGCAGGACCTGAAACCAAACTCAGCTCTGTCTGAGGAGTCAGGCAAGAAACACTGAGATACTTCAAGTCCCACACCACGTGCTGAAGCTCAGGACCTGTTTGTGCCATCCACCAAGGCTGTCAAAAAACTCGTTCATTTCCACCCCCACCGCAGGCAGTTTTCCATCAGATTCATTAATCCAAGCCATGGGCCGCACTGAAGCAGAGGGAAGAGGTGACCAGGAGGAGGTCAGGGAGGACCCAGCCCTTGTGGCTGAGGCCACAGTAACTCAGCATCCCAGAGAGGAGCTCATTGAGCAAGCACCACAGAAGAGAAACTTCGTTCTTAAGTGCAGTAGGTAGTAAAAATACTTTAAAGCAAGGAAATTAAAATCTTTAGACTCAGCATGGAAGCTATTTGAATGTAATCATGGAAAGCACAAAAAAAAAAGAGGTGTGCATTGTGGGGAGGAGGCAGAAAAGTATGAAAGTAATAAAATGGTTAAATGGCAAGATATTGTTCAAGCCAAACAGGTGCCTTAAAAAAAAAAAAAAAAGGCAAAAAAATCAGCCCAACTGAAGCCAATAGAAAGGGAATATGAAGTAGAACAAATAAAATGTTAGGGCATGAAAGTTCGGAAGGCTGAGAATTATTATGAACAACCAATAATGAAAGACATAAAAATAAATAACTAGAAACTCTTTTATCAAATCAACTGGTTTACTGGGGAATAGAAGCAGCATGTCATAGTAAGGAGGCAGCAGGTGAGCTGCATGATTTCTTCACATCAGGGAGAATTTCAGAGACACCTACTGCAGCTGTAGCCTCACCCACTGTTAAGCTGGGAAGCTGTCAAAAGGGTGGCTAATGAAACAGTCTGAAACACTAAACCACATGGATGCCGGCAGAGGCAGGGACTTTCAAAATTATGCTCTGGTGCAAAAGGCTAGGGTTTTTTCCCCTGTGGTTGTTAATGCTGCCATAGGAGCAGGTTTATTGGTGTGAACTGGAAACGTTTGAGTGGTGATAAGAGCGAGATGACTCATAGGAGTCTCTCAACAGCACTTCTATCCAGAAGAGAATAATTATGGTCAAACATTGCTTTGGTGGTCCAGAAATGCACAAGTCTTCTTTTAAGAGTTAAAGCACAGGGTCCTTCAAGGAGCAGTCCACTGATCACTAAGAATCCACTAAAAAAGTACCCAGAATGGCCCTGTAAGTAGTGCATCTTAACACCACTCACTTCATTTGTCACCTGCAATAGATAACGAAGAAATAACTGATCTCAACATCCAGTCTCGAAAAGAAGCCTGGTTACAAGACATCTTATGTTTTGGCTTTTCCTAATTCTCTGCATACATCTGGCAACATTAGTTTATTAGTAAATTCACATGAACGTGATCTCAGCCACTGCATTGATTATATTGTGTAATGCACCTTCTGTATCCTGTAGATGGTCTAGAAACAAAACTATCACCTATCAACAATTAAAAGAGCAATATAAATTCATAGATGACTGAAATCCTTCCAGACATAGGCAGAAGGCATGCTTTTTGTCGCTCTAATTTCAAATAAGGTGAAAGGTAGAAAAAGTGAAAGAGACACAGAACATTTGGTCTGCATATCTGAAGAAAATAAGCATTTCTGTATAAAAACTTAAGGCCCTCATACTTGCAGCATTTGGATTGAGTTGAGGTGGCCATGAGGTGTGATTTAATTTGTCTTTAAATTCCATTTTGCTACACTTTAAATGCTACAGGTCTTTGTAAAAACCAAAGGCTGATGTGGGTAGGCAGACATGTGGGTAAAATATTCCCTTGGGATCTATAAGTGTGGGAACTGGACCCAAAAAGCACTCAACAAGAAGGCCATGAAAAAGAAGTGAGGGAAAGTGAGGAAGTGAAGTGAGGAAGAGAGAGGAAAAAAACTACCTAATAAAATGCAGGCAGGTTACAACTTCCATTTAGTTTACCTGAAACTGAGGGTCAGAAATCTTGCTAGTGGGGAGAGCACAATCAGACTCACACACAGCTCTGAAAAGGAGCTGAAGAGGGTTCAGCTGTGGGCCAGCAACTTCTTTCTTTGCTGTGTGATCCAGGGATAAGAGCAAGCAAGACCAAGCCAAAGTCGACTTTTTTTAATAACTTCATCTATTCATGTACTTCAAGCTTTTGGGGATGGGCCAGGCAGAGGAGGGGGCATGAGAAGACTCCCATGAATTGCAAGTACCATGGCCAGCTTTAAGATCATAGCCAAAATCAGAGAGGACAGGAGACAACTCTGTAGGACTTTCCCATTTGAATCATTTGTCTAAGAAGAAGAGCCAAAAACAAAATACATCCCTCTGGGCTTGGAACTAACCCAAACGTTAAAGGATTTTACCTTATGTTGAAGATTGATGAGAATATTCTTTACCAGTAGGATTTTTTATTTAGTGGTTGAGGCGTCCTCATATTCTTGTCTGTTAGCTTAAACTGCCACTTCAAAATTCAAAGGCTCATTTTAGACAGAAAATATTGCCACCAGCAGTCCACCCGGTTTTTGAAGCACCAGTGTTAATATGAACTTAGTTTTCCTGGTTTCTATCTATGATATGCATTCATCAGCTTACACAGAGTAAGGTAAATGTTTGTCATCACTTAAAAGTTGCTTGTGTAGTAAAATAAGGGGAGGGCAGAATTTTGCCATGTATCTGTCAGAGCATAGCCCTATACTGAAACTGTAGATCCTATATAACACACCCTATATCAAGTTTTCAATGCTTTTATTGGGCAAGAGGACAAAGCATCCATCCAGCAGCAGGAAAAGATACTTCAGAGAAGCAATCCACTATGAAAATACCATGTCTCAACACAAAAGCATGTTCTGATGCAGTGCTTTCTGTGTAGGCCACACCAGAGAGGGTGTAAATCTGGCACCCTGGTTCTATATCACCTCAAACTGATTGCTCTGGGAAATCAAACTACAGAACCAGGTGTGGGACCAAAAGCCACAAAAATCCTCACCTTTACTATCACCCCATGTAGAGAGTACAGCTCAGCAGCAAATCCCACAGAGTCCACACTGATATAATTCATGAAGAATATTAGAAAAATAGGTTTGGGTTGTGCTAATAGTCCATTCTGAAGTTGTATCAGCTCTTTTATTTCATATAAAATTTCAGAATCAAATGAAAAAAATGAACCAGAGATAGGTTACACCTTGTGAGCTCAGAATAAATCACCTTCATGTGGGTTTTTATTATTTCCAGAGAAGGACACAACCACCAAAGGGCACTATCATAACAAAACTGGCTTGAAAAAAAAAATCAACTGCTGCAACTGTGTTTACATTTAAAGAATTCATTAAGGAGATGTTGGCAACATCACACAATTCCTGACTGACTGCCCACCTTCATAGCTGGTAACTGGAGTCAACCACAGTTTAAAACTTGATGCCAGGATGCAGCAAGCTGAAGGAAGCTGCTCAGTAGTCAGGCTCTGCTCGCTGGTTGTTTAATCTGAGGCAGCACTTGTACATTACATAGATGCAAACTGGAAAATTCCAGAGGCAGCTCGTGAAATTATAGCATGGTGCTACTTCTGAAACACCTAAGCATCAAACACTGAATTCAGCTGGCATTGCCTTTTGAAGGAGCAGTTATAAATAGCACAAGAAAAATGTTTGTGAAAGACCAATCCTCCTGATTTGCAAGGTAGTTGGCCAAAATTACCACCAGGGAAGGGAGGGCCAAAACAGGTAGTGGATAATTCATTACTTAACCATGGATCACTCCAAATCATAGTGCTCTGTCACCACAATTCTCACTTCAAAGCAGACAAAACTGGTATTTCTGGTACATCCAACTCCACACTGCTGTTCCCAAGCTTAACATTCTCAGCAGAAATTGCTGCTGCTCAAGGTAGACATATTACTGAGCAGAAAACTACCTACCTTACGTTGCAACTTCATGAAAAATGTTAACTATGAATCCTGCTGATTTGTTGAGCAATGCTGTGTTTTCATCAGCTAATCAAAATGGGCAAAGCCTTCTGCATTAGAATAAGCCAAATCATTACAATTGTATTTCAAATGCACACAATGTGTTTATAACTCTCACGAGACACGCTGTCCAGTCCATTAAAAATAACAACCCTGTAGTTATGCATGCTAAAGTATCAGTAATCAAATCTCATGCTTCGTGGTGTAAGATGATCACTAGTAGTGCCAGGAAGAAATTATTCCCTAAGAGATGGCACAGCAAGATGTGTTTGTTGCCTTTGAATCATCACAGATTGTCAGTAACAGCATACTCGCATGTTAGATCATTGATCCAACAATTTGTTATAGCAAATTCTATCATCTGATGTTCAGCAAATCAGTCACTTCCAGACCAGCAAAATATAAATCTGCTTTCACTACAAAGTAACTACCACTAAATTTTCAGATGCTGAGGAATGCAAGCCTGGCCTCTATGCAGGTTTTGAAATACTTCTAGAACAGACTAAATCAAATCTCCAGATGTAAGAATCTCCTCAAGTTTTTGTGGATCAAGATTTGGCTCTGAAATTTGCTGCTTTGGGCCAATCTCTCTTGGTATACCCTTAAGTTTTCTGTAACCCTTTACAGTTGCACAAATTAAGCAGAAAACATGCAAGGGCAACTGTGCTGGAGCAATCTCTATGGCTGAATTAATTTCCCTCTGTCCCCTACTTTTATGATGATTTCTAGGGAAATTAAATATAGCAGAACTGTCATTCCCATACCAGAATAACACCATGTAACAGCTGGAATTAGGCAAGGGGGGAGGGATTGCTGTCCCAGTGGTGCATTTCTTCACACTTCACATTAGCCTAATTTTTCACTGATGGGCTTTTGGTAACTACAGGAGTTGAGAGAATCTGTAGCTGGTGGGATCCTTCCCAGTAGATGAAGATATCAATAGCAAAGATGCATGATTTTTTTTTTTTTTTACTGTAATACAGATGCTATCAATCCCACTGTAAGTCTGGTATTTTAAATTAATCAATGAATATTTCTAGAAGAGAATCAGAGCATTTGCTCTTTGGCAGATTTATCCCAGCAGTCTAGAAATTATTCTTACAAAACAGTCAGATTTCTTAAAGTTAAAACAGATTACTGACTCCTGAAAGTGCCTTGAGAAGCAGTGTTTTATTATCACCCTGGCACTTCTTGCTCTTGCTGGCTGCTATTCAAAACCACCTTGGCACCAGAGATTTGGCCTGGCTGCAGCTTCACATCACCTGACGTCAGTAGCCTGGAAACAGTCCTTTGAGATAAATTACTACTGCACCAAAGAGTGGCATAAAACTGGACAATAAAATGTTTTCCTTTCAAGAAATAACTCTGATGCTGTGAAGCTTTGCTGTCCTCTCCTGCCAGCTCCCCAGAAGCTGTCCGTGCGCAGTCAGCTCACAGCAGGCACCCCTGCAGAGCCAGAAAACCTTCCAGAAAAAGGTGCTCAAGCATCCCTTCAGCAGCATGGCCCCATGTGGCTATTCCTCTCCCACAGACTCACGAGATGGAAAGTACCTGTGGCTCGGTTTTCATGAAAAGGCTTCCAGCCCAGAATTTTCCTTCCAGCTCACTGCCAGAACATTGCACCAGCACTTGGCTCATGTCACCCTCCCACCCCTGCACCAAGGGAAAGTCCTCTTAGCATTTTGAGTTTCCTGCCCTATGCTGTGCTATCCTGTCTGCAGTTTTACGTTCTTTGGCACAGCTAAGAAAAGAAAAATCACAGGCTTGATATCATAGCAAAATGAACAGACGTAACCCAGGCTAGAACCCGTGCAGACAAAGAGCCCAGAGATGAGCCAGAGGGTTTGCCTCTGCCGAAACACCACTCTTCCCAGGCCTTAGCAGCATTTCTCTGGGCTAGCTGGAATCACAGCTCTCCTCGCACCTTCCAGCACCGAGGCTGGAGCGCGGTGTGCGGCCCTGCACACCCACCCATGCTGGCGTATGGTCCTTACAGCTGCTCCTGGCTACCAGGGCCAGTGTCTGGCAAAGATTATCTGTGCTGCAGAGAACTGCAAAGCCTTTCTGTCAGCCCACCCACACTGGCCTGAGCTGGCAATTACCTTGTTTATACAAAACACCTTTTGATTAATGGTTAGAGAAATAAAAGCTGTAGCATATGTTGCTCTCCATATAAAATCATAAGTCTGTCAGGCTTATGGTGCATCTGGCCGGGGGGGGTGGGGGGACACAAAGATTTATTCCTCCTGTCCCCCCCCCCCCATTTCGGTCTGAGCTCTCTCCATCCTTTCACCTATTAAATTCTTGATCAATTCAGCAAAGAAATCTAAGCATGGTCTCTGCAGCAAACCCCACCAGGGTGTCAGAAACCATGAAGAAGGTGGGATGATTTCACGGTGACAGACCAAGCAGTAAATCTTCAGTAGAGTCCGGGCAATGAGGATCCCAGGCAAGGCATTGGTTTCACTTGCTCTTAGGGGAACTGAGGAAGTGGTTTCCTTGCTCAAAGAGATTTGTGAAATTCATGCTTTATAAATAGGACTCTGAACACTTGGTGCACACAAGCATTGAAAGCCAGTGTTACCATTTCTGCTTCATGGGAGTCTGTCACACCAGTTGTACTCATAGCCAAAAAATCACACACCTACACCTGGTGTTCACACACACCGACCTGGCAGCTCTGTCTGCTCTAAGAACACAGACAGGAGCCCTCACCTCACTGTGCCCTCAGGGAAAGCTCTCTGATGCCACCACCACTGAACCCAGGCCCACAGAGGGGGATCCAACACTGCCCACTCATTCCAACAGCCTTGGCCACCTTCTCAAGTCCCCTTTGAAGAGGCCGTGAATTAATAGTTCTGAGACTGCACTCAAATTCTCTACATTTTCTAATTGCATCTGATTACCTGTGAGGTGCAAACAGCAATGCTGGATGTATGACAGCACTACAAATCAAGACTTGTCCTAGGACCTGGTGGAGAGGGTGAAGTCCCAGGTTCCAGCCCACCTATCTAAACCTAGAGAGATGGTTTTGTGTGCTCCCTACTTTCAAGGGAAGGGACAAGCAGCAATCCCAGAAAGGAATGGCCAGTTACCACACAAACCCTAGTAAAAGTATCAGCTCTAGGAAGAAATAGGGTTAGCTGCATGGAAGACTGCATGGGGAGAGATGACCACAAGTCTTCTTTTCCCCATGTAAGATTGCTACACAAAAAGGAGAGGGTTCAGTATAGTGAAGAGTGCAGGACCCAGGAGAGAAAGCTCAGTGCTTCATCATTGTTCACACTTTCTTCCATGCACCTCTTTGCTGCAGATAGACTGTTACTAACAATTTCTGTGGCATCCTCAGAAGACAAGGATACTAAAGATACTTCTTCCTGAAAAGAAACTTGCGTGCCCAAAGACTTCTCTGTTTTTCCCTTCCCTCAAATAAATCAAGGGAATCTAATAAAAGATCTTACCTCTCTCTGCAAATTTGATCTCAGTTATAAATAAGACATTGGGCCAGATTCTCAGCTGGCATAAATTTTTGGTCACTGAATCACAGCTCAGTGGAATTGCACTGAGCTGTGATTATTGTCTGCAATGCAAATGAATAGAGAGATGGGGCTCTAAACCAGTATCTGTAGCCAAACCATATTTTCAGGCGCTTCCTTGCTGGTTCCTTGTGCTGGGGGCCATAGATCACAGAAAGTTACAATACAGATCCGAACAAAATGCAAACCTATGGACACGCCAAACATGTTAAATTTTGAGCAAATCCTTATAACAAATAGAAGGAGCCCAAGAAGGAAAAAGGAAAGGGTAAAATCTATTGGCATTAACAATTTCAAACACATAACAAAGTTTTCATTCCCTGGTGAAGCACAACATTTATCAGCAAACCACTGTCAGCACTGCTTCAAGGCTCTACACAGCCACATTTCTGCATAGAAGGAGTCCCACTAAACTTCACAGCCTGGCAGGACAGAAACAAAAGCCAGCAAAAGCAATAGCACAGAAGTAAAACCAAACAACAAATGAACACATATTCAAGCTGTAGCATAGAAACAGTGAAATAAAGCCTCAAAACAAACCCTAGCATGCTCCAGAATGCATGATTGCTCTGCCAGGGCCATTAACACCTTGTAACTGTAAGCCAGTGCCCTCAGAGTTATGCTTTTATATAAAACAACACAAAAACCTATTTAAGCTCAACAAACCACCAAAATTGGTTAACTAATATGATTAGCTAATAGAACTCGGACTCCATTACTTTAAAAAAAGGAATGTAACATGAAGGAAGGAAAGAATCCCAAAACTTTGGAAAGGTCAGTTTGGAAAAACTGATGGATAGTCCTTGATTCAGAGCCAATTATTATCATAGCTATCATACTGCACAATTTGGACCTGTGCTTTTGTACGGGAAGGGAAATATCCCACAACAGGACATCTCCTGGGAACCGCGTGCCTTGTTGGCAGTGGGACCACAGTGTGGGCGAGACCAGGAGAACAGAACTAGAGGAGACTATGGAGAAACTGAAGGACTCATCAACAGGTGACATCCTCCAACACGAGACACAGGGGGGCAACCCAACTACTTTTCAACTGAAGCTGTTCCCAGGTGTTTTCTATCATCATGCTTTCTGATGTGGCAGCCTTGCCTCTTGTGGCTGTGCCTCTAATTCTCATCTCAGCCCGTGGTGATTAAGAGATGGTCCCGAGCTGCAGTGCTTGTATGGACACTTTGTATATCTTGGAGTTTGGGATCTTTGGAGCAGATTCTTTGGCTCAGTAAATGAGAGAGATAAAGATGCCTGTCAAAAGAGAAGCCAGTGAATTTGTGTTTATAGCAAACTGCCCTGTGCGGGCTGAATTCACATCGGAGTTTGTCAAGGACAGTTCATTACTCATGACTGGGCTAGGGGCCCACCAAACATTTGAGGAGGTGCTGGCCTTTAGTAAGGCCATTAAAAACAAAGAACAGTAATAAATACTCCTGTTGTGCCTCCAGAAAGCCCAAAGGTTAAATGAACTGGGAATCTTCCTCCTCCTCCTCTGACTAAAGATCCTCCTGATCACAACAGAGATTATAAAAGAACTGAGAGAAGAAGCTTGCCCACCACAGCTGGTACTTTTCTAGGGCACACTGACATAAGTAGTCATTGGGTTGCTCAGTTTTTCCTGTGAGATGTTATAATTGCTATATAGTATGCAAGCAATGGGAAAACAAAGACAAGGACTTTGAAAGGCAAATGCCTGAAACAAACACAAAACCCCCAAAACCAACCAAACAAACCAAACCCCAAAAGAAAACAAAACAGCTTGTTAACCGACTTTAAAACTTTTGTGTTAAGCACCTTAAACTCATTTCAGAAAACTGAAATAACATCGGACTGATCTTTGACTGCTGCAAGGTGGAAATAGCAAATGCTTTTTTAAGACCATCGACTCTAAATACTCTCTCATCCATTTCTTTTTCAACATCTTTCCTCTTATCATTCAAACCTGCCATGTAGTACTTACAGAAAAGGGCATAGCTGGAAAAGGGCCAGAAACAGCAACCTTAGTCCAGCATGGCCAATTAGAAAATAGATCAATGCATGGGAAGGAGGGGAAGAACCA
>JAWWMO010000178.1:22872097-22932511 GCA_035047845.1 Dendrocincla fuliginosa | reverse complement strand
TTCAACATCTTTCCTCTTATCATTCAAACCTGCACGACCTGGCTTTAAGTGAGACTTAAGTTTCTCTGGAGTCATGAGGTGATCTTTGATCTAGAGTTAAATAAAGATTTACTGTATTTTCAGTCTACTTTTGACCAGCACTGGAGAACGCAGAGCAGACAGACTCACTTGTCTGGTTGACATGCATGTCATTGCAGCATGGCTGGTAGGAGACACCTGCGGCTTTATCTGTCAAGTGCTCAGTGCTAGGAAATGGGGCTGCTTGCTCCACCAGTGAACACATAGACAGTTTTTCCTACAGCTCTGACTGATAAAAAAAGTTGGATTTTTTCTAAAAGCAGCTCAGGAAGCTAACAGACCAAACTGCACAGTCATGTAGTACTTACAGAAAAGGGCATAGCTGGAAAAGGGGCCAGAAACAGCAACCTTAGTCCAGCATGGCCAATTAGAAAATAGATCAATGCATGGGAAGGAGGGGAAGAACCAAGAGGCTCATATACCCCTGAACACGCAGTGTATGGACTCCCAGGAGCCCACCAGGCAGCACTCTGCTCACTGCATTGGTTTGAAACATTCTGATGTATTTTGTTGCAATCCTAGTTTATTTAATTTTTCTGTTTGGGGTGGGTTTTCTTAAGGGAAGAAAAGATGTTAAAAAAAATAAATAGCAGTAAGGCGTAAGCATTGCCAGTCTTTTCACAATAGATTTGTTTTACCTAACAGAGTTCACACCTTTTATTCTTGCTGAGTTCTGGTCAGCACTTTTCTCTGAAAGCAATCATTTTTCATAGCAGTTAATCTCGGTCACACTCGCAGCTGCTTAGATATTTTCAAATCTGATATTAAAAAAAAATCCAGCTACAGAGGATTATTATTATTATTTCTCCCATAGGCAGAAATATGTTAGGCAATTTTTTATGTACTATTTTACAAGCTAATTTGCAGGTCTGAATTAGAATAAAAAACAATTTGGGAGAAAAATTATCCTTTCTTGAAATACATTGACTTACAGAAAACTCATCCCAGCTATAAATCAGCCATAGGGTTATTGACCAACCAGAACTTAGATCCAGAGAAGTTCTGGAGAGCTGAGATGTGCTTGCTCCTGGTTACACTGCTGAGAGAAGCTGTGCTGATTCACAGTTCAAGTTCAGCTCCAGGTCAATATGGGATGAATTTCTCAGTGGTGTTAAGATCACCACTGTCATATCATGAATTGCCCCTCCATGGGCAATTAATTGTCCAGCTCATTCATGGTGCCCAGACCGCATTCTCCCCCATTTTTATGTGTACATTTTTAATATTTGCACATCCTGTATTCACTTCTGTGGGAGATCAATTTCACAGAAAAAAGTAAATATTTTTAAACAGTCTCTTAATGGACCATCAGTTTGTCATTCAGAAAAAAAAGGCAGAAAGCAAGTGCTATATTACTGCAGGACTTAGCAAGTCCTCAGCAAGGATGTGGAAGAGTGCCAAAACCATTAAGAAGTGTTGCCTTATGGAAATTCATTAGTTAGTTGGTGTGGTCTATGGGAGGAAGGCAAATAGTGCTAATACACCACAAGGCAAGATACCTGCTTATGTGGTAGTCAGTGCTTATGTGTTGAGTCAGTCACTTTTAGATATATCTGTATCTCTGGTGAACTCTTCCAACCTCAAAACAAGATTTCCTGTCCTTAGTACCATCTACCAGATGCTCCATTTTTCACTCACACCTGTATGTTTGCACACACACCTGAGCTCTGCCCTGCTTAACCACCCTGAGCCCTCACCAGCCCCATCCCTGAGCTCACTGGGGTCTGCATGAGCAGCTGCTCTGTGGACAAAACGTGGGCGTTTTCACTGCACACCTATCCATATGGTACATTTTGATTGCAAAGTTTCCAGGTGTTAGAGCTACCCATCTGGTTTTTTAGCAGGGGACACAAATAGTACTTCCCATCTAAGAAACACGTATATAACCCACACTAGTTTCTGGCATGAAACATGGACTTTGTGACTTTGTCCAGAGAAGGGCAATGAAACTAGTGAAGGAGCTGGAGCACAAGTCCTATGAGGAGCAGCTGCAGGAGCTGGGGTTTTTCAGCCTAGAGAAGAGGAGGCTCAGGGGAGACCTTATCACTCTCTACAACTACGTGAAAGGAGGTTGTAGCCAGGTGGGTGTTGGTCTCTTCTCCCAGGCAACCAGCTACAGGACAAGAGGGCACAGTCTTAAGCTGCACCAGGGGAGGTTTATGTTGGACATTAGGAAGAAATTCTTCACAGAAAAATAATTGCACAGACCAAAATATCCTAATTTCAAGCTTAGTTGTGTTCCCAAACTCCATGTTCTGATCCAAAATCTTATCCAGTGTACATTTTTACAATTTTTTTTTCCCATCTATTTCTAGGGACTTGCCAAATGTATACCAAAATTTTTTGGTCTGATAATCAAGTATATGTTGCACTTAGAGATCAATAAACTTAAATCAGATTTGGTGAGCTTAAATTTGACATAATTGCATTTCCTTCCTTGTTTTTTTTTTTTTTTCATATGGTATGATCATTGGCATCTGTCTTTGTTTTTAACCTATTTAAAACTTCATTGGCATGGTCATATAAGGTACGTAAATACTTTTTTCATGAGCCTATAAAACACCATTAGTTTATTTTTTCATTATGTCAGGTTGGATAAGTATCTCACGGTGCCTGTACATCTTCATGAGGATTTTATTATTTATTTTGATTTAGACTAAACTAAAATGAAGACCTGTCCCAAAACCCTGGGCTTTCTGACAGTCTTTAAAATACACAGTAATAAAATTGAATTAACAGGTTCCCTCAGTGATTTCCAGCTGGCAATACACTGATGGTAACAGCAGAGAAACCACAAGTTTTAGTTACCTCTGTTCTGCCCCACCATTGCAGCAGAGATATTCCAAAGTGCAGAGGGCAATGGAGCAAGTAAGGATGGGATCTCACTGTCAAAATAATAACCTTGCCTGTTCCCAAAGGTCAGAGGGAAACGTGAGTTTTACAGGCTGGTCTTTGCAATTTTTGAGGAAAAAAAAAAAGCTCCAGTATAGATTGTTTAGCATTTTATCCACAAAGAGAATTAATGCAGAGTAGCTTCAGTAATGCAACCATTGTGTTGCTAACCCATTCTCTGTTTTAGTTATACAGAGTTAATGTCTCTGTGTAAACCACACTGACACAAAGCACAGCACAAAGTACACAGTTTATCCCAGATCTGAGGAGAGAAGGGTCTACACTGGGAGCATCAGAAAGCAAAGGCACAGATCTGCCATAGGTTCTTTTTCCAGCTGATGAATCTTGAGCGCTCCACAGTTCTGACTCAGAATGCTTTGTTATAAATCTCATCTTCTGTCCATTTGAAATAACCTAAACAATTTCCACCTTTATACACTGGTCAAAACAGACAAATTATTTTCTTTGAATGTATTAAATGCCAGAACCAACAACAGAGGAAAATGTTGTCCTGCATGAAAACACCTGCATAACTTTGCCTTCATACACCCAATTAATGTCCCTATCATCCAAAAAAGAAAGCCACCACCAGAAGCACAGAAGTTGTTTCTGCTCATGTAACCTGCATAAGAAACTCAAAAGAGTATAGTAATGTATGTACACTGAGCAAATCTGATCTGACATCTTAAAATGACTTGTCCCTGTGGTTTTTGCTAGCCAACACTTGACAAAAATAGAGCAATTTTCAGTTGCAAATAAGTAAAAAAATTATTTTTGTTCCTGAAAGAAACTATTGCGCCTATCAAAGAGGTGACCAACCTTGCCAGCTATCTGTGGATGGCACCACTACACATGCAAAGCAGCCTTTTGGACTGTTTTGGACTGGTGAGCTATGGGCTTGATCCATTACAATTAGTGTGTCTTGAAAAACAATGGTAATTGTAGGGGTTGGTAGCTGCAGGACTGAGACCACAGTTCTACAAATAAAAGGAGAGCAGACAGAGAACAAGCAAATTAAGCAAGAGGAGTTAAGTATTTCTACTCAAGTAATTTTTCTGTTCCACCGAGGTGATTCCTCCTTTTGCATCCATTGCAAACACAACATCCTCTTTGGGTACGAGATGCACCTTGCTCCTTTACCTGCCTGCTCCTCCCTGTCCTCCTGCCTTCCTCGCAGAGCACAATGGAAAGAGCTCTTTTACAGGAATTACCAGTTTTTCAATGCAAAGAAGAATCCAGTAAGCAAGTGAGGGTTGCCCCTCCTTACCCCCAGCAGACCCTGATGCCAGAGGGAAGACCTTCTATTTTACCTTCAGCAAAGTTAAACAATGCACATCAAAGATATCAACAGGTAAAGCAATTCAATACAATCCAAACATTTCCCTCCTGCTACCATTGCAGTTGAACAACAGAGAAACAGTGCTCTGGCCACTATTATTTTTAGCTAAGGAGGCTTAATAAACTACCAGTTAAACATCCCCAATGCCAGCAGACAGCAGCCATGCAGTTGCCCCTTTTCCATGCTGGAGGTGACTGGGCCCCCATCAATCTACAGGACAGAGGTGGAGAGCCTGCAGCTGAGGCAGCTGCCTCCTGGCTGGGAGCTGTGGGACACTCCACGGTCAGGAAGAGGCCCTAGGGTTCCTCGGCTGTGGTAAAACAAGGAGACCTCTGAGCTACCCTGCATTGTGCTGGTGCCAGATGGTGGTGAACCAAGGAGCTGTAATGAGCTCTCTGTGGTTTCCCTTTTCTGCTATATTTTCCCTTCTTTCTCCATGGCATCCCAAAAGTGAAAGTCAGACACAGGAGCCACCATTGCAGTTGGAAAAATACTGGTATGCAACTTCAGTAAATGCAACTCTGTTGTACCAATAAAATTGAAAACAGAGAAATGACATTAAAAGAAAGTACATTATTTTAAATTGCAATTTTTATACGTTCACTTTTATTGCCTCGCTCTTTAAAATAAACCCAGGACCTGATTTACTTTAATAAAAGTTTAATTTCACATCTTGGTTTCAGTTCAGTACTCTTAATTTATTCTATGGCCAGCCTTCCAACAGGAAAAGAACTAGAGCAGCTGGGGAGTTTTACAGGCAAGTTATACCCAAGCCACTGCAATACAGCTGTTAAAAGTAAATTCGATTGTTGCTTCCACTGTAGAGGAATGTTTCTGTCTTTTACTTTTTCATATGTATTGTTCTGAAAAAGCAGCAAAGACTGAAATGGAGCCACTCTTCACATCAAAACCCTAAAGCACGTCCATCGACATTTCCCAGTCACATTTCAAAGTCAACAACAATGGTAGACAAAAGAAGGGTGTTTAGAAGGCCAAACCCAGAGTGTGTAACACACAAGGGATCCACAGCAGCACCAGAGAAGGCTCCTGCTTTCCAAAGCCTCAAAAAATGTGAGTTAATCTTCTTTTAACTGAAAATTGCCAACTGATTTCAGAGCACAAAAGCAAATAACAGTGATTCACCTTGCTCGGCAGCTGAGCAGTTGCTGACCTCAGGCTCACTCAACACAAAACACAGATCCATAAGCAAAGTCAGGTTGGATACACGTGGCTTGGCTGCTTATAAACAAGGGCAGAACGCAAGTTATGGAATGACTATCAGAAGCAACTAATATAACTACACAGAAATGAAATTGCCTCCTTAAGCCGTTGAGGACCCACATTTAAACCCTGCCTCGACACGTGAAATGCAAGCAAAAGCCAAGAGACACCCATGAACACACAGATGCACTTTGAGGGAGGCTGGACTCCACATAGCTGCACTCAGGGCTCCCCATTTTCCCAGGGCAGGCCTGTCTCTCCCAGCCCTGGGGCAGAGACTCCCCCCAGCCCATCTCCAAGGGCCTCTCCCTGAGAGGGCACCTCATGTGCCTTCATTTTGGCCCAGGGAGGGAAGCCCTTACTGCTCTGCTGCTGCCTCCAAGCCTCTCTGATCACGGGGCCTCCTCAGGGCACCCTGTCCAGCCAAGGGAGCCCTATACCCTTCTCCCTCCCCAGCCCACACCAGCCATCTGCTCCAAGCCCCCACATTACTATCAGCAAACAAGCCAGGGAGGCAACAAAATCACCAGTGCCCTCATAATTGTCCAGTCTTACCTCAAGCAGCATGTCTTGCCAGCCTCAGCACTTCCCTGTGGAGAGCACCCACTCCATGGGCTACAGCCCCTCCTCACCCCAAGCAAAGACAACCCACTTCCCACCACCCCTCCAACCTGCCAAGGCTGGGGAAGAAGGAGCTCAGGTGAGGGATTAGCCCCACCCCCCACCAGGTGCACCAATCGCCCCCTCATCTGGCACAAGAACACAGCTGAGACCTATTATTATCATTGGGGATGGGGGAGAAATAGGTGGTGTCGGGCACGGGGGAAAGGGCCTTTCAAAGGGGCAGACCTCAGGCTGTGATTTGTGACCTCTTTCCCCTTGGTTTAATTATCCCCTGCCCAGTGGCTGCCAGGACAGGGTGTGTGTGCCCACACCTCTTGTGACTGGGGCAGGTGCAATTCACTCAGGCAGGGCTAGAAATCATGTGAAGGACAAAGCTGCCTCTCTCAGGACCAGAATACACACTGCCAGAGCAGAAAAAGTATATCTGAAATAAAATGGCAGGAGTTTCCAGATGCAGAGAAGGAACGTGTGTTTGACTTTCAGAGAATGAAAATAGCTCTTGTGAGGCAGCTAAATTCTCGAATGTCAAACACCCACACAGCCCAGCCTGGCAGGAGCTCAGCAAACCTCTGCTGTCTTGGCGTGTGGCTCCCCAGCCAGCTTCGTGAGAAAGTTGGCACACAAACATTCTGAAGAGCTTATGTGCAAGCAATGAGCAAATCCCCTCCCTCAGACTCGCAGCAGAACATCACAGAGACTTGAGATGCCAAGTACCAACATGGAACACAGGGTTCTGCATGCAGAGGGAAACAGAGGCAGGCACAATTGCTCCTGGACACCAGTCCCTGTGTTTACAAACCCACCCCTGCTCTGGCTGCTGATGGTCTTGCTCGTTACTGTAATGTCTCTGCACGTGTGTAACACATCACCAATATGTCACTCCCCACAAGGTTCCCTACCCAACCACTCACAGCTGGTTTAACTTTGGTGTGTCCTGACTGGTCTGCAGCTGTAGCGTATCAGCACGTACTTTTAAAACAAACAGAAGAAAACTAAAGCAGTCCTTTTGCTCTTCTTTCTTAAATTTTTTTTTTCAAAGGGGTGGATGAGAATCAGCCTGTCCTTTCTGCAACAGCAACAAGGATAATTTTGGTTTCAGTAATGTCAATGACGCAGTGGTAGAGGTCAGGCAGAAGGACCCAAAGCACTGCAGCACGGCTGAACAGGCAGCCTGAAGGCTCAGCTGTAAACACCTACTCCAGCCCACATATGTAGGGGAGTCTTACATGAGCTACTGAAAAGAACAGGAAATAACATTATGCTTTATTTGTGTCTGCAGAGCAGGCACAGCTCTACAAATGAAGAGATAGTGATTTCCTCTCATCAGCCTTAAAAAAGTACTAAATTGTAACCAAGGCAGCAGATTTGTTACCCTCTGAAAGTTATCATCTCGCTATAGCAACCAGGTCTCTTCTGCCTGGCAGTTGCTGCCAGATGTTCATTTCATTGTAATTTAGCCGTACACAAGACACTGGCTTGCACTGCCCTTGCTCTGTTTTTCCCGTTAGCAATTCTCTGCTTCCTGGTCATGATTTCATTAGCAGTAACTCATGCAGCAGACAGGTGAAGTTGTACAAAGAAGTTTTTATTAAGCGTGCTGATGGGCTGTGCTGCGTGCTGAAGCTTTGCAGATGGGCAGCCCCCGTGTTCTGGGTTGCAATGCTAACCTCTGTACTGGAGTAGAAGCCTTCTTGCAAACCTTTCTCCACTGCCCTTGGACAGTTGTCACTCATCTCCTCCATCTCAAACAGCAAACCCTGCTTCCTCAACCACGTGCTGTGTAACAATGTGGACAGACTCCATGCTTGTAAAACTACAGCAACTTTTTCCAATATCTTTTCCCTTTGGCCTTCTCTCTCACCAACCCCTTTTCACAGCTTATTCTTGTTCACTGCAGACTGTTTTCAATGCTATGTTTTAAGGGATCTCACCTCTTAAGGAGAAGGCTACCAATTACAATCCATTTGAGGCTCTGATACCATCTCAAGGAAGACAGTAGCTTCTATTCCTCATGTTCCTGCACTAGAATATGCTAACCTCTAAAGATGAGCACTGCTTAAAATTTAGGCATAACACAGCTATAAGCAGAAACGGAGAAAGACAAACCCTTCATTTATTACAAAAATCTTAAAAGAAACCACTAACTAGAAAAACAGTGTTGCCCTGTACTTTCAGAAGTGCTAAGAACAGTGCTAAGAAGGCCAATTTGCCTTGTGGCTTACCCACTTACCAAAGTATTGCATTCAGCTCACCCACAACTTGCTTTCTAACATGAGCCAGATTTACTTTCCTTAATGACCAGCTTTTATGGCCTCATCTTTACATGTATTTACCCAGCTGCTATGTATTTGCTAGGTGAGCATGTGTGTCACTTCATGTTTCAGCAGGGCTTTTAACCCTCGCCTCTGGGCAGTCAGGATTTCCTGCTCTGCAGCAGCAGGAACAGGGCGAGACAGGAAACGCTGCCGGCTGCTGCCACGGGCTAGGAGGCAGAAAGGTCAGCGGCTAGGTTTGTACCTTCTCATTATTCCCACATCCTGAGGATCAAGTCTAGTCAAAAACTGAACGTTATCAAATTGTCCTTTCACGTTTTCAGTATTTGCCAAACTTCATTTGAGCGCACAACACCAGCGATATTCCTTGTCTTTAAACTGTCTTGAATATTGTGTTGCTGAGCCAGCACTGACTGGTGCAATGGCAATGCCAGGTATCCTTCCACATGCTCAGTGTCCGTGTCACTCATGGGAATAGAGCCAAGCCCTTCCAGCTCCTGAAAGGGAGTAGCTTTATCACAGTCCTGGCTTGAGACCATCCATTTTACATTCTGCTATGTAGAAGCACCGTGGGAAGTCAGCCACACTCAGATAAGCCACATGATATTGAACAGCAGTCAGGGCAATCATTCGGCATCCTTCATAATTTAAACTATTACTTTTAAACAAAGACATTTTCCACCTATTTCCTAATTTGACCTGAGGTTCTAGAAGCATTCACTTAAATTTTACATGATTACAGTCACTCCAAGTTTTGTCCATCACCCTAGTGCACGCACACAACTCTGTTGTGATCAACACTTCTGGTTGTCCCCTTAGAAGGCTGCTATGATACTTTATAATACTACAACAAACACGTTACTGTAAAAGCAGCTATGTCCCCATAGAGGGGCGAGGCACTGCTACCATGAAGGTAGAAACAGGCAGACTGCTACTCAGATAGGAAAGTTATACTGGAATTTATGAACGGGCAATTGAAATAAATTTAGCTTTATTCTGAACCGAAATTAAACATTCATAAAGTTTCCCATAAAAAGATCAATGCTTCATTTTTCCAAAGTGCAAAAACAAATCCATAAATGAAACATTTCATGGCATTTCAGTGAAGGTACGTATTATTGCAACTTGCATTGGTAAAAACTGCAAGTAACAGTACGATTTAAAATATCATAGCCCCCATATTTTTAAAATGGAATATTCTTCTTTTAAAATTTATTTAAAACTGACAGCACTAGTATTTTTCAGAGACAGCATGGCAAACATCTTTGAACAATACCACCTCTGCTCTTTGAGCAGAGCAGACCTTAAAGCTGAACATGGAAAAAGTAGCCACCTGCCAATTCTGGTCTCCATAGAGAGCCTAAAGAAAGACATCGATTTATGGTAAAGGTAATATGAATTCAAAGTCAATGCTGGGACTATAAAACCATAAACAGTGAGCCTATAGTATTTACACAGCTGCAAGTTCAGATCCAACTTTTTATAAAATTTATGTATCTCAAACAAAGAGAACACTGATGGGGTCTGGCTGTCATCCTGAGACAAGTATATCATCATCTAAGATCTTCAAATTGAGACTTACTGGACCTAAGTAAAAATACTGCATTTTAATGCTTTTAAGAAGGGAAACAAATAAAATGCTTGGCTGTCAGGTAGTTTTCTCCCTCCTGTGAGCAAGCACACAAAAAAAATTGGATCATATTGAGAAATTGTCGTAGTCCTACAAGGTGAACCACAAGGTGAACCACATCATTAGTTCTTCTATCCCTTGCAACTATGATTTTTGCAGTTTTCGTGCAGTATGTGTTAAGACTGAATAAGTGTTAACATAAGACAACGCAACAGCTCTTTCAGGCAGCGTGTGATTTCAGCCATTGTAACTGAAAAGGCACAAATTAAAAGGCACAAAGACTTTATAGCAATGAAGCAGATAATCGAGAAACACTCCTTCTGCTCACATGTGGTGCATTAGTGCACACAGAACTTTCTAGCAGATTCCAGGATCTGTAACACTGAGGTTTTATGTGAGACAGCGGCACAGCAGCAGGAAATGATACGCCTGTTGCAACAGCTTAATGCAACAGGTCTTTGAAACCTGGGGAAGCTAAGACAAGGTATGCTCCTGTTCTATACTGAGAGAACTTTCCAAGAGCAGTTGAACGTGGTCGCCGTGCTGCCCAAACAGTACCGAGGACGTGAAATTTCTGAATCAAGTAGCCTTGGTGTTCAGGTGCTGTTTTGCCCTTTCTTCTCTGAAACTCTCACTTTCCTTTTTTGCAAATAGGACAAAAGTAGAGCTCCTATTAGCATACATTTACAAATCTCTTCTCTCGCTGCAAGTGCCAAAGCTTTCCTAATAGTTTTCCTTAGGTAAGAGTTCACCACCAAATTTAAATGAAGCAATATGACAAGTTAGTAGAGTACATTTAATTAGTTTCATCACAAAAACCCACATACTTGTTTAGGCTGATTTTCTTTTTATTAATAATATAAGGTTCTGTAATCTCTTAACATTACAACTGAAGTTTTACAGTTAATCTCACACTAAAATGACAAACACTGTTTGGCTTTATTTGCAAAAAATTAAATTACAACCTTGATAAACATACATTTCCAAGATTGAGAAGCAATTTGTGTTTTCTGAATTTCAGTGCTCATGTATCCCTGCCTTTGAAATTGGTTTCAGTTAATTAACATTGCTATGGAAGAACTATTTGGCCTGGCCTCTGTTCACAGCTGTAAGGCAAAGATGACATCTCCAACTTAACCAATGTACTGTAAGTCAAATCAAGACATGTTTTTCTTTGACTGCAAGATTTAGATCCTGGATCAACTTCTAACAGATTTGCTTCTTTCCCCTCAAAACTTTTATAAAGGTGTCTCTAATGTAAACATATTTTACAGTCAAGCCATAGTCACTCTGCATCTTTCCTCCTTCAAAGGGAGCAGAAGCTATGCAATTGGAAGTAATTACCAGCTTAATTAAAACTGCTTGTAACTTACATATGGCCAAAATAGTCAAGCAAATGCAAAAGTCATGTGTTAGGTATCGGCACTTCTGATCTGCATGGATCAAACTCCATCTCTGAGCAGGCTGCAGCAACGGGAAGTGAAGTCTGTAGAAAGAAAGAGCATATAGAAGGAAGAGTGGTGGAAGACTACAGCATCAGAGAAAGGCAGATTTCATTCAAATGGTGAGTGACCTGTGTGTACCTAGGTCTTCTGAATTTGCATTACATTTTTTTTCTATTTTCATCAGGAACTTAAACATGACATTAAAGACAGTAATATGTGTTTCCACTGCAGTTTCACTAAGCTCTGGCTGGTTCATAAGACAGAAAAATACTTATGCAGACAGCAGGAGGGGGGCAAATATATCCATTACATTTGTAGTTTATCTTTTCCTCAGAGCTATCCAGTGACAGTGCTTTGGGATCTTTATAGCCTGTTACTTCACCTTCCCATGACAATTGACATACAGTAAAAATCTTTACGGCATTTTAAATCACTTAGAAGTCAGAGGCTACTTAAAGGTTAGAAAATATATGGAGTTTTTACCTGTGTACTTTTAATACAAAAATGGGATGAGGAAACCATAGTCAGAAAATTAAAAAATGGGAAGGATGTTGCAGAGCTGTGTTGCACTTTAGTCAAAAACTTGAGACCGGTATTACTAAGCTATAACTACTACTTTTAGTTCTCTTTGTGTTGTCATTCTGCAAAAAAGCTTCACATGCTTTCCTTCAAAATTAATTCTTCATAGTTAGACATAAACTTTCATTGAGGCACATAAACACCCTTCATATTTACCAACTCCTAGAAAGGTCTCCACTTCAAGAGTTATACAAGTCATCAGCAAGACCACCAGCTGTGGCCATGCGGTCACCACCGCAGCAGGGGACATGAGGGAGTGTCCTGCACAAAAATGTGCAGATTCACTTTGCTGAGACACCACTGTGTACTTAAGGAACACTTAACCACGGTGCGAAGGCTCAGTTTCCTGAAACAGGCTACACCTACTGTTTTGGCTACTGCTGAAATATCAACTCGGGGGGGACAGAAAACAATAACAGATTTTTATACTGAAATGTTGTGGAACAAAGACCATTCAAAAGAAAGCTAACTGCATTGCAATTATCACATGAACATCCTGTCTTGTGACCCGCAGGTCATAAAAAAGTTTTCTTTAAGTACCTTGACAGCATGCATTTTAAAGTGGTATTTTGAGTGTTCATGTTTTTCAATAATTTTAATTACAACATTGAAATTAATCTTTAAACAAGTTCAGAGTTGTCTGATATGCAGTATTTTTTCAAGCACTTTATAGTCTTTTTGGTATTTTACCAAAACGGAGAGCTAATTAGACAGTATTCTAAAATAGTTTAAAAACAGAATTGCAATTTCTCTTTTTCTCCTCATTAAGGGCACTACCAATACAAAAGGTGTCCAAACTGACATTACAGAGCTGTGAAGCAGTTGGCTAGAGAGACAGTGTCCTCAAAGGATAGTCTGCATTTTTGCTATCCTATACATTTACATTAATTATCAAAAAGTTGGATAATTTGCTTTAAGAAAGAACCCACCTTAAAAATGGATCATGAGTATTGACAAATACTTTTAGTTTATTTTACTGATTAATATTCAAGTTTCAATGTAAAAATGCCTACTCTCACATGATACTAATCAAGAAAATATTTAATTTTCATAAAGTTCAATGGACAATTAAAATTGTGGCTACTCGTGAAGTAAATAAATGATTCATAAAGGCAATAGGAAACTGTACAAAAATTAAATGGGAAATCTCACTTCCAGGATAACAGTAGGTTTTCTACTTAAGTGTTTTATTAAACTCTTGAGACTGTTTCAAAAGACAGTGCTGGGCAGTTTCATTTGAATAGCCAAAACTTTTTTTTTAACTGATGAAGATATTTTGCATCTGTGCAAAACAAACAAAACAGGAACAAAACCCATACACACTAGGACTGAAGTACAGATGAACGCAAAATTTTGTTACAAACCTGTTTTCAACATACAGTGAGAAATGTCCATTGTACAAAACTTAGTGACTGATCTACAATTAATTTAAGATTATCCCAGCAATTCAAATACAACTCAGAACAATTCAATTGTGTATAATTTTCATGTAGTTCTATGGTGAGAGACAATATATTGAGTTTTCAGTAATTTGACTTACACTGTCTCTTTTGATCAAAGCCTACATTTGTACTCTAAGTGTTTGCTGGTTACAAGTCTGTTACATACTTAATTCTTCATTACAGTGAGGTACTCCGTGGTGTTCTCTCATCTGTCTCTTAGCAGCTTTCCTTTAGCAAGAGGCTGGGTTGAGCAGCTGCTTCTGTAGGAAACACTGTTGTCAGTCTTTGTCCTCCTTGCAGGGGATGCTTTAAGTAACAAACATCTGGCAGTATCCAGCACTGAAAATACTGTCAGCTGTTTTGTCTAACCGAACTTGGAAAAATAAATTTGCGTTTCCTAGTTGGTACTTTGTGCCCAGTGAGTTAAGAGCATTGTAAGTAAAAGTCCATAAACATTAACAGTGATGTTTACACTTTATTGAGGGGAGGGGGAAGGGAGTAGCAAAAAATCAATGTAAGTTACTAGCTTTTAAAGTTTAATCTATGTTATATTTGATTACTGGGATATCAATACAATGAAAGTGGAGGAATTTCAACAGTAATTTTTAAATTTTAGTACATCATTGTGCAGGGCTTTATAAAAGATTTTTGTTTCCAAAGATATTATTGGGGTCCACATATTCTTTAACAGATCTCAGCATTCCCAAGCCAACATCAGAGATGCTCTCCTTCATCCAGCGCTTCCGCAATTTGCCTACTGGAAAAACAAAAACAAAGTGTTTCAATATATGGCAGGATTCTAGGAGCCAATCAATCTTGCGAACATGAATGAATAAACACTGTGTGATAAATGCTTTTATTCAAAAATGAGAAATGTTTTGCTTTATTTGATTTATTGAGCCCACCAGACTATCAAGCTCATTAAGCTCAGCATACTCCCAGAGGAAGACTGTGTTCCACACTGTCTACTTTCTTTAGAAACTCTGAAATTTAGATGAAGCTTAGGCTGAAATCACATGTTCTATTAAGACTGGGAATCAGTAATAAGTTTTAAAAAGCCACAAATTATTTTAAAGTAGGAAACTGGAGGAGATTAATAAAAAGCAGAATCCTACATTTCTTGATCTCTTTAAATTAAAAACAATTAAGTAATCAAGATTAAACCAGTATTGGTTTAAATAGCAAAAAATTGTTTCCTACGAAGAAGGCTTAATATTTTATTCAAAAACTTCTGTGCTGGCTGGTAATTGCTCAATACCATTACACATTTACGTTTTCCACGTAAAAATGAGTATTTACAACATATACCAACTACAAGACAAAGCTGAAGCAATCTTTTAAGAATTCTCACAATAGTCCTGTTAAATAGTTAAGTGTTCACATGCTAATTAACCAAATCGTCAACGCTGATTATCAGATAATTCAAAACTAAGGACATTTTTGCATTAAACACACTTGCATTTCACTTGTCATCCTGAAACACAATCCATTTGTCAGCATAATACAATATAGTAAAGGTTTGAGAGACAGAAGCTTTAAGAGTATCTGAAGCTAAATTCAAGCCATCTTTTGTGCCCTGTTTTCAGGGTAACCATCAAACTGTCATCAGAATAATAAATTACAGGGACGCCTCTGGAGAACAGAGTATATTTGTTTATACCTTAAGGAATATGAGCGAGTCACAATGCCAACAGTGAAAGCAAATAATGTGAGACAGAATGAAATTTGCAGTTTGCTAGAAAACAACTATTAGCAGCACGTGTGCCAAGAGCAAAGACCACAACTCAAGGACAAAAGAATTTGTTATGTGGTAGGAACTATGGCTGTATTTTGCAGCCCCAGCTCAAGAAAAGCTCCCCATCTGTAAATATACTATCACTACAATGTGACTGTTAAAGCAAGCTGATGTGGTTGAATTTTACCTAGGAAAACTAATACTGTCTCTACAAAAAACCAAATCATGGATGTGGCTTGACCATCACCTTAAGTCACTCACACTGGCTCTTGCAAAAGCACCTGAAGGACAGTCATTACTATTCTCAACTGTTATCTGTAATATAGTTTCAGTGATCGTGTTCTGTGGTTATGGATGTAATTGTCCTGAAAAGACTGCAAACAACTGCTCCAACAAGATGGAGCACATTAGAATCACAGCAGGATGCCCAACAGCTAGCATGCCTGCCTCTTTTACACCTCCAGTAATAATGTAATTCCACAAGGAACTGAACTACTGTCTGAGCAGCACCAAACAGTCGTTGCATATTTAATGAAGTCACTCACCAAGTGCTGGAAAACAGAAGGTGCTTGGAGTGCATCATTAGTTCTGTCAAAGTGATAATTTACACATCTATCTTGTCAAATTTTCTATGGTTTATACTTTTGAGATAATAAATCTAACATACATCTGATTAGTGAACTGGAAAGAAAAAAAGCTGTACTACAGTTACCAGCAGTTCTTCACAAACATGCTCAACAAAAAGATTTTAACCCCTCGATAACTGCAAAGTTGATCCCCTGCTCCTACTCCATGTCAGTAAGACATACGTGGATTTTTCAACTACTCAACTTTTCATATTAGAGTTAAGAAGCACTGAAGCAACCTCTCAGAATTCTAAGCTGCTGGTCCATCAGATAAAATGGAAAATAGACCAAGTGAAGGAAAAGCTCTGTGCAGATGAGAGCAGCACTTAGAAAAGTCATTTATATATTGTTTCACTTGAGGTTAGGGCTGCGCTATAAACACTCCGTTCCTCCTCCTCCTCCACAGGATAATCCAATTAGCTTCAAGGATGAGAAGGGAAAAGGAGAAAGAAAACACCATAAAAGTAAAAAATGTAAAATATGTGAATATAAAAATAATTCCAAGTGACAAAGTTGCTTACCTCCACTCTAAGACTGGCCAAAGAACAGCTTTGAGGCAAGCAAACCTTAACTTTCCTAACAATAACGTCTCAGTTAAGCCTGATCTTATCACAGGCTAGAGAAAACTAACTTCCCATTTCTTGTTTAGTGAAAGTAGACCTTTTAGTTTTAGCCCTACATGATGCCATTTATCCAGAATTGACACGTGTGAGTGTATAGAACCAGAATTAATACACACATCTACCACTTACATGCTTTCAGCACTGCATGCTTTTCTCAATTAAAAAAACTAGATCAAAATCACCTGATTCTATATGCTACATCATAAAATTATTAGTAAGATTATCAAATCACTATAACACTGTACAATCAATTTCTAGAAGCTTAGAAAGTTACTACTTATCAACTTGATTACATTCACCATTACAAGCACAAACCTTGTGCCCAAACTGGAACAAACACAGCCCTCCCTTCTTGCATCTTCCTCCTCTGAAGACACTTCATCTTGCTCTTGAAGAGAAGTGTGTCAAGAGGATGGAGCCAGGCTCTTCTCACAGGTAAGCAAAAGGACAAGAGGCAATGGGGCAGAAACTGATGCACAGGAAGTTCTGCATGAACATGAAGAACTTACCATGCAGGTGACCAAGCACTGGAACAGATTGCCCAGAGAGGTTGTACAATCTCCCTCACCGGAGATATTCAAGAACCACCTGGGTGCAATCCTGTGCCATGTGCTCCAGGATGACCATGCTTGAGCAGGGAAATTGGAACAGATGACCCACTGTGGCCCCTTCCAACCTTACCCATTCTGTGATTCTTTAATTATCCAATATGAGGTACGACAGAGTTAGTTTTCAAGTTTTACAAGTGGCCTGTTCCTGAGGTGTGCTGAGCAGTCTAAAAATGCCTTAATACATTCACTGCTAGGAAGTCAGAAATCCCCAACAGGAACCCCAGCCTCCTCCACAGAGTACAAACCCCCCAGCATGGCAGAGAACCTACTTCAGACAAGGTGCTTCAGATCAGAAAGCCAAGAAGCTTGTTGAGTAGCAACTCTACACCATCCAGTTTTATTTTTAAGTTTTTATCTATCATTTAGTCCATGTGTGAAAGAGAAACATGTGAACTGGCTAAGTAACTTTTTCCCAGCTCTAATACATTGGAAAAGTTGTTCATGCTTCCACTGCCTTTTTCACTTGATCATCTTCAAAAATGTATCTGGATGGCTATAAAAAGTCTGGCTGCAAAAAATGGAGTTAGCAAACAGAAGGCAGCAATTGGTTTTCTCAGTTTTGGAATATGAAGTACTAGGGCACACGTGAACAGACTTTTCAAGAAAGTTTTCATGTAGCTTATTGAGTCCAGGAATTACTCTACACCCATGCAGAGTGTCGATTTATAGCATTGTGTGATCCCAATGGAAACAGGCTCTGGTGGTACTGCACTTGGCTCTAGACTTCCTCTGCTCCAGCTCTTTCAACCTGAAGAGGTAGTTCCTGCATAACAATAGCTTTGCAAAAGGAGTACCCCAGGAGGATGGGGCTCTTACAGCTGTTGCATGCTCTTCCTGAAGCTAGCTGTCTCTACAGAAAACAGCTCTTTTGCTCTTAGAAATTACTTAACACATTATTCTTTGAGGGAGAGCTCTGCAATACTGAGAAAGGTTGGTGCACTAATCTAATGCATGGTAGGACTGTAGTATATTGGACCAGTGTATGTCAAGTCTACTACATAACATCTTGCACATTTTCACTTGGTATCTTAACAGCTTAAATACTTTCAAACTGTGTTGATGAATCACAAAGTTCTTTGCCTTTTCTTTTTTAATTTGAAAAGGCACTGAAGATGGCTATTCTATTAAGAATTTCAACAGACCAAGGAAGAAAACACATCTGTGTTATTTTATTATTTCACAAAAGGTTACTCCATGTCTGACAAATGTCACAGTTTCAACTCAATCTAGTAAGAAGAGCAAGCCCTAGTATGACCAGTCTCCAGTGCTTAACCTAAGGGTAGAAGACACTTTTCCTGGGTAAAAAAAAGTGTTCAACTTCCCCTATATGGAAATTTTATAATTTCATATTTTGTAGTTTGTGTGAGTTAATTACTACAGTGTATAACTTAAGCCACAGCCTCCTACTGATGCCAAAGAACTGCAATGTCAAACATGCAATAGAATGCAAATAAGGTATAGGGTTGTTTGGTTTTTCCTTAGTTTTGTTTTCAGGAGATTTTTGGTGCCTTTTTTTGGGGGGGGGGAAGGCTGTTTTTGGGTTTGGTTGTTTTTTTGTTTTGTGGTTTTTTTTGTTTGTTTGTTTTTTTGTTTGTTTTTTTTTTCTTTTTTTTTTCCCTATATGAACTGCCACTGATACTATAGCTAAACCTGTGCAGCATGGGCTATGTGGTTAACCTCATCTCTAGTCAATCTGTCTAGAAAGTAGAGGAAAATTAGTTCTATTATGTTAAGTGGCTAAATGGTGCTATTTTCCTCAACCCCATAATCTCATAATTGTTTCCTTAAGCAATCAGTTTTAGTTAAAACAGCCCCTGAAAGGGAAACAACATTATAATTAATTTTTACACTCTTTAGTTTTACATGGGTCCTTAGTTTGGTAATACAAAAGGGATCAGTCCAAATGCAACCATCTCCCTCCTGGTGCTGTATCCCAAAGGGTATATACCAGTCATACCTACTCAGCACATGTTATTTCACATATACAAAACAAGGCATGTTTTATCAAACAAAATCAAGAATGAAAGATGTGACACATCATATGGGTGTTTTTAGGGCTTGCCATAAATGATAGGAGTAATTATTTATCTAAACTTAAAGTTGTATCCACAAAAAATTGTCACTCCTAATGTTGCTTTTTAAATGTTAAGTTTCTAAACACTAACTGTTCTAGCAACCTAGCTCTAGCAACGCTTACTTCCATGACTCTCAAATCTAAAGATGCCCAGTGGCCAGAAATGCAGAAGGATCAAAGCTGTGCTCAAAGAAGTGCACTATTCCTAAGTGTAGGACACAGTCAAGGCAAGGTGAAAACTATAAGGGGGGGGTGAGGGCAAAGGCCAAGTCCTTCTGAAGCTACTCTTTGTAAAGCAAAGTGTGTCATGATTTCAGTTCTCACTGTGGATTGCAGCGACATGTCCATCTACAGTTCATCCTTCCCCAGATGTAAAGTAATTCAGAGCTTTGCTCAAGTCAAACTGTCATGTATGGCCACTTCTTCACTCTAGAGTATATGAAGATTGACTTAAGCAGGCTTTGTATTTCCTATAGCCTCAAGTCCCAGACTGCATCTGTTTTCTTTGATACACAAACCGAGAGCTAAAATAGCTCCATTTATCACAGTGTGATTGTAGGCAGACAAAACAGCCTGTCTGTTTCCAGATAGTGAAAACAACTGTTATTAATCACAGTTACAAGACAAATACCAAAAGAAATTGCACCAGTATTTTTTTTACCCCACACAATAGACCAGTCTTAGTGCTAAGAGTGACAAGGCCTGAAGGTCAGTAAATAAAAGTGATACTATTAGGCTAATTCTCAGCAGCACATCTACTAAGCACTGGAAAAAATTAATCTTGAATATTTCACACAATGAACTGCCAGACAAAAACACTCAAAGCGGAAAATATTTATCAGTATCAGAGGCAGTCATGCACACAACAGGAGCATAAGAAGTCAAACAGAAACCCAGTTTTCCATAGCTGTGAACTTACAAAGTTCAAGTGTGCAAGGGTTTGAAAATGTTATTTTTTTTTCTTGTTCAACACATGCTGTAAGCAAGATTTTATATGGTGAGTGCAAATACATCCAAATGTGTGATCAGCTCCAGCTGCATTTGAGTCAATGGATGAAATCCTAGTCACAGTAAAATACAGCTGCTACAGGAGGGAGAGCACAATCATTTCACATCACATGTGTGAGAACTGACAGGTCCACAACAACACCATATTAAAGATTTAATCAGAGAATGATAAGAGCGTATAAAACAAAAAATACTGAAACTGTTTTCACTCTTGTTATCACCTACATATCCTTCAATATCCTGACATTGCAAAAGCAGAGTCCACTACAGTTTCCATCACAAAGCAAGATGCCTGAAAACAGCTCCACCTAAAATTTTCAAGTCAAGGAAGTCACCAACTTGCACTTTAAAGCACAGCTTCTGCCCTTCAGTCTTTTCTCCACACAGAGCTTTTAGAATTACAAAGGTTTTGTCTAGTTTTAAACCATTACACTTCCTCTTCGCTCTTTTATCTGCGGCCAAGCAATGCTCCAAGAGAGCAGAGAGAAGAAACGCATTGTTAACCAGTTTCAAGAAGCCAGTGGCACAAATCAAACTGACTTCACAAGTCCTCCTGACATCCAAGGTTACAGCATTACACAGGACAAAGGCAATCAAATTAGGCTATCAAAGTATGTGGGAAAAGCATATGAAGTATCACTTATACATGACATTGGTTCTTAATATTAATGCACAAAATACCTTGTGAAGATAGATGCTTAGCAACACAGTAATCTCCAAACTCCAAGAGAGGAAATTGAATAACTAGAATTTATAAGATAGCAAGCCAGTAATATCAACATGTACATAACATCAAGTGTGCAACAAATGTTATACTGTAACGCAGCTCAGTTTAAAGTCACTCGCTCTTTTATGCAGAATTTGCCTAAGTGCTCTGGAATTTGGGCTAACAGCATTCACCCAGCCGCAAGGAACACTAAAACTGTCTTAAAACTGAAACTACCATTTGAAGTCTTTGTAACCGAATATGTATCTGCACAAAGATCAGTCAAAGTTGCTTAAGACAAATGTATCAAACTGGCAAAGGAGTGAGAAGTTTCTAGAAAGAATCCCAGGAGATCTCCTTCCCCCTTGACCCTCCCCCAGTAATTTCAGTTAATGCCTATTTTTCAAAGTTCTACTACCAACTATTTTATGTACTTATGTATTTAGCAGTATCAAAGTGACTAATATTAGACTGAGAACATTACCTCCATGGTGATGTGAAAGACTTCCTCCATTGGCAAGTATTTCTTCTCTTGCAGCCCTCTAAATTTGAGAGATACAGTATTTATTCAACAGCAAATGCACAAGATTTTTGGATTTTTTGAAATGCTTGCTATTGCACTCATATACACAAATGTATAGACGTAATTAGGGGACAAAATACAGGTAAACATTATAGTTCAAGTCTGCAGATAAATGTAAGGATTTTCTAAATAAACATCAGTTGGCTTGGCCAGTGGGTTCAGCATATATTACAGGACATCAGATTCTCCCCAGTAACTATTGCTCTTTTATACATTACCTCAATTTGTTCATAGACATGAATAGGATCACTAATTCCTCTGTAGTTAAAGGCAAAGTAGAAGTAGACACATGCACCTGCATCATAAGTCTGTGTCACCCTGTTGAAGAGAACTGCATTACAAACAAAACTTTATGATATTAAGCCAACGACTATGTGACATTACACAATTCATAAGGTCACTTACTTTATTCAAAAGGGTACCATCTTTTTTTAATCTTTTTACCCTTTTTGCTCATAATTCATGAGCAACTCAATGCCATGACCTTGAAAGCTGAAGTTCTTCAGTCATTACACTTGACTCTTGTACATATAAGCAAGTTCAAAGACTAATCAAGTGCTATTAATCCCTTGAATTCCCAACTCTTATGTGTAATCCACTTGCAGTTTCAAGAGGAAGGTCAAGATTATCAATATCTGTAATATCATTACTAGATGTACTTTACCTGCTAGCTAGCAAGTTTAATGATCTCTTCGTTAGTTCTATTACTAATCAAAGATTCAAGAAAAATTATTGAGATTGTTGCATGACTTACCTACAGGTGGAAAGAGGAGCAAACTGAACACCCTTTTCTTTGCATTCTCTTACTATTCTTTCTTTTACATTTCTACACAGGTCCAAAACCCTGTAAGAGGAAACACATTAAAATATAAAATTTTAGTATGTGATTTTATACAATTTCTAAAAAACAACTTCAGCAATGTTTTTAAAAAGCATTATCTAATACAACATAAGACTACCTCCTAAAACCAGAGTGAACTAGGTTAGACTTTGTTTTAAGAATAGTCCTCACCAAGACCACTGGTATTGCTTTTTCTCCACTTCTCCTGAATACCAAGTTTACTCTGAAACAGAGTACCTAAAATTTTTTTCATAAGAAAGAGGTGTCAAAAGTGTCCAAATATAAAAAAAAAAAAAATTACATACTTCGATATGTTTTTACTTACTTTCTTAGGAAAACAGCCTCAAATTTTTGGCAGATTAGTTGACAAATACAGTAGAAAGCTTGAGAACTCAGAGGTCCTGTAAACTCTGCTAACACCCTACCTCTGTTATGCTGCAAGGCCAAAACTGGAGAATCTTCATCTGTGCACTAGTTTGCCAGCTTGAAACATTATAATTCTAATATGGCAATGAGCTATTAAACCTTGTCATAAGCCATAGTTGTTCTGCTTTTTAAAAAACATCTTCTAGGACAGACCCAGGTGGAACCAACACGGTAGAACAACTAAGAAATCACTGTCTTTCAAATGACCATTTCTTCAGGAGTATATTCTCCCACAAAGGTCTGTAGTGCTATACTGTACAATTCAGATTAAGACATTTTACACAGATTTAGAACTACTTTAAAGATTAACAGAATACAAGAGAAATTTAACCATTTAATAAATAAGCAAGTCAGCTAAATATTTTATTCAAATATCTGCTACCTGTCAGGAACAGGTTAATCCCTTTATGGAAAGTTACATAGTTCTTCTGAGTCAAAACAGAAAAAGGTTTTCAAAGCATTTGTTTTGGTGAGGATAATTTTAAATATTTTCTTAAATTCTTAGATAAAAATTCATTCTCTTCTGAAATGAGGAAGGGGCAAAACAAATTGATGACTAAGCAGGTTAGAGGTTAGCTTCAAAATCTATAAAGCTAAAGTAAAATCAAGAGCACTTTTGCTTTAAAATTTCCCTCAAGTTTCTTCCCCTCACTTAAGATACTTTGCCAATTTTCAAATGGGCTGGAATGTACCACTGCCACTAAATTCAACAACAAGGATACAGGCTTGCCAGCTTAAGTCCTCAGACTTTGCACTGAATGCTGTAAAGCTCTGATTCAAATCACCTTAAATCCTCCTTAAGAGATCTCTGGCTTACCAAATGGACAGAGGCATCCAAAATTTTGTATATTAAACTCTGTTGAGGTCAAATGTTTCTCAAGCATAGCTAACAGATAAAATAAGCTTAGAAAAAAGATCTTGATCTTGAGCAAAAGTTACCTTTTCAGTTTTCATTTCCCTATATTACTAGAGAAAGAAAAAAACCTGTTTAAACATATTTAAAAATTTCTTTTATCTTCACTACAGACTTTTCTGTTTGAAATATGCAGCTGATCCCACACAAGTGGCTGCTCATCACCCATTGCAATGATATCCAGCTTCCTAAACAGGGACATTTCAAGTCCTAAATTTATTACAGTAAGCTAACCTAAGTAGAAATATTACTGAATGCTTGATACATTGCATTTACAAAATCCTGATGGGTAATTTACTAGTAATTTTAGCAAGAACACATAGGGACGAGACTTGAGGCACATTCAATACACATAAGGCTTAAACTAAGTATACACATGAGTAAGCACGAGTTAGGAATAATCTGAATGAAATTCTAAGAAATTCTAGAGAGTAATCACAGTTTACCTATCCCAAGGAACAGAAGTCTCAAATGATTCTCCTATTACATAGTAATCCAGGCCCAGGTCCTAATAAACAGAGTGAGGAAATGATCAGTAACATTCAGCATCAACACCTGGGATTCCAGTGTATGCTACACAGCTAACAGTTGAACAACTTTTTAGTTTGTATGAGAAAAACAGAAATTCTAACTTAGCAAAAACACCCACCTGTCCCAGTGATGCAAGTTTATTATTATGGAAATAGGGAAGCGCTTAAAAGATAAATATGACAAACATTTTGATGTCATGGCTGCAGTGAGATAACTTCTCAGACTGTATGTCTGTCTACACTAATCAAATACTTGTATCACTACAGTACCAAACCACAATCTTCACTGTGCTAAGCAGTATAATACCTAGTAGAAATATTTACTCAGAATGTATTTAGTATCTAGGTAGAATAAAGACACATATCTTCCCATTTTACATGCAGTCTGCTGAAATACACAGAAATTCAGTGATTTGTCCCTCATTATAAAAGCCAAATAAAATCAAGCACTTGGGATGTGCATACTATTCTGAAAAATAAAAAATCTGAAACAGTAAGACTAAAATTGATAAAAACAGCTGCAACAGTTGAGACTAAAGGTTCATTACTTTGGAATTCTGATTCAAACCACAGTCATAAGCAGATCTCCAAAGAGTAAAAAGCCAAGTAATCACAGGAGTGTTTCAAGTACTCTCCATGCTTCTGATTCCATTCAATCTGTGGATTCCTCCATTTAATTTTTTCTATCCTTTAGGAGGAACTATTTTCTTAACAAGAATATAATGTCTTTATGGTGTTTTGCAGATGGAAGTTCCATGAATAATCACTAGTCAGAAACAGAAGAGGTATAACCTCTGGGTTATATGTCTGAGACATTCAAGGCAACCTGCACTTTGATTTCAGAGAAAACATCTTCAAAAAACATCTCTATGTTTTGTCACAATTAACAGAGGCTTCAACAGACAAAAGCTGACTTACCCGAAGGTAAGCAATGACAAAGGTCAGCATGTATCCTCTCTGTCCATTATCTTCTCCTGCCGCCAAGCCACTGCAATTTACAAGCATTTAATTAACTTCCCAGAAAAGTCACCGGTTTACAAAAAGACGTATAAAATAACTTTGATTATTAAACATATATGCAAGTTTAGCTGCCTAAGGTGTGTTAAAATAGTTGTAAATAGTAGGGTCTCTTCACTAGAAATCAGAAATTACTTCAGACCAGACCTTTTAACTCTTTGCATTTTCATTCAACCTGAAGAGGGATGAACATAACAAAACACTTGATAGGATCTTAAAATAAGAGTCTTCAAAACTCACAAAAGAGTAGAGAAACACAAGTGGACATAGTATATCCTAGATATTAATTTACAGGAACATGTGTAACTACATTTCCAAGCATGTTGAATTTATGCACTTGTATGTTCACAGGTCATGACAGCAAGACTAATTATCTCAAAAGTGTAAAAGAGATGTGAACGAATTAAAAAAAAAAACCCAATACAAAAGCAATCACACTAAAGGCAAAGGAAGCCTTGCTTTTGCTAGTCTATCAAAGATGATTATGAAAGCATTTGTTTATAAATATTGGTTTCTAAGAACAAGAAAGAATTATGTATCTGTAAACAGTCTTCCTAGAAGCTTCCATAACTCTGAGAGAAACATCTGTGTGGGAAATGAGACACCCTGAAGAAGGATAGAATTAAGGTATTTTAGACTATAAAACCATTAAATGGTTTAGCATTTTAAACCAAGTTAAACTATTAAATACTTAACCAACAGCCTTAACTAAGCAGCACAAACAGCACCAATGGATCTAGCACAGACAAGCGTCCCTTATTAATACACCATCATCTTGGAATACCAAAGACAAGAGGATTCACAGTTGAAGTAATATAATGGAAAGCACAATGAAAACACAAATTTCAGAAAGGATGACCTTGAAATGGATAAAACAATACTTGTATGTCTTTGAATAGCTGAGACCAATATTAGCAAAAACTTTCTTAAAATAAAACAGTACATTCTTGACAAATCACACTTTTGTTGATGGTTTTCATCAATCCCGCTGAACCAAAGCAGAAGGAAAAAACTACTCAGCCTGGGACTTAAATGAGTGTTCTCTGTTCCTTTGTAATGACATAAGCCAGTCTGTGGGACAGAAAATCACTGCACTCCTTTAACTAAACATGCTTCTTGGATTCATACGCTCACATCAATTCTGCAAAAATTTAGTATTATCCCGTCATTTTGTCTCACCCTTCTGTAGACAAAATATAGAGTCTAGTATTGCAAAACAAGCCGATTCCATGCCTATAAGCAATTAAAAGGGCTCGTTTCCATTTTAATTACATCAGTTCTAGATTTAGCAAAATATTGTTTTGCAATACACAGACAGTTGAAGTTTTTCAGTAAAGTTACCTAAGAGTTACTACAAGCTTTATTTATCAAAGGGAACATTCAGTCGCTAATTGATTGCTGCCACTTCAGTCTAGTAAATTGAGAACATATTCATACAGTAATCAGTACAAAAATACAGCAGGCCTATTTTTCCCGAATAGTTAATTCCCTGCTTCACACTGAAAAAGTTTTTTGGAAAACATACCCAAACTTGGTAGCAATATCATAGACTTGCTTTTCATGTTGAAGAACCTTCTCTCTGTCACCTTCAAAGAGCAAGGTGGCTACACACAGTATGTTGGGATCAAATCCTTTAAACTGCAAAGAGAGACAAACTTTGCATTATTCACAGACTGCATGGTAGAATACAAAAACAAGTTTTTACTTTTCAAATACATGGCACGTGCCCCATTAATAAGTGTTGCTGCAAAAAAGAGGAATGATTGGAAAAAAACTTTCAAAAATTTACTCTCAAAACACTCAAGTTTTTCCTTTAGAGGACAAATCAACTGAAATAACAAAAATTTTCTGTCACCTTTTTCCTCCTGTTAAAAAGCAGGATAGACATAACAGCTGTCTACCTATGCTGTAGAAAAAATAGGTCTTAAATGCTTTGAGGAATGGAGACATTTATATTCTATCAACTATTCTTGTATTGAAGATGACTATGACCACCATAAATGTCACTGCTCTAAAAACAGTTGTAATCAGTGGTTTGCCACAGAAAATCTCTATGCTGGGAAAAGGACTATGGAAAGAAAATAACTTCTAAACTTGTGGCAGAGCGCACATCCCAGCAGAAATGAGAAAAAAAAAGTTTTAATACTAATGCAGTGAGAATGTTTGTATGGCTTTGTTTCAGGAGTAAGTCAAGAATCGTATCTTTGCAAGTGGACCAAAAAATAAGAGCCTTACTTATTTTTGAGATACCTTTTATTACTTACCACTACTAAGCAGGTTTCAGATGCAATGGGGATGAATATAAAGTTGCCATAAAGTTTAGTAACTTTTTCCACAGTTAAAAAGGGCAAAAATTTTTGCTTTAGAACAACATATTCTTAACATGTATGCTGACCAGAAATTATGTTGTTAAAGCTTTTTCCTTTCCAGTGCCATTCATCTCTTCCACTCTCCCCTCTGCCTGTGGTAACTTGTCTCTTAAGCACCAAGAAAAGTTACATAAAGTTACATTATAAGTCAAGAGATTCAAACCCATCCTTTTATGTACAACAGCTATGCTGAAAAAAAAAATCCCAGATAACTGCTATTCCTTTTATTATTCCCTTAATTGAACAGATTAACTGTACTGAAAGTTAACTGATATGGATACTGTACCCCAGTACCCCAACAAAACATCATGGAAACTACTGCAAAACTGAATAAACCTCACTAGGCAAAGGATCTGTCTTATCCACTAGTCCTACAAAAATAGCATAGCTAATAAGCAGAATACTTTCACTACAACGATAATAGACCTTTATTTCTTGGAGTTTAAGGTGCTATTTACAGCCCCTTCTTGTCCTAGAACTGCTTGTATTTCAATTAGTATGAATCCTTTCATCTATTCTGCCATCTTTTGGCTGTAATGCTCAGTTGACACCTTACAGTAGTCTTTAAGAGGCACCGGAGGAAACTAGTCCCAGTGTAAACTAGTAGACAGACAATACCTTGCATTCATCTATCAATGAACATTTCCAAATTCACAGATGAAATGAACTAATAAGACGGATTTGAGTATATTGGTCCCAATAACACCTGCAATAGCAGTCTCAGGATCATTAAACTTGTTCCTTTGTATATTCCTATCTCCCACTCAGCTGGGAGTTTCTCTCCCAGCAGCAGTTGCTCACATGCACCAGAGGAGTGAGCCCTGACATAAAAGCCAAGTTACCAACCTGGGATCTATGCATTGTATTACACAGCATTTCCCTCATTGTTCCATGAGTTTTTTTCCTCCTGCAAAGCTGAAAAAATTGACTTGGCATGCCACATCCCTCTGCGATACAATATCCCATGAAGCAATGATGTTTGTTGCTGACTACAAAAGCAGCAGATATTGCAGACTAGGATTGTTTCAAACTGACAACAATCTTGCTGCCAAAACCTTTACTACTTAAGATATTCCTGCACAATAGCAGATCAGGGGGGAAAGGCAAAATTTCTGGGCTATCTCTAAACCTAAGAGGTATTCCCTAACAAAAGAAGTCCTAAGACATGTTATTTCCCACTTCAGGAGCCCAAGAAAAAGCAGCAGGATCAGCACTAGCCACTGTCTTTCAAGAGTAAGCCCACTCTTTGAAGATACTTGATATTGTCATATCACTTCACATGAGTATCTATTCGTATTTATATGAATGGAATGTTTACCTCCTTTTATCTAACAGTTATCCAAATCCATGATGCTGCAATTTTCTACAGTTGAATACCCATATTTGCAGGAGCTCTCTAGTTAGCTAACTTCGAGGAAAAAATCAGTAGTGACACAAATTATTTAATACAAAAGCCTAGGTGATATCACCTTAGCACCAAATAATTCTAGGTTACAAAGGAATGAATTCCAAAAAGACAAAAAATGAATTTATATGAGCAAATCAAGACAAATATCTCGAGGTTCTCAGAAAAGCCTAGTTCATTGTAATAACAAGGTCGATCACACCTTGACAAAATCTGGAAGTGAAAAACACACTACAGTGTTAGCCCCACTCCATCAGTATTAACTGATGATCCCTGGCCTGCAAGCTAAACCGGCTCCAGCCTTCCCCTGTCCCTGCCTTACTGTTAGACACGGCACACTAATCTCATCTACAGGTATGACCAGTGACAACAGCTCTCACAGACTACACTCCTCAAACAGATAATCTCTGCTTGAGTGAAAGCACATCTAGAACATCAAGTTAACATATCTTACATTGTAGTATCAGTTATGCACAAACTCAGCTGCATTAGAAGCAGTTTAGCAAAAAAATCTTCAATTTTATTAACATCATGCAAAGTTTGAAACAGTATTAAACGCCCCATTACCTTTGTGATGTAGAATTTTTTCAGTCCATCCAAAAATGATGTAAAAATGGAAGCAACTTGTGGTTTAAGAGCATGACCTTTGGCAAAAAGCAGAAAAAGGTGTGTTAAGGCAAACAGTGCTCTTAAGACTCCTACTTCAATGGGCAAATAAAAAATGGCCTGGTAGTCAAAATTGCTAGAATCACTGGCAGCACTTTGATTATCAAAATCTAAGAGAATTCTCTCTACTCATTTAGAAGACGATTTAGGAAAAGGTTTCATTAAATTTTTGAAAACATATGTACAACTGTGTACAAATATTTGATACTTTAATTAAGGCTGCCCTAGTTTAGATTTCACAAACCAATGGCACATGGAAAATATTTAAAAGAGCACTTCATTAGTTTTTACACCACAAAACTAAGAAAAATCAGTGACCTTTTTTTTAAGCTATGCCAAAACCCCTGAAACAAACAGCCAAAAATGGTGCAAGTTAGGAGTTAAGCAACTTTTTCCTTAACAATTATGTCACTTATGTGAAGTTTTCTACATAAAGCTGGTAATTGCTTCCTTAATGACAAACGGGAAACTAAAATTACCAGGATATATAAAGGGTGTCTTGGAGCCTGTTAAATTAACATCTCTGCCTCAGGACTGAGTTTAATTGAGATGAAAGTCTTTTACTGTTTGTTCCGCTGTTTTCAGTCACAAACAACTTCTGAGCTCCCATTACTGCTTCACTTTAGCAGCCTGGCATCTGGCTTACATGCTGTGAGCCCAATTCATAAAAAGTTATGCACCATTTACATGATACTTCCTTCTAAAATACTTCACAAAGTATTTCCCCCTGAGTAACACATGAACTTCAGCAACTGACTACCCTTCTTTCCTCTTCAGTAAAGAGGGGCTCTCTCTCTGCAGATACAAACCAAGGAATACACCTCCCAAGGGCACTTAACTAAGCACACAAAAAAGCACTAGATAATAAAAGGACAAAAACTTGCTAAACCACAATCTAAAAAGTTACTTAAAAATGACTGCAAGAAAAAATTATATTGATACACCTGAAACTGTTTAAAGCCTGTAACTGGTCAACTTCTGCTTGCCAATTAAAAAGTTAAAAAAATACATTTGCCTTCTGCTGGAAATGTCTGAGTGGTGAAACAGCATAGCACAAAAGACTGAGCAAAGCAAGCAGCAAGGCTTGCTGGGCCCTCTGGTCTTACAAATCCCCATTTCCTTGGTTTGAAAAACAAAGTTCAGCTTTCTCAGCATCACCATATCAATGCCATTTGAAGCCAAGATTCATCACTGAGGCTTCTGTCCAAATGAAGTTTCAGAAAGTCTGACTTGTTCAGGTGGTATTAAAATAGGGGTTTTCAAGGTCAGTCACATTTCACACTTTCCTCTTGTGGGTACAATCAAAATAGCACAGTCTCAGCAAGACCTTCAAGTTCTGCAAGCTATTAGCTTTTGGGTAGTGGAATGTCAGGGTTCACCATGAGAGCATCTTGAGCCAGAACATATCTTTTGCCAATTTAACTAGAGTTAAAATTACAGGTTTCCCTTAGAAATGCTAAAAATGTTTGTTCTGCATGTATGACATTATCCTATTCAGGTGTTTGAACTAGATGAAATTTTACAAAAATCTTTGTCTTCAGTAATCTTCTAGTAGCATCATTGACTTTCAATACTTAAAGCCTACAGCTTAGTTGTATTTGCATACAGTTACAACACTTACTACATCTGAACATCTTTTGAAAAGATAGCTCACTTGGTACAAGTATGTCATTGCCTCTCTCCCACCCAATCAAACACTGTCACATCAGAATATTTTCAAAAAAACCTACTACATCTAAGGAATCTGTGTACCACTTGTGATACTTTCATGAAATTTAAAGGCATCAACCCACTTACTTTCAAAGTAATGTGCCGGCATTCTGATTTTTATTCATATCCAACTTCTCATTAATACTCTTTTTTTGAAGAAAATGTTTCAAGTACTGTACTTCAAAACTATAATCTCTGCTCCTTTACGGCAAAACAGAAGAATGACTCCAGAATTTCAAACTACGTGAAGATTATGTCAAGAAAGAAAACATAGGAAAAAACCCCCATCTGATGTATTTATATGAGGAGCATGGCTCTTTACTGACTCAATTAATTGATACTGTTTCCTTAGAGACAAAGACAGGCTTCTGTTTTCTGAAACTACACATTATGGCACTATCTGGAGTTTGAATTTCAGGTTCATTGTCTTCCTCATCTAGTTTTGAGAAAAAGAATTATGATCCAAAACAGACTTGAGCTACAAAAAAACCCTTGGAAACAGATACTCCTCCAAGATGATCTACACACTTACCAAACTTAAACTGTGCGTTGTCGACAAGGCGAATTGATGCAGGAGCACACCTCTTGGAGGCAAAGTCAGGGGAATAAGAAGGAGGAAGAATAAAATTCTTATGTACATAGTTGGCTTTAAAATTCCTTACAATCAAAATTTCACTTTAAAACAGCATACAAGAAAGCACACTTTGATACCAGAGACCTATGGCCATCACCATCATGGAAAGAGGTCACTATAAGCTTGTTTTCATTTGAACAGCAACATCTCTTAGGTACGTCTAGATGTAATGCACTGAGAATTTTCAGTTTAATCTCAAGCCAACATAGTAACAGTCAAAAAACTTTGACCTTCAACTTTTGAGTGTTTTGCTAAATTGGCATACGCACTAAAGATACCCTACTTGTTTAGTGTATTAAGCTTACATTGCTGTGTAATCAGAGATACACAGCTGCTCACTTACCCCCTCCTCAGAGGAATAGGGGAGAAAAATCAGAAGGGCAAAAGCAGGAAAACATGTGGGTTGAGATGAAGACAGGTGGTTAAGCAAAATGGGAAAAAAACCCACAAAAAGCATGATGCCAAAAGCAATCAATTACCACCAGCTGACCAACATCCAGCCAGTCTTCAAGCCATGGCAACCCCGGGGAAACTCTACCCTCCAGTTTTACTAATGATCATGATATTATATGGTATCTGCCTTTGGTCAGTTTGGGTCACTTGTCCCAACTGTGTTCCCTCCCAGCTTCTTGTCAGTTCCCAACATACTTGCTGGTGGGAAGAGTAAGAAATAAAGAAAGCCTTGATACTGTGTACACACTGTTCAGCAACAGCTGAAACACTGGAGTGCAAACACTGTTTTGGTCACAAGTAAGAAAGCTAACACCACACAGGCTGCTATGAAGAAAGTTAACTCCATCCTGGCTAGACCCACTACAGTAATGCTCTGCCATCAGACTGCAATTAAAATCCACACCTGGGTCTAATCTAGATTCTGCACTATGCAGAAATCCGAAAAACAGTAAGAACAGCTGCCTTGAATTAGGTAAGCTTCATGCACATGCCTACATTGTATAATCTCTGATGGTCATGTCGAGTCATACTGAAATGTATGATCAGAGGAATGTGACAAAGTCTGAACTTTAGGCTAGTCCTCATCATCTATTCACATGGGTATGGCAGTACTCCCTTTCACTTTATTTCACAAGTTCACCCTTCATAATATCATTAATATATATTTGGTCACACAACAGGAAGAAAGAACATGAAGAACTAAGAGCTCACCAGGCAGGTTGACAGAAGGCTGTATGAGCGCTTTTAAATGAGACCAACCTGCCCACAACCTGCAGGTTGATTATTCTTACATTAAAGTGGACTGCTACATAAAGGAAACAGCTTTTCAGATAGAAATCATTGTAATTACTACTGAGATTGATGCAAGGGGCAACAGAAGAGAAGAATAAGTAGTTCAGGCTCAAATAAGCAGTGAAACAGCAGCAGCAGCAACAGAAGCTTAGAAATGGAGCAACATTAAGGTGGCAAATTGTGCCTTTTTTTCCCCCCCTCTTCTAACTAAGCCCATAGACAGGGAAAAGACACTAGTTCCTTAATTGATTTTAAATGTTCATCAGCCATATGATTAAGCATTCCCAAAAAGTCTGCCTGGGTACCTTTAACAGGAAGGACAAGCACTAGCAGTAGAAGCATGACAGAAAAACTGGCAAGTGCTGCTGACTAGCATATACATGTCATTCACATACCAGTCTGAACATCTGGCTTGGAACATTAAGCCATTAATTTAGACCAATCACTGGAAAAAATGTAAAGCTGTGTTTAGTTTGGCATTAATTAAAACAGTTCTGAAATTACTTCCCCAATTCAGGGTACATTCTACCATTCATATATACAACTTGATGTGTTTTGCACAGAGCAAAGAAAAGTTAGTCACTGGAGAAAGAGGCTAGCCAGCGTAAGATCTGTTTGGAAGCATAGCCTGGAGAAAAAGCATGACAGAATCTGGATACTCATGCATGAGTTTTGCTACCTGAAACCACCTGACCACACTATTCTCTATTTAAATATGTGTAAGCACGATGAAATATCCATCTCACCTGAACATGTTGCTGTGCTTCAGGAAGTGATTTCTAAACACAAGCCATATCCTTCCATTGCATTCCTTTTGTTTCTTTGCCACTTCAGAGCCATAAATTCAACTGTCTTTTACTTGTATGTTGCAACTTAATTCCTGTAAATACTGGTCCCTTTTACACAGTCCTAATTAATCTGAGGGTAAAGTTCTCAGTTGAAGGAGATGCAAAGCCAAATTTTTTGTGCTGCAATATGCAAATAACTCCCACTAAAACATTAAAAGGCCTGTCCACTTTTTGGTTCAGAATATCAAGCGAACTCATAAAATGCTCAATCCTCAACTGCATAATTTCCAAAAGCCTCACGGACCATATACTCTGTTTCATGGACCATATATGCTTATGAGTTTCCTATCTCAAATTCTTGGTTATCAAATGCCAGAAAAACTAAAGCATCAACACACCCCTATTGCTAGAATCCATGTCCTTGAGTGAAGTCAACATCCAGCTTTTCTTTACCTGCTTTGCCACTTCCCTTAAGCAGGCCACCCCTCGTTCAAAATTGGGGAAGACCACAGAGCCATACTTCTGGTATTCAGGAATGGGACGAATCTTTATCGTAACTTCTGTAACCACTCCAAGAGTTCCTTCGAGAGAAAAGAAAAACTGAGCAAAAGGTTGTGGGATGTTACCCCACTTCGCAACTGTTTAGCACGATGCTGTAAGTTAATGTAAACCAGAAATCCCCAAAATTCAGTTTGCAGTAATAGAGAATTTACTCCTGACTATTCACATGGTGAATTCTTACAAAATACCCTCTAAACCATGATGTTTGTTACTAGACTTGCAGGCTAACTCCATAGGTCCATTTAAAGCACTATTAAAAGCTGTTTAACTTCACAGTCCTAATTAAGGTCTCTTGTGTTACCCTAACACAAGAAATTCTGCCTGCACAATGTCATCCATTAATATAGTGGAAGCCACAGCATTAAAGATGCTCAAATAATCAAGCCATTACAGAAGTTGAATTAAGATACAGTATGTGAAATTACTGTGCTTATACCTTCAGATCCCATAATGAAGTGATGGATATCGGGTCCTGTTGACATGCGAGGTACTTGACAGTTTTTTTCTACTATTCCTCTAGGAGTTACCATTTTTATATGAATCACCTGTTTAAACAATACACAATGACTACAAATACTAGCAATAGGCAAAGATTTTTATTATATTTATTTTCTACAAAACATATTAGGCTTGATACATTTCAGCTTTGCAGATTTTAGACATTTTGTAGGCACCTCCAAAAACTTTTGGGATAGCTCAAGGACTGTTACCAACAATTAATTATAACATGATTTCCCCACAGAACAGATTATTTACAGTTCTGCAGCAAATCATATCAGCCGTTGGCTACATGCAGGCAATACCAGTTAAAACTGTTTTGCTTTTCAGTGTAAACAGAGCTTTATAAATACCAGAATTTTAATCCAGAATATATACAGCACTTCAGAGAAAAAAAGTGAGGGTTTAAACTTTGCTTAAGTTTTGCTTTAGAACTGCTGCTTGATAAGGCTAATATAATTCAGTCACTGATTGCTACAGAAATATTTCAATTAGGAGGAAAGACAGAAGTCAGCTTTGTGAAATAGATTATCAATATAAAGTCTGCCATAAGACTGACACATATGTAGGGCCAGAAGTTTGGTTTTTAAAAATTTTTTTCAATGTTATTACTTTCAGCTTTATTCAGGCACAAACAATAGAGCCTGGATGTGAGATTTTTTTAATCTTTTATTCAATTATTTTACAACAAAGAAGGATGGGGTTTTGGCTTTTTTTAGTGATGCCTTTAAGTGAAGCAAAATTACTGAATTTCAACTAATGGTTTTAAAACTTTCAAGCACAGGTAGCTAAGTAATTTTCATTATATGCAATTTATGAACTGTTGATTCTGCAGTAAGTGGATTTTAGGCAGCTTAAATAACATACTGTTTCAAGATATAAAGTTTCCTCGGAAGGTAAACACTTCCCTGAAATATTCTCACTGTGCCATTTTGAAACTCATGAACTGTTCTGAATCAATTTTCAATCCTATTTCCTCCTAATGAAAATTTCAAAACCTGGTTTAGCCTGAAGTTATGCTTCCATAATAGAAAAGTCTTCTGCTTCACATCTCCTAGTACAAGCAAAACTACACCATTCAGTAACACAGCAGGGGAACAATGACACCTCATAAGTGCTACCAGTTTTAGTTCAGCCAGATCTACTGAATAAAAACTGTAGTTCCTGCCAAGCTCAGTCAGACAGTGAAGTGTCACATCTGTGCACAGAACAAAGAGGTCTGAACTGTGAGCTGACGAAAAAGCCTGAGGTGACTGGGGTACACTGGGTAGAGTGTGATGCACAAAAGAAGGAAAAATTCACAGGCGGAAGGGTTATTGTACAAACTACCAGAGTAAGCTGGAAGTTTGACGCAAAAAGGCAGGCAAAGTCTGAACTGATGATTTAAAAACCAAAAAATTACCTGAGTTAATATAAAGATGAACCATTTTAATACTTAAATTCAAGAGTAGAATACTGCCATTCCCACTCCATTGCTTCCTTCCTCAGGGCTCCTACAGCCCATGTGGTGGCATTAGATTTCACCACTGTGCATCCACATGGTCAATTAGATCTGCCTACTGATTTGAAAAAAACTACTAGCCTAGGGGGATGTAGAAAGACTGAAAGAACTAGCTTGCTGTCAGAGTTAGACAGTCCAATAGACATCTTCAGAAACACACAACAGGTAGGAGAAAACATGGCATTTCAGGAATCACCCCAAAAAGTTTGACAGGATTGTTACACTGGATTATTAGAGAGTACAAAATGGTAGAAAACAGCACCAGAGTCAGGACAAGGTAACAATTCCTTAGGCTAACCAGTGAGTACCCAAATGAAAATTACTTTTATATCAATGATAAGGATTATCACCATTAATACCAAAAGCAAGCAAACTAGTATTTCAGTCAAGATTTGATGACAAAACTGTATCACACAAAGAACCACAATTTACTCTTCCTTTCTCTCATTGTGAGTCATTATAAAAGTTAAAATTCCAAACAGAATAATTAGGAAAAGTATTAGAACTATTTACCAGATCTTCAATGTTTCCATAGATGTTTTTTTTCATGCCTGATGCTCGTGTTGCTACCCATCCTCCTAGTGAGCTGAACTCCATGGAGTCTGGTTCATGGCCTGTACAGAAGCCACTTTCAGCAAGCTAAAGAAAGGAAAAACACATTCTACAGGGTCTGCGTTGGCTTAGTACTCCAAATTCTATATTCTATATTTCTTTGGTTTGTTTCCCTTTTTTTTTTAAAATAGATATCCCGATCACATACCCATTTATTCAAGCACGTTTTATTTTTGACATGTACATGAAATGCTAATTGGTTCTGATTCTACTGTGCATACACTGTGCTAGATATCACCCTATAACACTCCTGCCCCATATTTTAAAACTAAGATCTCTATTGTTCAAAAGAGAGTGCAAACTCAAATGCATACAGAGAAAGTTATGACTAAGTAACTGCCAACTTTGCACAAATGCTGCCAATAAATAAGGCACTTAATCTCTTTTCTTTCTATACTAATGTGATATGCAGCAGGTCTGCAGAAAATGTGAGCAAATTGCCTCCACTTAATTCTCTCAAGGAGAGATGTGTTTTAATATACAACCATCTGGTTGGGCTTCCTGTATGCAATGTTGTCAGCTGTTTGTGATGCAGATCATGCATTCCTGTACATTAAGTAGTCACTTGTTTCTCATTTTTCTGTATTAACTTGGCTTTGACATCTGCACAGCTCAGCACCTGAGGCTGACTGGATGCCCTCAGAATTACAACACTGAAGCTGCTGGACAGCAAGAATGAAAGACCAAGTAGTCTCACATGAAGTGATAACTGCATTAACGCTTTTGAGATAATCAATTTGCACTGACCAACTGAAACCAATCATGCTGGACACCTGTACTGAAGTAGACCACATAATGTGGATCATAAACTATGTTCTGTTGTACAAAGTGGTTCTAACTTAAAGACTGAAAGTCACTTCGGTGTACTGTCTATGGTGATTCACCTAGCTCATGGTTCACTCTTACTAGAGGAACTTGTGGCTTTATATTTACTGGTTATATATTAGGGAGGGTTGGTTCTTAGCCAATGCATGTAAATTCTTACCACACCAGTTGCATGAGAGCACACAAGAATTAAGCTAGAATTCAGTGCTTTGGACAAGACATGAGGAACACCTAAGAAAAATATGAGAAAATACTAGACACTTAACCAGATAAAAATACCTGTTTTTCCAGATCTTGTCCAACAATGCCAGCTTCTACACAAGCTGTTAAGTTTTTCTCATCTATCCAGAGAATCCGATTCTGTTGAAAAGTCAATCAAAAGTAAGAATCAGTGTTTAAGATACTAATTTCCTTCCCTAATGCTAAAGGATCAACATGCCTGGTCATACAATTTACTATTAATACCACTCTGGTTATTACAGCAGTGGAAGCTGAGCCTCCTCACTCCCTCAAACAGCGACACAACAGGTTTCAATTTATGAATTCACCATTATAAGAGAGTAACAACCTTATTGGTCAATTTATACCAGGAATGTTGACAGAAACAAAGCAAAAAAAGCCAGAAAGAATTAAGTCAAAACTCTTACACGAGTTAATCAATACAGAGATTTTCACAATTAACATGATTGAAGATGCCTGAATCTGACTGTCTGGCCATTCAGAATACACCAAGAAAAGCATGCTTATGGGTTAAATAGAGTCCATCCAGTTATTCCAGTCCAGCTCTTGGATTTTGACATAGTACACCAGAAGTAAGATATATTACAGGACGTCAGAGTAGGCACATACTTTAGAAATTTAAGATACTTGGAAGGATTACATCATGTTATCTGATGAGGCACTTGCTGTACCATCTGCATATTCTACTAAACAGGAAAAATAGCAAACACTACCAGTTACATGGTGCACTGAGCATGATTCTCCACGAGGACAATTCACATGAAGAAGAATCTTAACAAATATGGTTAAGGAACTTAACAAATATACTAAGGACACTACAGAAGTTTCTGCTTCCACTCTTCATTCTTTAGTGCACTTCTGGTGTACTTCTACAGCTATGTGTATTTATATTATATGGAAGAAGAACAGCTGTAACTTCTCTCTGCCTTAATTCGTCAAATTAAAGAAACGTGAACATCTTGTAGTCGAACTTAAAACTATGTTTTAAAGAAATTGTCTCTCTCTCACAAAATATGGGCTAACTAATTATTCAAAGCCCACTACTTTGTTGTATAACTATAAGCCTCCTTATAGACACCATTTCCAACATAAACTGTTTAAATTATCTCGGATGCTTACATATATCAGTTTTTATCAATATAGACCCTACATATATTTTAATATATATATGCATATTAAAAAAGTAAAGCTCAGGCAATCATCTTAATTGCTCTGACATACACAGCTTTTAACTCTGACAATACTTCTTTTCACCTTAATTTACTTGTTTTCCATCTTTGTTAACGATTACAAGAATTGGCTGGCAGTCATTCAAGACACATGAAAGTGGTCTATTTTCTGACTCGGTGCACACTTACATATCTAGCTGACAAAAAAGCGTGATAGTAAGGATTAACATTTCCTTCCCAGTCCCAAAGCAGATGGAAGTCAAAGCTGTGGGCTGTAAATCAATGCATTCAAACGAAGGCCTGAGTCACTACTGCACTCCTTGGATTTCACTCCATATAGACACCTGAGGAGCTTCCTTCAATACACAACTAGCACCGCTGCGGAACATATCACTTTGTAGACACAGGAGAAACAACAGGTTTAACTGAAGAACCACTGACTGAGAGGAGAAAATGGAGCCAAAAGCCAGGTCTTACCTTCAAGGCTAAAAGAGTTAAGCTTAGCAGGTACTTGAAGGTAGTAGAGCCTTACATCAAAGCTGCTCCTTCTGAAGCATTGGATTACCATGCAGCCATAAAGCTATCATTTTGAAAGTATAAAGCTCCTTCATAATGAAGAGATGAAAACTAGCAATAAATTTTACAGAACTTCATTTCTAGACTGCCATAAAGCTACAAACTTCACATTCTCTAGATGTTATCTATACAAAAAAAACCCCACACTTTCTTTTCTTGAAAGTTTATTCTTCAAGTTGATTTATAGATACTAGGCCATCTTACTAACTTTCGCTTTAAATAATCTAAAGTCTGCAAAAACTAGTGAAATTTGCAATAACAACTTCCTCTTAGCCTTTCATTTAACCTCAGATACAAGTTCCAATATAGAAGATCAGTAGCTTCCTCTGATTTTCACTTAAAGCTGCCATAAGAAGGCTTAGCAGTGCCCTTTTTTTCTTATTAAATACATACAGGTCATATGAACTAGTACAGGGCTTACATCAGAAAAATATCATTTAACCTGAAGGAAAATCAATTTAATCATGCATGCTACAGATTAATATTTCCATCCCTAGTTTATTCTTGCAAAGAAAGAAATGTCCTAGTGATCACCACAGTAACTGTAGGATAATTTTAAAAAATTAAAATAAAACATTGAGACATACCATCTGTGATGTATCCAGTGAGATAATTGTTCTTTTTTCTTCTTCAGGGCATTCAAGGGCACTAGAGACACTTGTCCCTCCTGCAAATATGGAAATGATACTGTGACCACAAAATTCCCAGGTAGCTTTTCTTCCCATACCATCCCTCTCTCCCTCCTTTCTGATATGGAACTTAATAAAGTAAGATCACTGAAGTTAACTATTTGAGGCCAATGATTAGCCTTTTAAGCTCATCCCTTCCAAACTGGGTTTCACAAAATCAAGACAGCAGCAGAACGCTACATAAAAAAAGGATGACATTCTGTGACCATCTCAGCTGCTTCTGTTAAGGCCAGCACAGTTTAAAAACAAGGAAGAATAAGAAATTACAAAGCCACTAAAGAAACAGAGAGCTATGGTTTCCATACTATCTTTGGAAGCCACTACACTTCAATCTAGTAAGTTTGCTGAAGAAGTCTATCTTACAGAAACTTATCTAAAGTTTCAAACTGAAAAATGTCTAAATGGAAATGAGAATAAATTTGCAGTACAGTGTTTAACCATAATCCTCCCTGAAACTATAAGCTTCAACAGTACAACAAAAAACCCTAATTTATACATGTTGTGGAAAGGGAGCACAAGCAATGCATCCCAAAACCATGGTAGCTCTTATAGATATTTGAATCTCTTGACTTATATCCTAGAAGATTTCCAAGACACAGAGGTAGATTTCGGCTTCATATAGTCATTCCTCTTGCACATTCAATATTCAAGGCATTGACATACTTTTAATGACTTCCACTAAATTGAACATAGATGCTTTTAATACTGCAAGATCATAAAAAAAATTAAGACCACATTTAAAATACTACTAAAAAAAACTATTGAATTATTGGTATACTGTATTACATATTTAAATTGAAGTAGAATATATTTTCACTAATAACCTTAAACTGATAGGAGATTTCATAACACTTACCACCAAATGGTATTATGCAGAGATTGTGTTTGCAGGCCAATTCCACAATTTTAACTACATCTTCATGGCAAACTAAAAAAGTCCAAACAGTTAAAAACCAGGATTTGTGCTTAGTACAATTATTTGCTTATTACTAAATACTGCAGTCTGAACAAGCAGCAATTCCTTTTCTGACAACAGGAAGACATTTCAAAGTTAAGCACTAGATAAGAGCCAGGCTCAGGAGTATCAGAGTTACAAAATAAAGTTTAAACCTCAAACAATCCTACATTTGAAAAACTAACTACAGTCTTAGTCTCTTACTTTACTCGTGGACCTCCTGCAAATTCTCAGGGCAAGATGGGCTACCAAACAGTTAACAATTCATCTAAGTATCTTGGAAAAAAAAAAATCAAGCATAAAGCTTTTATTGAAAATAGGCTGTCCAATTTATTTTAAGTGAGAAATAAGTATCTTCTGAGAGCTGGGCGACACAGCCCAGCTTTTTTTTTTTTTTCTTCCTGGCTGATGTTCAATTTCAGAAGTGGAGTGGCTGATGAATTTAGTTCTTCAGAATGCATTCTGTATCTGGTCAGAGAGGAAGGCAGAAATGCTTGTGTACACATCAAAGGAATCAAAAAAGAGATCAAATACAGCGTGTAGATGAGTTTGTATAAAGAGCAGAAAATGAGCAGGACTAAATAGTTTCCAAACTCTGGCTACTTTGCTCTTGCCACACAGAGCACTTTTAAACAGAGGTAGTTAATCATTTTGTTTCATCTGCTTTTGGAGCTACACAAAATACAAGCTGTGGCAAGTGCTGTTCATAGTCACCAATACTGTCACTTAAGTCTCTATCCTGAAGTAACGAATTGCATCTTATAGTGCCTCTTTGTAAGCTTCCTATATGTGATTTTTTTCCTCTAAATAAAGCAGGTGAAACTGAACTAGAACTAAGTTCTTATAAGAATTTTTTGGGTTTTTAATGAAGCACAGCAATCAAAGTTAAAAAGGAAAGAATTGGATCCATACAGCTGAACAGAAACTGACAGGGACTTAGATCAAATGACCTTTTGCCTCACTACTGAAGAATGGCACCTGAAGTAGTTCCTAGTGATCAGAGATACATGACTCGAGTAAAAAAAAGTATTTGTATCCTTCTACTAGACAAGTACATTTTTCTATTATAGATTATCTGCAACAGCATTACTTATTACTCTACTTAAAGTGGGACTAAACAGTATTCAGATTGCACTGCTCTTTCTTCAAGTCAATGATCCTTTGTAAAGTATTCTGATGGGAGTTTTTACTGAAGTACAGCATGTCATAAAACAAAGTTCTTTAATACACACATTTCACTACCCTTCTAACATCATGTATACCTTTAAAACTCATAATTTAGATTGCCATTCAGCCAAGTACTCTTGGTGAACACACAAGTTCACATCACACTGTGATTACTTGGGTCATGAATTCATCTGTCAACAGAAGCTTCAACTATATTTAATAATAAATTGGAATTCCCTATAAAATGATGGGATTTCACAGGCAACCTGCAGTCCGGATGTTAAACAATCATGATCACCATTCATGAGAAAGTTTCAGTTTCTGTAAAGATGAGTGAAGTCAATGAATCAAGAGGCAACTTTCCCATGACTACAAAGTACAAGACTTTAGTAAACAAAGGCCTCCCACATCAGAAGGGAATATAAGACAATTGAAACTTACCAGGCCATACAACTATATCAGGAATTCGCTTAAACATTCCTTCCCTGAGTACAAATATCTCATGTAGGCAGTGACCTGAAAAACAAACAATAAATTAACAAGTTCAAACAAGGAAGCATGGAAAGCAGTGCAGTTACATAAATGAAGTTCTCTTACCATGAGCTCTGAAAACCCTATCTTCTGCATCCTGGGAATATGAGATTTTAGTGGCTCTAAGATCCTGAAGAAATTCTTCATTTACAATGGATGGAGGTACATCATTAACATTTAAGGATGCCTACAACACAAGAAAATAAGTTCATTAAATATAGGTTCACTCTTACAGCATTTCTGTATAACAGAAATAATACAAACAGGCTAATGCTGATACCCAAACACAACTATTCCAGATCAGAAAGAGACCAGTTGTCCTCTACATCTTCAACGACCAATCCAACTTATCCTACCCAGTACTCAGCTGACTATGCACACAAGTAGTTTTATTTCAGTAGCACATTCTTATCTTTCTTCCTCCTGATAAATCTGGGGAAATACACTAGCTTATGCATGCATTCTGAACAAAATACCTTTTTTAAGGCTTTCCAAGATACTAAAATACATACTAAAGCCACTACAACTCCACCAATTCTTTTACTTAGAGTCCCATTTTCATTAACGCACTTTTCCATCTCCTGTCATGTACTGGAAGTTAAAATCCAAATTGGACCAAAGCCTAATCAGAAGTCCAATGCAAGGCACAGATAAGTTTGACTGGTATCACATAACTGGCATGCTTTAAGTAGCCTTCACCCATAAGAAAGTTCATAAAATCCATGTTGAGTCACAAACATGCAGATGTTTCCAGAAAGCCTCCAGGCAGAAGACCTGATCAACACCTTGGGAAAAAGTTTTTCCTTCAAAGAAGCTAAACACAGGACATTTCTGACTTACCAACAGGCCTTGATTCAAGGTTCTGCAAGCCCAGAGGGAGAACCCTTGCTTAAAGTTTTCTAATGACCCATTCTTCCAGGTCCTTCTGAAAGATGTCTTGTCTAGTACTCTTACAGCTTCTCAAAGTGCAGACCTAGCCATTCAACTTTCTTTTCTGAAGTCCACTTTACATTACTGGGCACATGAAATTGTAGTTCATGTGTCAACTTTTTAAACACACTCAAAGAATGAGAATTTACAGGATCCAGTTTAAAAAAAAAAAAAGTCTTTGTAGTTATTAAGTGTAACATTGTTATGTGCTTTGAAGGTTCCAAAAAAGCTATGCCTTTTTTCCTTAAAAACAGAGCAAGTATGGGTAATCTCCCTAAAAGAATATGTCTTCTATTACAAATGGCCTCTAATTAGAGTTCTTGAATTAGATAAAAAAACGTTGCTTATGACTAAAATCTAACCTCTTCAACTCCTATTTCAAAAGAAAATGGTTAAGAATCTTACTGTTAACAAAGTCTGTCAAGTCTGAGAGCAGAACTGGAAATTTTTTTGGCCACCATCGCTTATTTGAAATACACTTTTAAAAATCAGGAGTTGCACAGAAATTAGTTAAGAGTGCAGTGCTTTCGCATGCCTGCCATGAAAGCCTTACTGGCAAATTAACTGACACCAACCCAAAGAGAAGAACATGCTTACCCTTTTCAGACAGAGCTACCAGGGAAGACTACAGGATGCCCAGTGATGCCACAGACCTTGCTTACAGCCCTATCACCAAAAAGTATTTTGCACTGATGTTCCACATACTCAAAGAAATTTAGACGAACCTTACCTATGCTTCTTGACAAGTTCAAAGACAGAATAACAAAATGGACTTCACTTTTCTTCCATCTTCTGGAATTTGTCTTCTACAAAAAGTATACAACTAGTTTTTCTTTCATGGAACAGAGTTTTGCCTTTCTTTGCTCTTCTTAACCTCCAGAACAGCTGATACTTTTTACCAATACGTGTCTTAAGATAAAATCTTAGAAAGACAGTACCAGTTAACAAGCTAACAGCAAAGAAATTAGAGATTAATAATGGGATTAATTGTCCCATTTGTCACAACAGCAGCAGTCTATTCTGAATGGGTTGAGTCTCAAAGCTGTTAGAACTGAGAGATTTAAACTTCCAGAGGAAAGTTTTCAGATAATTAAAAGATCAATGGTGATGGAACTTGTCTAGCAGTGTGCATCCTACAAGAAACTATGTAAGGTTATGCAGAAACTAAGAGTATTCACAATAAGAATTCAGAAAGAAATAGCTGCATGAGATGTTCATTACTGATAGCTAACAGAATTTACAGGTTCAAAAGGATAATCAAATGTTTGGTTTAGAATTTTCAATTGGGACACATGACATAGTGAAAATACAGTTTTAAGAATGACTGGACTTCTGGATGAGGATATGTGCCATCCTGAATTACTTTAAGGGTAATATTGTACTTATTGAAACTAGGTATTAGAGAGCTGAGAAAAAGGCTTTTCCCTCCAACAGATTCACCCTGCCACCTAAAAATATAGAAGCTGAAATTAAGTGTTGTTAAGTGAGAGGCACACCACTACTGAAAGATCATGATTTTAGCACAAAGCACAAAGGAAGTCAGGTCTTGTTGGATTGCTGCCCTTACTGTTCTGCTATTAATATGTGTTCACAGAGAGCTGTTTGCTAGCCCAAAGAACAGAGCTTCAATAGAAACTTGGGAAACATGAGAAACAAATAGGTACCAAAATAAAGACATTTAAACCACTTATTTTATGAAAAATCCTTTCTAGTTGTGCTTACATTTCATATTTTAAACTTTTGTTTCTTCATGGATTTCCATAGACAACTATCTCCTGTCATTTCAGGTTGAATGCCAAGTCCTTGAAAATCTTTGCTCTCTGTAAGTAGGACATAAAGCTGTAACAATTCCTTTCAGATGGTTTTAAATATCTTTGATTTTTGACTCTTCCATAAGTTTTTTAATCCTTTAGTTTTTATCTTCAAGATTTAAAAGTTAATATTTACCTATAAAAATCTTACACACAAGGACAAAAAAAAAATCTTTATTCTCATGGGAACGAAATTTTACGATTTGCACACTGAAATGTTAAACAGGAAGCCTATGTGGACTAGGTCTAAACTTCTCTCTGTGTTAGGTCTGGTCTGAAAAAAATCAAGAGCCTTGAGCATCACAGAAGCAGGTACATTTACCGCTGTTTAATTAAACAGAAAAGTTGCATGCAACAGAGAACCTTCTAATCTTAAAGGATAGAGGCAGGAAGAGAAAGAGACAAATCAACCAAGAAATCCCTTCCCTCCTGCTGTTCCTATATCTGAGTTTCTTCATATTTGGATGATAGTAGAAGGCAAATACCCAACACACCACGACAAACTGAAATATAAACTAGGAGTTATGACAGACAGGAAAATGAGGTACTTGCAGCAGTACTTGAGACTTGCTATGAGGAGTCCAGATACGTATCGGAGACTTCAAAGAGTCCTGTTCATTGTCAAGGTAGTCACGCTGTTTCAGATCACAAGACCATCAGAACCAGAGGGGTACAATGGAACAAAAATGCATTCAACATTGCTCGCAGATGTCCCAAGGAGCTGGTTTGCAAGATGTACTATGGAATTAGGGTATCATTCAAAAACCTGTCTTTGTCCTTCAGCTCCACCTTTTTGTACACTTTCTCTACATGTAGAAAGGGAACAATAGTTTTCAAGACCTTTGTTCACAGCAAGTTAAAGCAGCTGCCAGTTAAGACCACTCCAGGTCAACAAAAACACATCAAAATGAAGTTTTTCAAAATATATTGGCAGATGAAGATCTTCTAAGTCACAGCAGATGAAAGAATGTCTTGATAAATAGAAGACGGAGGAAACATTCAGGTTTTCTGGCTCTAGGAGACTGCATTTTCTTTGAAGTAGGTAATCTCGAGCTCACTCAAGAAATGGGTACAACCATTAACCAAAGAAGGGTTACTGCAGTCACAGTACAAGCATAGCCTGCTTCCAACATTGCTTAAGCAACTGTCTAGTTGGAAGGAATTCTAATATGAAGGGAGTCAGGTCTCCCGACTCTAACATAAGCTACCCTTTCTAAAAAGCAAAATATGTATGATGTACAAAACTCAGAACATTCCCAATGTGTTATTTTTCTGAAAACATTCTGTTCAGTCTTAAGTATTCTGGTAGCTGGTTTTCTGCACCCAGGCACGTAAACAAGAATTACTGTCCAATAAGAACTTTGACATCTTTCAATATACATCACAATTTACCTTTCCTGTATCTTCTGTCTTTGTTATCATGAACAATGTTGATCTTGCATAAACAATTCCCTCTAGGCTAACAGTTTCTACAGTCTTGAAATGCAAGTTACAAGCAAGGGCAAAAAACTTCCCTGTGTTGGAAACTCATTCCAATAAAAGTACTACCAGTTATCCTGAAACCACAAGTCATGCTAAGGCATGAAAGGTTTCACACAGTAATTCTACAGCAAGTATTTTTTTCAAAAACTTGGAGGTATTAATACACTATATTTAAATCAATTATGTGCAACAGCTGAATCATCTTTAGCAGTGTGGTCTTGATTATCACCAAGACTAATGTTCAAAGGAACTGGTTCAGCTATTTACTTACTCTAGAGGTAGTTTTGTGCTCCAGACTTGCTCCAAAGGTTTTTTCTATCCATTCCTTAAAAGTTGGTAATACCATACCACCTAATCTGTACCTGAAAAGTCAATATTACATAGGGTCATTTTAAATTAAAAGAATGTATGTCAGATATACTTCTTTCAATTCTATGTATGCATAAAAAGAAGTTTTAAATCAAATTCTTTACCTACAAGCCTGCAAAGCTTCTGCACACTTACTTTTCATGCAACTGCACACTTCATTGTATTTAACTGTTCTGTACTTCCGACAGAATCAAATCGGTTGTCAGCATCCTAGGTACCACTTTTCCTTGGGAATTGTGACACGGTTTTATAGATACCCCACCCCACCACTCTTAAGAAAGGTCTCTCCCTTTCAGTAGTGCAGAAAGCAGTGCCACAGTTTAAATGCCAGTTACAGAGAGAGGACATGCGTGTACACAACGTAAACTGCAGTCTCAGAAACACATTTCAGTACACTTTATGTTTTCAAGAAAAAACCCAAACAGTATTTAGAGATTCCTCTTTCATCATCAAAATGCATCAGAATCCATCAAGCAATGTGAAATTATTTCTAGCACAAACTGGCAAGAGCTTAGTCATGCGACAAATGCAGACGTACAGATAAGGGACAGAGGAGCTGCTTGTTGACCATATGCACCACATGTGACAACACATAAGGCTGGGGACACACTAAAAACTGCTAAAAAACTATTGCTATTAATTGTATACGTACACACACCTTGTGCATGTTTACATATGCACAAGTATTCTCAGAGAACAAAACAAAAATCTTTCTTTGCGATTAAGAGCTTTCAGCAGCTGAGAATCCTTACCATAGTTTTCTCCAGGGGCACTGCTTTAGGCCTAGTGGGTCTTCCCTCTAAGGTTATTCAGTCACTGGTAATTCAATTATGACCCTGTCCTTCAACCAACCCTACAGCTGAGTAACCTATTACATAGAAAGATCAATTCCTTTTGTTTCCTCATCTCAACAATCCCCCAGCTATTCTACTCACAAAACTCCCTACTCTATTCCTAGAGATAAAAGGCTACAACCTTAACTCGAGCTAGACTCTTCAGCATGGAAGGCAGGGCTCAGTCCTTCCTCCTTCAACAGCTGTTACTGTTTCATCATACCTATATGAAAGTTATGTGAATTCTGTGAACAGGAAAGCGCACTTGCATCAAGAATTTGCAATGAAGGTAGAGACCTGGGTAAGCTTGGTGTGTTTTCTTCTCCAGACCTACTTTTTGCTATTGCAAACCTATCACTATAGCTAGTTTGCAAGGGTAACCTTAGCCACTTTTTCAAAGGACGAACTAAAGTCACCAGAAACCCTGAAACTTTTAAGTCAAGACAGAGACACAAGTCACAGCATAGAAGGAATTAGTGAGTTTACTGCGTAGAGTGCAGTGCGTGATTGCTCAGGAAGCAAGCTTTGTATGTATATGCTGATGGGGCAAGAAGCCCTCCAAAAAACCTTCCTCCCATCACAGACACTCCAAAACCTCTATCTCCAGTGAGGTGGCAGAGTCTGTAATAAGAAGATTATTTGACTTGGAAAATCATAGTCTATAAGGAAAGGTAACAGGGCTTTCATACAGGGAAATCTTGTTTCACTAATCCTTGGAGTTCTATCAGGGTGTAAAAACAGAAAGTGAATAAAGGTGATACAATGAACATGAAATTCCACTTTCCTTTATGCTTCCACAGGTGTTTGCCCCAAAAGTTATTTATGAAAATACATTGCTGCAGTACTGAAGAAAAGGTACTTCTCCAAGCTGAAAGATAAGGTTAAGCTAAGAAGGAAAGGGAAGGGTTTGTCAATCATTGCCCAAGACTGACTCAGGAGGGTGGCTTGCCACACACTGGTACTGGAACCAGCTCTGCTTAATACCTTCATCAGCTATCCGGATTCATCAGTGGACTCTCCAACTAGGTGAATAATGTTAAGCTCTTTTAGGGAGACAGATACTATCCTGATAGAAACTCAGGGCCTTAAAAAACCTAAGCAGACAAAAGAAGATGGAAGGTAAGGTAATCGCAAAAGCCAAAAGTAAAATTAAAAAGAATAGCATTACTTGTGTATTTTGCAGAATCACAGTGGTAGTCAGTATAGAAAAAATCATGGCATTTTCCTGTCAACATGCAACAGCAGCCAACAGTGCTATGCATCAGCTGGGCAGGTATAAGAAAGAAGACAGTTCATCTCTTTTTGCTGCTCTGTAAAACACTGGTGTATCCACACTCTGAGTGCTGCACACACAGTTTTTGACCCTGACTCCAAAAAATCTAGTGGAGCTAGAGAGGGTGTAGAGAACAGCAACTGTAAAGACCAAGGGGCCCTACAAGCAGAGACTAAAGGGCCCCAGGACTCCTCAAGCATGGAGATAAAGCGCAAGAGAGGATATGATTGAGTCTTATATACTCAATAACACAGTAGACAGGCTGAAGAACTATCATTCACCTACTCCTGCAACACACTAAGGGATACTTCATTCAAAACACAAGTACTTTACAATCTCAACCTGGAATCTGCTGCCATGGGATGCTGTGGAGGCAGACAGTATGAGCAGACTTATTAGACAAATTTACACACAACAGATCTGTAAGTGGGTACTGAAAGGATGAGGCATGTACAACACCTCTGCAGATGCCTATTCTTTTTTCACTTCAAACACTCTCCTTTTGCCACTGTGACAGACTATTCTATAGAAACTGTACTGGTGTGGCCCAGGAAGGTATTTTTAATTATGTCTCAGAGAGAGAGAATGTAGATGAGGGGAAAAACCCCACCATTCTCCTCCCATTCTAGAACAGTGATTGGTACTCATCAGTCACCCAGCAGCTGAGTAGCCTTGATGCCATCTATCTTTCTTTAATGTAGCGTGCTTTGATTTTTTGTGTAACATCTCCCTAAATATTATATAGTGAGTTGCCTAATAGAAGGCTTCGTGTTTTAATTTGGGCCTGAAAATCAAAAAATTAACAACTGAAGTATTCAACATCCCAGTTAGGTTTCTGCAGCTTTAACACAAACTAGCTCATGCTAGTTTACACAAACTCAAAGACCAGGAAGGAATTTTTATGAAGGAGAATACTTATTTCAAACTAATTTCTCTTCCCCCTTCTTTTTTTTTCACTCTTATGGAAAGTGTATTTTTTAAACCAGGAAAGAGACTGCAAGATTACACTCAGGCAGAAAAATATCCCAAAAAACAGTAATATGTCAAGTGACAGATTTAAATTCCACTGGAACAGAATTAAAAGATCCCCAAGAGATCATTAATGTCATTTCTCAAAAAATATATTCTTCAGAAAAGCAACCTTGCTGTACAAAGGGTTAGTGGGTAATTAATCAGAAATTGTGCCACTACAGAACATGTAACTGAAGAGCAGTTTTTAAGTTCAGAGGATGAAGTAGCTCCACACACAATGGTTAAGAAACCCAAAACAAATTGGAAGTTTTATAAAGCAACTAGTTGACACTCAAAACTGCACTGCCCTGCTGCATATTATCTAAAGGTTTAGAACATGATGCAGATTCTCAGTCTGATTTCATTCTCTAAGAAAAGTTTAACACACAGAGTATATCAAAGTTACCAAGGAGACTCACATTGATTTGTCTTTATAAAATTTTTAATAAACCTTTCAATAAGCCACACAGTTTAATGTTAAGACTACTCAATAAACCCGTTAAATGCAGAACTAGTAACCTATTCTATGAGATGAAGCAACTTTTTGCCTTCTTTAGTTTAACTGTACTGTGCAGCTTTTAAACTCTTTTCAATAAAACTACTAAATAAGATATTTCAGTTACATAAATTTTCAACTTACCTTTTTCCTGTGAATTCTGCTTGACCCTTCTTATTGAAGATAAATTTGGAATCATTATATCCCCATCCATTCCACTTCAAAAGTTCTTGCCTTAAAGGGAGAAAAGTACGCAAGTGAGAATATTAGCACATTGCAGATCCAAAATTTAGAATAAAAAGTCTTATCAGACAGCAATTCAGGAAATCACATACATATCAAAAGTGCATAGCTTAGAGCTAAAAGAAACTCTGATGCCACAATCATTACTTCTTCAGATTGTGTTCTCTGACTTGAAAGACCAGAAACTCTATAAAAACACCCACCAGCTTAAGTCAGTGCACACTGTATGGAATCATTAAGGTTGGAAAAGACCTCCAAGATCATCAAGTCCAACCTTTAACCAAACACCACCATGTCAACTAAACCACAGCACTAAGTGCCATATCCAGTAATTTCTTGAACACTTCCAGGGATGGTGACTTCACCACCTCTCTGGGCAGCCTGTTCCAATGTATGGCTACATTTTCAGTGAAGAAATTCTTCCTGATGTCCAATCGGAACTTCCCCTGGCACAGCTTGAAGCCAGTTCCTCTTGTCCTGTTGCTAGTTGTCTGGAAGAGGAGGCTGCCCCCTGCCTGACTACAATCTCCTTTCACATAGTTTTAGAAATGGAAAGGTCCCCCTGAGTCACTTTTTTCCAGGCTAAACAACCCCAGCTCCCTCAGCAGCTCCTCATATCACTTTCTCTCCAGACCCTTCAGCAGATCCACTGCCCTTCTCTGAACATGCTCCAGCACCTCAATGTCCTTATGGGAGCGAGGCCCAGGACTCCAGGTGTGGCCTCACCAGTGTCGAGTACGGGGGACAATCACTGCCCTGGTCCTGCTGGCCGCACTGCAGCTGACACAGGCCAGATGCCCTTGGCCTTGGCCACCTGGGCACACACAGTGGCTCACACGCAGCCCACTGCTGACCAGCACATCCAGGTCCCCTTCCACTGGGCAGCTTTCCAGCCACTCTTCTCCCAGCCTGTGGCGCTGCCTGGAGTTAAGATTGAATTTTTTTTTGGTTTTTTTGTTTACGTTTCTTTTGCATAAAGAGAGAGGAATAAACCACTGGTGATAGTGATATTCTCCAATTTGCAACAGCAGTGTTTGAAAGATGGTAGGTTTTAAGTCTACATGTAAATACTAACACACAAATAGGTAACATCCAAATATTTCCAGAATCAGGAAGACATTTAGTATTTAAATATATTTTCTTGACAGAGAATTTTAGCTGTTTGCCATCACTACTACAATCCCACTGCATTCTTAACATTCAGTTGATGAGGCTCTTTGAGACACACTTGGATTGAAAAGGTATTTTGGAAAGTCAAAACCAACCAAACCCCAAGAACTGCAGGAAAAACATCAAATACAACCTGAATGGGATATTGTTAAGAAAGTGAATATATAAAAACTAAACCCACAACTGCCAAAAAACAAGCAGAAAACGGAAAAAACTTAAGCACAACCATAACAGAGGATCTCTTAATTATTATCAGAAGTATATCAGTGTAAACATATTTAAGACTTAAGAAATACACTAAGAGTAATTACACACTATCGTAGTTTTGCTCTAAAAGCTTGCCATTTATTTACATTACAAATGAAGTTACTAATCTAAAAACTGAATTTTAGTTATAGAGATGCATCTCAAAGAAGTCTGAAAAGAGATAATTTACCTTCCTCCTCTATATACAATGAATATAGCACTTCCTCTTTGACTGTATAAGAGAAAGATAATTAGCAGTGACCATTTCAAAAAGACCTTGTGATTCAGAGAAAAAGCACTGCTCAAGTCACTTCCAGCTTCCGCATTACACACAAGATAGCTGTGTGATGATTGATCATCAAAGGCCTTCAATAAAAAGGTAATATTGGGTGCTGACATACTGTCAGTCTTGTAATTAAACACACTTGGCTTCAACAAAATCCACTTTCCTCAAACTGCCTTTATACAAGGTTTTAATAAATCAAATGGAAAAAAGCCATAGTCAAGCATTGCAATTGTTTGAATAACACATTTCAATGAGCCTTTGACAAAAAGAAAGCAAACTTTACCAGTTACTGACTACTGAAACAGCTCTATACAGTTGTGAAACAGGCATTTTATGTTGTTCTTCTACACAAGGAAATGATTCTACAATTTCAGCCAAAATTAAACTGTTTGAACAGACAGCTGCCCAGATATAAAAGCCCCTCTGGCTGCCTCCTCTCTCTCAAAAGATTTGATTTTTACACAAGTAGAGTTCACTCAGGAAAGGGCAAGGACCCACTCATATTCCATTGCATGGGAAGGCCTTGTGCTAGAGTGCTGATATGACAGATTATCAAAAAGGGTTCTTAAAACATGTTACACAGACTTACCTAGTTTTACACTTATTTCTATATATGTATAAGTATTGCATATATTTATACAAAGTCCCAGAAAGATACTAAGTCATACACATTGGAGCTGTTCCCAGCTGAGAAGAAGCTGACACAGAATTGGCCAACTGAACTGGCATTTATTTTCTTTTTTTAAACTAAATGTTCCACTCAAATGCCCACCCCTGCAGTCCTCTTCAAGGTAACATTTCTCCCTCTGCTGACTAAATGTAGTATTTCTATATACCTGATCTCTGTAGTTTGTTAAATCCTGTAAAGTCAGAACAGACTTGATATTAATAAGCAAAATTTGAGGAAGGCTCAAACAGCTTCCCCCCTAATTCAGAGAGGGAAGTCCTCTAGCAAAGCAGTGACAAAATAAACATGCCAAGTATGGTACATGAAACAGGCTAGAGAAACTAGATGCAAAGCTGGCAACACAAAAGGCCAGACCCTAAAGAAACTGGTAACATGAGATAAACTGATAATGCACAGGTTTGAAACTATCATTAGTCCTGATGTTGGCACAGACGGATACTTCCCACAAAATCATGGGGAGGTATTATTAATTAAGGGACCAAAGACAGACCCAGATACGAGGTCTTTCTGCTAAGCTGACTGCATTCCCAGCTGTTTGGGTTTTTTAAAGGCCTAATTTCCTGTGTTAGTTTTAAAACACCTGGCACTTCTATAAGGCTTTAAAATACAGAGTTTAGGAGTTTAAACTCCTAAGAGTTTATTTTCAGGTTGAACTATTACAGAATAAAATAAGTACACAAAGCTTTACTCTGCCAGACAACACTGATCTAGTTTTTGGTGTAATGACAATAATTAAATTAAAATCTAAAGTAACAGTTTGCATGTTTGTACAAGAATAGCTGACTCTAAAGCATCTTGGCTACCTCATAATACAAAGTCAGGAGATTTCACAGCACCTCCCACAATGGGCAGTATTGTATCTTGTGACAGGTAAACACCAGAACGAAAAAACTTCAGCATTTAATTTTTATATTCAAAACTATACTGAGCGAGTCTGAGGTTTCTATTTGGAAACAGGGAGGGCCGTTTTTCGAATGAGTCATCTTACATTTATTCTTTCTTTTGTTCCACCATACCAGAGTACTGTCAGCTTAAGAACCGTGGTTTGATTTATTTACTGCAGTTTCTAGCACTTCATGCCTACACACTAAGAACAAGTCAGAGGAAATACTGCATATGGCTCCCTAAAAAAAAAGAAGCCTAAAAAGGCCAGATTTTAGAAGAAATGCTGATTGGTCAGCTCTGATTTGTAATTGACATACTGCAGGAAGGCCAAGTGGTTCAGATCATCTTGCACAGCATTTGAAAGATATGCCCTTCACAGGCAAAAGTCGGTGAACCTCAAGACTGGAGAGAATTACCTTCAGCACAGAGGAAAGCAGGAGACATCCAGAGATTTGCAAGCCTGCATGATTACTGAGGCAATAGTGGTGTCATACTCATGTAATGCAAAGACTGAACTTTTAGCACAGGGTCTCCCCCACATGTATCCAAGGCTTCTTCACAGAAGCAAGATGAAAGTGCAGTTCAACTCTGCTGGATAAATGCAACTCAAGTGGAGGAAAGCCAAGACGCTCACATCAGTTTTCCCCACGATAACCACAGACACTTTCAATTCAATCACCAGCAGATGCCTGGCATTAAAATCATATATATATATATAAAATACTCAGAGGCACTTCTGTTGGATGATGCAAGAACCAGCAGATTCTTGGAAATTAAAGTGGCAGTTTTAAGGGCTACCACATGGACTTAAGCACCAGTATTTGCCTACTGTAACAAAGCGCTGCAGATTGTAGAACTCTTGCAAAACCCAGTGCATGGTTGCAGTCACACCGAGGCAGTAGTATGCTGAAAAGGTGTTACAAGAAGACATTACCGAGAGAGCAACTCCTCAAGAGTCCACCTCAGCTGGACTTTGGGTTACCAACTCAGGCCACCAGCTGGAAACTCAGAACCCTTTCCACAGGTGATACCAGATCACTCCCCCTCTCCTCTGGAGCAGTGTCTCTCTTAGGGTTATACAGTCACACTTCTCAACCAAGTAAGCAACACTACAGTGTTGCTGAAGTCAATAGTAAATTAGCATCAGGTGCTTGGAATAAAGAAAGAGAATGCAGCCCTAGGAATCCCTTCAGGAACTGCTTTGTGAAAGCATCGTTTATCTGGAAAAGAATGCCATGCTGACAATCTTACACTTTTTCCCCCTCTTGGAGTATCTTCCCCTGAAGAAAATCTACTATAATCATTTTTAAGTCTGAAGTCAAATAACATCTGTTTTATAACCTTAGACACATTCAGGTTGTGTAGCCCACACTTTCAGCTAAGCCTCTGCAGCTGCACATACCCTGATTAAGGCTGCTACTCTGTTTGCTGAGTATCTGATATGACAACACAAACCTGCGTTGATATTTACAGTTTAAATCTACAGTGAGCAGCAAATGCAGGCAACAAGATTTCAGGCAAAAGACTTCAAGGGCTTTTTTTTTTTAAAAAAAGCAGTTTGCTTTTTTAAAAATATTCTGACAAAACAAGTGTTCGCTTTCCTTACACACATTCCTAGCCTTGACTATTTCATTACTCTTCATTTCACCACGTTGTAATAAACAAAGCCCCAAGGAATAAGGAAATCGGTGTTTCTCGAGTGTTCTTTCATAGAAAGCCTAAGTCAATTAGGACAAATTAAAGATTGAGGAAAACCAAGCCATTATAACCATGCTCCTCAGTACACACTTGGCCAAATGATGATTCTTATGCAACAGAATACTTTATTAGATGTTCTCTCTATTCCACCTACTACTTCAGTTGACACCCAGCTTAATTTTTATCTTTGAAGAAACTGCTCTACTACAAAAATGTGTACACATGGCTACTTCCAGACAATAAATGAGTACGATTTTTCAAACACTAGAGATCAGTCTTTTGAGAAGTATTTCCTGAAAGCCTGCAAAACTAGGAGGTCTGCTTTGCTATCTTAAAAGAAACAACTTAATCAAGGAATCAATTGTCTGCCATTTATCTGCAAAAGCAAAGTTCAGTTCCCAGACAACACTGTTTTACCTATTCTATAGAGGATTATTTAGCATGCTTTGTAGCAAATATATGAGATAAGTGCTGAAGAAAACTTTTTGACCTTCACCATCAACACTGAAAACTTGCACACAACAGCCCACTTTTAGATATAACAACACTACAAAGGCAGAGGCATTATGCTTGTCCATCACATCCTGCTACAATTAATTTTTGACACTCCACATTATTTGCTTTCTACAAAAAAAGTACACTAACAATTCGGGAAAGTCTAGTTGGCTGCAACTTCTTACACTACTGATCTCCTTACTTTACTTCAGCTCAAAGTAGCTTCCAGTCCAAGTAATTACTCTAGTCTATTGCATTAACAGATTATTCTAATTCTACTCAGTTTAAATAAACACATCAAGCTAAAGTAAACAGCTATATATACACATTCATTTTCTTGTGTATAACAGTTCAGACCTCAGTAGATAGCAAGAAGCCGATCTACAAAATTGTTTCAGGTTTTTGCCATAAACTGCTACTTGCTTTTATATAATAATCCATATTGACCATTACATATTAAATATACTTTACACTTTTATATAGGGTTTTTACTAATAAAATTTACCTAATGAATATATCCATTTTGGCTTACTTGGGATCAAATGGTCTTTCCATAAATATTATATTACTTAATTTTTTACATTTCATCTGCCTGACTTGCACACACCTGGATCTAGATGTCAGACAGGAATTGCTGTTGCCTATGAACTCACATCTGCCACCAGATTATTACACCTTTTATCATGCTAATGTAGCCATATGAGAATCTTCTTTATCTGTTCCTCTACTTCAAGTATTAACTTCAACTAACAATTAACTTCTTTGATGCAATCACAGAACCTCTTGTGAACTGCCACACCTTTCCCAATGCAACAGGCTCTTTCGATTTCTCACTCTTCTAATTTCTTAAGACTCTGTCTGTAGTGGCACCAGCCCTTTCCTTCTTCGCCCTAAGTTTCCACTACCTTACGGTCAAAACTCAGCTATAATCAGGATACAGTTTAGCATCAAGGGTTGCTTAAACATTGTTATTTAAAGAGCTAAATCTTTATAATAAAGATTGGTCTGACTTTTGGGAGTGACAAAGCCTCTTGCACATTACTTGTTAAATTCAAGTAGCAGCAATTCTTTAGGAGTTAACTTATATTGCTGCTTAATAAAGTCATAATCCTTAACAGCAACTACAGCAAGAATTGCAAGAGTCTCTATGAAGATATGGCGACATTAACACATTATTACGCTGAACAACCTGGCTGTGAACTCAATCCACAGCAGTCAGCTGGCTACACCTTAGTTTACCTTGGATAACAGTATGCCCATAATAATTAAAAGATATTCACAAGCCTCTCTTCATCCCACAGGAAAGCAGCTTCTACACAAAGAGATAGGATAATCAGGAGATCCTGTCCTGCTTTCTTCTGCTCCAGGACAGATAAAAATGTTAAGCCTACAAGCTAATGAGTCAACATTTCAACTAAATCAATTATCTCTTTTAACAACTGCCAAATTATTTAAAGTTTGACTTGAGTAAGTTATAATACAAGCTATTTTGACAAGATCAACATCAATGCATGCTCCACTTCTGGGGCACTCTTACTTTCTAGCATACCTAACAGTTACTCTGGCTCAGCTGTGTCCTAGGGAGTTGTAGCACCTGTTTCCAAAGCAGGACAAGTTGAATACTTCATGTACATCGAGCTGAAGTTAAGTTTGCCACTCAAGTCTTACCAGCGAAGTGAGTTTACTAATAACCAGTCAACAAAAGTCAACAGCATAACATGAAAGTTCAGAAAAAGTAATTTCAAGGAAGAGAGCTCTTGTAGAAGTACAGGTGTTAAGTTTCCTAAGCCTGTGTTTCCATGGAGAAAAAACATGCCCTTCAGGTCACGTGTGTATTCACAAAAGCTTGTTTCTCCTGCTCTTCATGAATGCAATAACTGGCTGTAGAAGTTACGCTATAACCCATTTAAAATAAATCCCTGAAAACTAGCTAAACTGATTTTTTTCAGACATAGTGATTTCTTCCTTAATTCAAACCAAATTAAAACTCAATATGGAAGTCAACAACTTTGGAATGACCCATTTGTCCCAGGAACCAGCACTGTTTGACACACTTCCTGAAAGAGCACAAAATTCCCCTCAGTGAGAATGAAAAGCTTTCAAAGCTGTTCACATTTGACTACATGTGCATGGCATTCCAGTCCTCCCAAAGCAGGCAAGTTTCACTTGTGGCCCTAGGCCTGTTAGAATAATTCAGGCTGTTCCCTGCTCTTTTCTTGAAAAGGTTGAGACCAAAGCATAGCCTGAATAAACTTTCCTCAAAGGAGGAACAACTCTCCTAATCAGCTGCTTGCCCAATCTGCCTCCGGACAGCCCCTGTGCACAATAACTCATTAGTCCCTATCCACAGCTCAGTGGAGAGCAGCAGGTTTTATACAACCTCAACCTTAGAGCACTCTTATAAGATAGCAGGCCTACATATACATAGAAAATCCACATCTGAGAAATGGGGAAAAAAAGAAAAGTCACAAAATTAATACAAGTCCTCCCCAGCAGAAAGGTGGCCTCATGATAACAAGTTACATGCAACTATGTCTTGGTATTATAATAGTATCATTTTTAAAAAGTCTAGTAGACAAATAAATCCAAGAGCCAGTGAAAGAGAGAACCAGAATGAGACCTAAAATGAACTAGAGACTTTGTGGTTTCATGTGACCTGAGATTCCTTACTACTACATACAGTAAAAACCAGAAAAAGAACTTCATATGTTTAAAATTACTCATTTTTAATAAACTTCAGCTAGAGCCCAATGCACGAGCACGCTCTGACAGCACCCACATCAGCTGAGGGCTTCACTTGGCTGAGAACAGGGAGCGCCTGGGCGCCCGCACACAGACCCTGCTCTTCACACGGGCTGCACTCCCCACGAGAGCAGCCTCCGAGTATTTTATAAAACCAAAGCTTCCCCATCACACTCCCGGTAACTGAGGTGACCGTGAGCGAGTTTTCATTTGGACACCAACCCCTCCACACAGAAGTAGGCAAGAGGCTGCAGACCCCCTATTCCCGCTGTGCCCCGGCCCCGCAGCGCCGAGCCGCCCCGGCACCGCACCCGGCACCGCACCCGGCACCGCACCCGGCACCGCACCCGGCACCGCACCCGGCACCGCACCCGGCACCGGGCCCCAGATCGGAAGAGC
>JAWWMO010000178.1:22856403-22870547 GCA_035047845.1 Dendrocincla fuliginosa | reverse complement strand
GGGTCAGAGGGCGCGCGGCCGGAAGGGCCGCCCCGCGGGGGCACCGGGCGCGGGCACGGCGGGGGGGGGGAACGGAGGGGAACGGAGGGGAATGACAGGGAATGGAGGGGAGCGGCTGGGAAAGAAGAGGAATGGCAGGGGATGGAGGGGAATGGCAGGGGATGGAGGGGAACGGAGGGGAGCGGCTGGGAAAGAAGAGGAATGGCAGGGGATGGAGGGGAACGGAGAGGAAAGGAAAGGCAGGGAGCGGCAGGGAATGGCACGGCACAGCACGGAAGGGCGAGCCGGCCCCGCGGCCACCCCGCTGGGCTCTCCTCTTTTCCTCTTTAACCCTTTCCCCCGGAGTGTTGCTAGAGGTTCCTGCCCTGAGAGGGCAGGGCCTGCGTGAGGAAATCGCGGAGAGCCACAAAAGCGTTTATTAGAGGTTTCTTACGTCCTGTGCTGCAATTACAGCCCCGGTAGATTGCTGAGCACGCTGGAGAGAACACAAAGGTGTCCTTTGGAGACGAGAATTGCCTAAATTAGTGATGAAATGCTAAGTAATGGCAACAGCACAGGTGGGTTACTCAAGAAACAGGTGGCAGGTAATCCTGCAGGAGCCAGCGATGTTATCGCTGCCTGCCTGACCTGGCTGCTCATCCCACGCCACACAGCCCTGGAAGGGGCGCCCCAGGCTCCCCGGGATCTGCTGCCCCAGGAACCCACACCACGGAAGGAATGCCGACTGACTGACTGGGAATATATCCCCTCTGCGCCTGGGATAGCCATCACTGGGTCAATCCTGTCCAAAATTGCCAGTCCTGACTGTATTTGGGTGCCGTGGGAATGCCTGGGATTCTCCTTGTAGCATCACTTTGAAGGGGGAGAAGAAATGGGCATTTAAGGGGAGATACAGTGTTGATGCCAACCTCGGGTGCTCTCTGCTACTAGGAATTTACCTTCATGCACTAGGGTACTTTGGGTTTCCACTCAGGAAAAGATGTGGGACCTGGAAAAATTTTAAAGGAAAACAGATTATAAGAGGGTTTTTTCCCATCAGGGAATGAAAAAAGGCTGAACAAACTGAGTCCCTTGGAAAAGCCAGAGGAAGATAGGTTATCAGTCTTCAAATATGCAACAGACTGCTGTGAAAAGAAAGGAAGCGAGCAATCTGCCCTTCATGTCCCAGCTAGGCTGGTGAGAAGTAATGAGCTAAAACTGCAAGATACAACTTCAGTATTAGCATTAGACTGCTTTCTAATGGCAGTGAAAATGAAAAGCTGTTGTAGTCTGCCTTAGTAGAGAGCAAAGTCACCTTCATTGGACAGCATTAAGAACAGGCAACGTATTTCTATCAGAAATTATGTCTTTCTAAGCAGTTCTGCTCGGGGCAAGGAGATGTGCTAGATGACCTCAGATTAATTCCATCTTTTTCTCTGTGACATGTAGTAGATCCCACTGGTGAAGCCTACTCAGCTGTCACACAGGACCTACTTCCATGATCGGCTTTTGCAGCTGACTGTCACCAGCCAGCTTTTTGAAAGTCTTGAGTGGAATGTTAGTATCTAGGTGGTGACTGATACTTTCATAATGACATTTTGTCTATCACTGTAGATTTGTTCATTCCTTCCTCCTATGTTATGTATATGAAATAAAATGACATGAAAATTCATAAAGCTCTTACCCTTTTTCGAACCTCTTTCAGGGACCTATTTCTCCCGTGATACTTCAACATGATACCTCTCCATTAGCTAAGCAACCAGCAGGAAGCTCTCCAGGGAGCAGTATACAGTGCACAAGCAGTGGGTCTTTGGTTCAGTTCCCTACCTCGCATGCAATATCAGTGCTTCTTTAAGTCATAGCTCCCCATATATAACCCAAGGATAACAGTATCTCCCCAGAGAGGCTGGTCTGAAAATACACTAAGGACTGTGGGACAATGTGGGACCAAACCCTGTAAGGCCTACTGATGAAAAGATGAAAAGCAGTACATAAAAGCCAGCCAGGTGTTACTACTATTTGTTTTGCTTTTATTCTTGCTATTCTTAATTGATTTTATGTCCTTTGTGTACTTGGACTAGAAAACAGTCTAATATTCCTGAGGCAGTGATTGCACTAGTTGCAATGGGATCTTAGCCTTAGGTTAGGTTTCTGGTGTTACTGCAGCATAAACAGCTGTTCTGGCAGTTTGATAGTTTGGTTATGGAGTTAAATTCCCCCTCTGTGAATAATTTGTATACAACTTTCTGGATTAACTCATGCATATCCACATTTAGCTGTCTGCTGCTGTGGAGGCAGTCTGTAGGGAACAAACTCTGGTCTCAACTGAGTTTCCATTTGCATTGTTTACTGAAGTTATGGATATATCTGAGAGGACTTTAAGACACAGTTATCTAAAACTTCCTACATTGCTGAATGCTGGCAAAGAAATATTAAGTCCACTGTAGTGGGCTTCAGATTTTCCTAGAGTGTTTCTTTGTGTCATAGCCACCTGTAAAGAGCAATAACAAGCCCCTTGCTCATTTATTTGATCCTAATCATAGAGGTTCCCAGTAAAAAATGGAATTCAACTAATACCTAATAAGCAACATTTGTCACTACCTCACAACTTAATTTTCAGAAAAGCTCCCAATTAGTTTTAAAGTATGTGTGTGGATGGAGATTGAACTGGGAATGGTAGAGACATGGTGGTATGGTTTGGAAACCATGGAGAGCCCTTGTCTTATGCAAAGCAAAGGGATAGCTAAGCAACACCTCATTTGTGAAGTAAGAGTGCTGAGTTCCTACCAGTGCTCTGCATGCAATCCCTGGCTCCCTTGGAAGGATGACAATGTTCATAAAAGGCAGCAGTAACATAGTGTGCTGTCGGATTGTGAGGTCACTGTTTCTCACTCTCCTGAAGTGAACCACTGGCATATTTTCAAAAATCATGTCTCATTTAATAATATGAAGTCTACCTGATAAGTAAGAGTGCTGAGAAGAAAACTTAGGAAACACAGTTTTAAAAGTAATATGTGTGACACCAAAGAGAACTGATGTCAATAAAAATACCAGCAGATTTACAATTCAGTAGTTGGAAGTATTCTAGTCACTGTTGAGCTTATTCCATGAGCTGTCCTTCCCACATACCCGAGTGCATCTGCAAACATGAGTGAGATGCCAGATCAATGGGACACTCTTCATGTAATCAAAGACCTGCATTTCCAGAACTCTTTACACTGGCATATTTAAGAAACATAGTTTTAAAGGCAGTTTACAGTGTAATACAAAATAAGGTGGCCAAAATAAGGTGGTCTTCATAACAAGGTGTCTCAGAGATCTATTCCGCATCTATTAGTGGCCCCATGGGAGACCACAGAGGGAACTTGCTGCCGCTGAAGACAAACACTGCACTCTCGAACAACCTGTACACAGGCTGTGGAAAGAAAAGACTCTTCTGATAAGTCTTCCTGCCTTGAATGAAGTTCTGCAACAAGTGGCTGAGAATCAACTAATGTAGCATGAAAGCCCTTGAGATGTAGGTGTCAGATATGGAGAATTAATTCCTGGAATACAGCAACTTACAAGTTACTGAAATAGAAACTGCACATGCATCTAGAAGAGAGAGTACTGTGTTCAACTTAAACTGTAAAAAGGATTTTGAAATATTCCAAAGAAGTTTTATTGAAACATGAGAAAGTTCCGAGTCCTAGTGGAACTGGCAGGAATTGCAATGCTGTAGTACACACCTTTACTGACTAAACAGCAGAAAAAGTTGTGGGATTTTTTTGTTTGTTTTTTATTTTTCACTTTCAAGTAGCATGGCTTTGAGTTATAATTCTTGATTCACCTCACTGTTTCTGAGGGCAACAGAAGAACATTATCATAATCCTAGAGAATGAGAAAATTAACATAAAAATCCTTTGCTTTCTAGAAAAATGGAAAAGTAGAAACTATTTTTTTCAAGACTCTGAGCGGCAAGGTTTAAACAGGAGGAAACACCTACTTGAATAAGGGGTGTTGCAAATGTTCTTGCTTTCTCCAGTTCAACTGCTATTCAGATGTGATTGACACTAATTTTTTAGAACACCTTTTTGCTCTGTACTCCTGTACAAAAAGCCACCACCTACAGAAGAGGTGGGGTTTTGGCTGCCCTAGGTACAGGATGGGTGTGGGACATTCACAGCAGAATGATGAGCTCAGAAGAAGCTCTTGAGGCAATAAAGGGGGGGGAAAGGCATAAGCCCTTGAAATAACCTCTTGATTAGTCATTTTTTCACCAGAGGAAAAAAAAATAAAAAGAAAGCCTACACACATTCAAGAACGTGTCATTCAACACCAAGTAATTCATGCTCTGGGAGGAGTTTTGTTGATATTTGGATGGCCCAAGAAGTTTTTCTGAAGTAGCCAATTTCTCTAAGACCTACTTAGGTATCGTGTCATTTTTTTAGCATCAGCAGAGACCCTGGGGAAAAGGCACTGCATCCATCCGTCAATCCATCCATCCACTACCAGCTTATGGCAATATGAGCTCAGCTTGTAGGCAACCTCTGTGCCACAGAAGAAGAAAGGCAGAGGCCTCAGGGCTTAGAGCTGGGGAGAAGCCTGCAGCACCTCACGGCATTGGCAGGGATCAGCCTGGATTTGAAAGGTTACACAAGGATCGGAGTGAAACTAGGAAAAAGATGTTAAAAGCCTGCAGAGCACGGTCATGAATGAAACCTCCTGTCTAGGGATCTCCAACTAGAAGCCGACCTTTTTTGTATGGAAAAAGTTAGTGGCCAGCATGTTCTCTCTTTAAACATACAAAAAGTGCATATGTTTTTGTACATGGCAGAAGCTCTCTCCTGTTAGAAAGTATAAAAGACAACCAACTATTTCAGCTTGCAGTCAGTAAGATGACCTGAACAGCGTAGAAATGCTAGAGCTTAAAAATAAGTCTGTATATGAACAAGAGCTGATCACTGGGAAACAAATACTAAATCCTTGTCCATAATATGTTTTAAAATGTATATAAACTCCTCTGAGAAACTGCTGTGACTTCACTAGGTCTTCCGTTGGTGCCTCAAGGCAAAGTTATTAGTAATATATTCTTACTATCTATGTACTAGTAAATCCATACCTGATTTTTCTGTATACCACATTTTGCATGAAAGAAAAATACTTACTAAATTGTTATGTGTATACATGGATATGTCTGTGCACCAGTCAGTTCAAGGTTGGCCTTTGCAAACAGAATGAGATGCATCACTGTTAATTTCTTCTGATTACCTCTGGTAGTAAAACCAGTTATCCTCGGTCACTGGTAGCAAGTGGCAGATGTTTATCACTGTACATACTTTGCAGGTTCCCAGTGAACTCATTTCACCACTTTCATTCTACTGTAATGACAGTCCTGCTGCATCCAAATAAGGGAAGAAAGACAAGCTTCTTAGAAAACTCTGCACAGAGATGTATATCCCTGCCCAGTTTCAACTCTTCCGCAACCTATGTCGAAAACCTGTCAAGAGAAGAAGCTTTCCTATTTATTTATTGAGGCAATTCTGTAAAACCAAACATAGTTTCCACATATGGCTTCTCACGGCATGGTTGGTGAAACTAAGCATAATGTGACATTTATAAACAGTTGGCTTTCAAGGTGCATATCCCAAAGGAGCTCGTCAATTGCACACTCTTTTTTACTGCCCCAAGACTTTCTCTCCTTCCCCTTTTTTAAGAGAGCTGTCAATTACAATGAAATGTAGCTGCCCAGCATGACAACTGAGCTTCTCTAGAAACTATTTGCTTCTACACTTTCCTGGCTCTTGCAGCTCCTGTATACCTGCATTTTGTCTTCGTGACTTCATCTCATTACTATTCTCAGTTCTCTTTCCTTACTTTCAGAACTCCCATTTTTTCATTCCAGCTTTATACACTCCTGTGGAAGAGTCTGGCAGGAAGTCTTGCAACACTGAAAATCCCCTTTTGAGAAGGAGCATTGCCTTTCTTAGTCCAATTTATGAATTTATGAATCGAGTTGGTAGTTTCCTTTTGAGACATTTAATTTGTATAATTATGATACTCTCCTCATTTGGATAGTTGCATATGATTGGAAAGAAAATATGCCCTTTGTATTTTCCCAAAATATATTGCTCTAGTAGCCAGCAGACAGAGAAACATTCTGTGGAGAATTGAGGTAGAAGAAGCTGGATGTAGTAAACACTAATCGAGTTCAAGAATTTGTCCTGATAATCCTATATCCTGGTAACCTCCTGTCCCCTGTGCTCTAATGTGTATGGAGTGTGAAATCAACTCAGGATCCTGCTTGGATCTCTATGGACATCCAATCCCCTGGGGAGATAATAGAATAATGGAATGGTTTAGGTTGGAAGGGACCTTAAAGATCATTGAGTTCCAAAACCCTTGCCATGGGCAGGGACACTTCCACTAGATCAGGTTGGTCAAAGCCCCATCCAACCCGGCCTAGAACACCTCCAGGAACGGGGCAGCCAGTTTCTCTGGGTAACTTGTTCCAGTATCTTACCAGCCTGACAGTAAAGAATTTCTTCCTAGTATTTAATCTAAACCTACTCTCATTTTGAAGCCATTACTCCTTGTGCTGTCACTATATGCCCTTGTATGAAGTCTCTCTCCATACTGGAAAATAGATTATATTAAAGTATTTTGTTAAGTAATCTAGTCTAATCATGTGGTATGATGCACTAAAATTTTTATATTAACATTTCCCCAATCTTCTACAATTTCTCTGAATTTAGAGGAGGAAGAAGAAATTACCTAATAATGGCATTTGCTTAATTCTGTGTTTTCCTTGTTTATGTCTCTAGACATATTGGTTCTAATAACCATTGTTACTGCTGAGGGTATATAACATATAAACTGTATTGTGGAAGAGAATGTTGCTTGTGTTTTACTTAGAAACTTAATCCTTGTATATCCTTTTGAGAAGATTATAGGTATGACAAGAACTCTACAACTTCTGAGTGAGAATAAGGTCTCAGGAGGAGGAGAAATACAAGAGTGTGAAGAAAGCTGATGATTGTGCTTGGATTCAGTTTAAGTCAGTTGAATTTTTACTTGCTTAGTTAAAATATGAAAAAGGTGTTGAAGAAAACCCTAGTGTATTCGTGCAGTTCTTGACTGAACCTTATTACAGAATTCTTTACTGATAGAAAAGCAACATTTATTAGATAACCTGGCAGAAACGTTTGACATATTTCAGTTAAAACTGTAACATTTCAGTGTTGTGGCTAATTCATAAGAACCCTTTCCTGGATCAGATAGCAAGGCAGCTTAACAAACACATCAGCTATTGCAAGTCCTTCTTCAGAGCTTAATGAGAAGGAACAATTTCTACAAGTGTTTATTACATTTTAAGAGGATTCCCTAAGTGTGCTTTGGGGAATACCAAGGTATGCAACATCAGACACAAAATTAAGCAATGTTATTGTGTAAACACCGTGTTGGGGAGAGGCAGAATGTTTGAACAGACCATGCAAAAACTGTTCCCAAACGAAAGCTGACAAATAATTACGTGACTCGTTAAAATTAACAAAACAAACCTTAAATATGCATTGTATTTGACTGAGGTGTTTGATTCTGCTTCTAGGGTTCCCTTCACAGTGTCATTGGTTTGACCACTTTTCATGTGAAATGACTTATTTTCCCTTCCTTAAAATGATAGGTTTTTCAAGATCTTGAGAGAACTCAGTGTCAAAGCAGAACAAAACATCTACAGCTTAGATTAACTCTGTCACAATAATTCTTGTATCATCTTATATTACTCCATAATTATCTCCCACACAATAGTACTACTGTCCTGTAGAGATAGCTACCAGTGGAAAGTTTTTATAACTAATAAGAGAGAATTTTATTAAACATCTGAATTTCCAGGTGCTTTGTGAAAATGGAAGGCAGTCTGCAACTATGAGACATCTGCATTTGTTCTGATATATGCAAGTACCCATATCATTTTATAATTCATATCCACAGTCTTTTGACACACAGCTTAAAGACTATCGGTATCATTTAAGGTCTGATGGGGAAATGGGCTAAGCTCAGTCCTGATGTCCTGCAGCAGATTTGCAGTTTATGCACTAAGCTACATGTAGTATTACCTAAACAGCCACTTCCTCCCAATCCCCTGTACTTGCATCTTTTTTCAGCCCTCAGTGATATTCAGTCTCTTCTTAGTCTGTTCCCCCCAAATTCCTACAATTGCATATTATTCCTTCCAGTTTGGCCCAACTTCCTTCTGCACTGCCAAATCAGAGGTGCTTTCTGTCAAATCAACATGCTTCCCTTTATGTGCTAAGGAGATATAGTGGGACTAATACAATCCATTTTGAGAGACATGCTTCAGAATGAAGACATTCAAGAATACATTGAAAGATGTGAGAAAAGATGAGATGAGAGTCAGACAGAGTGTAGACAAAAACACATGGTGATATTAGGCATTTAATGGTCTGGTCCTGTGCTGTGCCAGGAGGGGATTGAACACCCTAAGCAATTACATGGTAAGATGATGGAGGCAAACTGAGCATTCAGCAGTGGTTTTTTTGAGCTTGTGCCACAGAAAGCTTCACCAGGAGACTGCCAATCCATGAACATAAGATGTGGTCTTGTACCATGTTTCTTTTGTGCCTCTGCAGTTCCTCAAGGCATGGAGAAACAGGAAGGAGAAATCAGAGTCCTCAAAAGAGCAACCAGAGTCACAGAGGTGTGCACAGGGAACTTAACCCCAGGATGGTAAGCACCATCCACCATGTATTGTTGCTCTGGTGGCCAGCCACAGCAGAAAGAGAGTAATATAATGGTTTACATGCAGTTAAATTATCAATATGCCAGTACATACCATTTGCATTTTGTTTAGGGCAGGAGCATGCAGCTCCTATTCCTCATTCTCCTTTTCCTTGGAACTGGATCTAAGTTCTTCAGTTTTGCCCCTTCTGAGAAAGAAAAAACAGAAGGAGGAGGCAGACTGAAGCTTGAATAATGAGATCAGGTAATGAATCAAGGAAGTTTGAACAAATGTAGCTAATTCTGTCATTGTGTGAAACAAAATGTTGATTCAACTCTAATTTAGGCTGGGGAAGTCAAAGGCAGCAAAACGGAATATTTGTATGAGCAAAAGCAACATTTCTGCTCAGATACAAATCTGTTGCAGTTTTAAAAACACAGTTTTAGCATCAGAAATGCTGGTAAAAAGGGTTGCTTTTCAGCATTTTTCAAATTACAGCACAGTATATTAAGAGAAATGAGTGGCAATTTATCTGAATATGCAAGGCTATAAACTGGAGCAGTTCAGCAGCTGCTCCACAGGCAGCTAAACTGTCTTTGTGATGAGGGAGAGACCCTCCCGGAGAAGGGTAAAGTGGACAGTCATGGGCAGGAACCACTAAAAAGTATCATTACCTATAAGTAAGCTAGCACTGCTAGAGGAAACGGAATAGTGAGCATCACTAGCAGGCAGCCTAGCAGTCTCCCTGTCATTTTGGAAAGACTGGTTATTTGTTGATTTTAACTTTTTTAAATGTTGTTTCCTTCCTGATGATGATGTGACTTGAATTCATCTGCGTATTTGATCTTCATCTTGTACAAGTTTAATTAAGTCTATACAATTAAAGGCTGGCGTCAGCTTACCCCGTGGAATTGGCAGCAGCGGGACACCTCAAACACTGCTGCTGCTGCTGCCTTGCCAGACCTGGGGACTCCAGTCTCGGGCGCTGTCAAGGCAATGCTGTTCACCAGTGCTTTGTTTCAATAGAGAAATGTGGCGTATACAAGGGACAACAAAGGCAACTCCTTTTTTGAAGAACACAAAAGAGATTAAGCTGGTCTCAGCTGAAAAGGATGCCATCAATTTAGACAGCAGCCTGCTCTTTCAGCTGAAAACACGGGAAATGGAGCAGCACAAATGGGTGAACTGCTTGATTTTCCAAAATATTTGTGAGATAATTAATCTCTGCTGCTTGCTTTGTTTGATAGGGGACCAGCTTACTGCTCCATTACATGGAATGATGTCGCTGAAGAAGGTAGGCATTTTCAAATGAGAGAAAAACAGAATTTATTTTCTCTTTAACACAACATTCTTTGTGTGTTGAGAAGTGAAAAAACAAGCTGTCCTTGTGTTCATGGCTCCTCAGCACTGCAGCACTGGAAGTTTAGGGGCAAAGGAACAGTTGTAAAACAGAAAGTGGGGGCAAAGCAAGCAGTGCCAGACTTTGGCGGAGAAGGTACTACTGTAAATATACCTAATGGCTAGGCATAAAAAGAGGTACTGAGTGATTCCTCGTGCCCTTGTGAGCTGAAAGCAGCTTGGTGAGAAACCTCAGGGCAAGCATTCCCAAGCTTGCTGGAACATCTACACTCTCGGATAATAGTGTTGGCTCCCCTGCTAGAGCACTCCCTCCTGGCCAATGTATGCATTAGTTTTAAGAGGGCAGCTACGGAAAATAGGACAACCTTGTGACTAAAGGAAGAATAAAACCATGGCAATAAATTCAGCAAAGGGAGGGTTAGAAAATTAAGACATTCGTCAGGACAATTGTCTTGCTGTGGCAGTGGTAGCATTTACCTTGGACATCTTGGTACAAGGCAGCTTGGGCCAAGAGCATTAAAACTGCCTTATTCCTAATAAAATACCAACTTTCAGCTGGAATGGAGAGGGTGAAACTCCTGGTGCACAGGAAAGCAAGACAGCTAAAATGCCTGCTCCTGAGACCTTAATTTGATTTTTTCTTCTGTGTTTGCATTTTTCCTTAACTGGCTAGAGACCATTTCTCTCTTATTCCTCCAGTAAGATGTTTAAACTCCTTGTTTACTGCTCAGTGCATAATTCAAACTCTCCAAATCTCAGAGCAGAAAGCACTGCTTTTGGATCTTCAGTGGCTTTTAGAAAAAGCTTTTTAGCAATTATTTTGTAGTCAACTGAACTGTGTATTTATATATCAGCAAAGTATTTGCTAAACAATTTTGTTATAGTGTCTAAATATACTTTATTGCAGCTTCTAACCGGTTTCTATAAACCGCTAAAAACTAAAAAGGAAAAATTATTTGCCTCTGATTTATTTTCCTGGTGATACCCTGTATCTCAGAATTGCCAAGCGTTCCTGCCTTCCATAGCTCTGACTTGACTTGTATGGCATTGTTGGCTGTGTTAAAACAGGCAGTCTTGATCCTTATGCTTTGTCAGTCTTACTTGAGGTTTTAGTCAGTTATGTTTTGGCTGGATTTCAAAGAAAAAATTTACATTTTTTTAATTTTTTTCCCCTGTCAACCCTTCATTTCTAAATCCACCTTACCTTGTATGCGTTCCCAGGGCTCTTCAAAATGTACTATTTGTTGGAGCAAGACTCCAGAGCCAGCAGCCCAGCTGCACAAGCATCTCTCAAGACTTCTGGAATGCTGACCTGTGATGAGCTGACTCAAATAAGTGTCTCTGTGGCAAGTTTTGTTGCAGTGTACTCAGCCCTGCAGATCCCTGCAGGTAGTGCCAGCACAAGCCAGACAGGGCCAGCAGTGGGTCCTGGAGTCGCCAGCTAGTGCAGACATCCCTGCCTCAGGTCCTGGAACGCCGGTGCTGAAACTGTACCCTGAGACCTGGTGACATCATCTCATCTGACTTACCACATCTGGGAACAGCAAAAATCTTACATAGACAGCACCTCTATGTGAAAGCCTTTTGAAATTGCACAATACTGGGTTCTGATCTAAGGAGATATCTGGTAAGCTAAGTAAAGTAGGGTGGATCAACAAGACATTTCCTGATCTGACACAGCCTAAACATGTCATTGGCAAAGGACTGGGCTGTGCTGTTTGTGACCTTTGCTTCCAAATGCACCAAAGCACAGCCTTCCTTTTACCCAGCAGATGGCCAACTGTTCTTGCTAACAGAAAATAAACCCTAGCAAAGGCTTTCTCACTAACATTTATAACTCTGCAGATGGGCACTTCAGAGAAAAGTTAAAACATAAAACTTTGTTATAACACAAAAACCTTTGAAGCTTTAAGTTCAAGCTTTGTTGTTCTGTGCTCAATGAGGGATCTTCTCTTTCTTCAGACAAGTATCCTTAGGTAGTAAAATACATGCAGGGCCTCTGGGAAGTGTAGCCTGTGCTCTAGGGATGTGGGGTAGTTTACTATTACCAGGGGTGCCAAAGGCTGAAATAACAAAAATGGTAGGCTTTGTATCCCTAGAGAAGCTTAAAAATATTGAGCTTAACTACAGGAGAAAATATAAATAAATGCTTTGAAGTTTTGTTCAGTGGAACTCTTATCTGCCATTCTCTGATGCTGTTCTTTCGCTGAAAGATCTTCGATGCTCCCAAAGGCACTGCTGGTTTAGCTGGACCCAGCTGCACCTGTTGTTTGCAATGTTGCCTAATGCCTGTGACTTTAGGTTGTCAGAGGGCACTCCTAGATGGGAACGTGAAAGTCTAAACTTGAGCTACTATTTTCTCCAAAGTTCACATTCAGGATTAACCCAGCGGCTCAGACACGGTGCTGCAACATAGAGTAGCTCATCCAGAGGGGATAGGTTCAACTCACATGCTTAGAATTATCCCTAATGTTTTGTCTCCCACCATGCACTTTAGATGGTAGGCAGTTACCAGCATGGGCAGGCTGATAGACAGGCAATTTCTAGCATCAGTACAGGTTCCACAATGACAAAATGAACTAGCTAATGGAAAACAAACTGGGAACGGAAACAACAAGCTTTCATCCATTGCTAGGACATTGTGCAGTCTAACACACTATGGCAACTGTTGGCAGATGCTCAAAAGCTGGAGGAGGGGGTGCTTGAGAGGCTTTGACTGATCAGTCACAGGCTTTGTCAGCCCACATCTCCGGGAACTGACGACACAAAAGACATCAGTTCTCCTCCCAGACTTGCTCTGTTTGCAGTTGTTTTCCCTCTTCTCCTTTTGCCGTAACTATTACAGCCAGCACTATTCAGTCACCAGAGAGGTACATGTACACCCCATCAGAGGTTTCAGCAGAACAGAAATTCTAGAAAACAGTTTCCTGCTTTATTTTATGTAACCTCCAGCACGATTTGAGTTACTGCTTTATTATTCCTCATCTGTAGCCAGTTAGCTTTTTCTGTCTGAAAATCTCTTGGATAATAACACAGCAAAGAATACAAATTAAGGAAGTATGACTCTTCACCAGAAAACTAAAAAAAACTGGCATGAATCTTACGGGCAGATAAAGTAAATAAAAAAAGCCTTAACAATCTTAGCAAAGCATTCCAGGTTTTGAAATGACAAAGCTCTTTTTGAGTAAGCTTTTTGCATTACTTAAACATTGACTGCAATGTGTTGTGCAAACAGTTTTAATGTTCTCCTCTTACTGAACAGGAGGTTATGCAACCAGACCACAATACACACGTTGCTTTTTGAAGACAAGTTTAAAATGCAGTTAAGTATTATAAAAGTATTGTTATAGCAACAAAAGCTTTTTCAAATCGTTCTAACTGCTCATTTCACAAGAAAGGGAGGCTGTTTAACCTCTGTGTCATGGTATATTATGCACGTAATGCATCAAAAATTACCTTGGGAGACAGAAGCCCTGCCTGCACCAGACAGTAATGGGTGCCACAAGTGTTTGCCTTTCAGAGGTGGCAAATAATACTGTAAGTTCACGGACAAAAGTTTGTGCAAATGAGCTACGAAATGCCAAACAGGTAGAAAGAAAAGTGTGTCACTGGAAACGACTAACCTGAAGGGAACTTGAGTGTGCTTCTCTCCCCTGCTAATATTCTCTGCCATTCTACCTTGGCATCTGTTACCTTGATGTGCTTTTACTATTTCCTCCCCTGCCCCAGGTGTCTCTAAGCTTAGTATTTGATTTTCGGCACCCTTTCCCCTGTCTTGCTTATGATTGTTTCAGGCAACAACAGCTGCATGGAATAAATCTTTTGGGGTTTTATAGAGCCATTGTTCCAAACTGTGTTCGAGAGTGGTCCTACACATTTGCAATAATAAACAACCAAAGAAAGAAGCTAAAATTAATAAAAACATAATAGAAAGACAGAGTAAATACTGTCATACAGTGAAAGCAATTGAAGTATGCATGTACAGAATGCAGTACTTATTTCATCCACCAAGATTGGTCATTGTTGTTTTGGTTTGGTTCTTTTTTTTTTTTTTTTTTTTTTTGTTGGGTGGGTTTTTTTAAAAAAAAAA
>JAWWMO010000178.1:22841585-22856303 GCA_035047845.1 Dendrocincla fuliginosa | reverse complement strand
ATTTTTTTTTTTGTTTTGTTTTTTTTTTTTTTTTTTTTTTTTTTTTTTTTTTTGGTTGGGTTTTTTTAAAAAAAAAATCCAATTTTGAATAAGCACTGTGTACCAGAGATGTTAGATTCACTTTCTTCATTTGGCAAGTAAATGTCACTTTAGGCCCTCTTGCAACTAAATGACCAGTCCTCTGGTGTGTGCTGAACCAGCCTCAGCAATCATCTGTTTATGCTCAGTCTACGGTTGCTTCAAAGGGAGAGATTCCAGCTGAAAAAACAAGTCTTCACTCTTTTCTATCATACCCCCTTTTTGCAGAGGAGAAGCATTTGGTATACAACTCCTCTGGCAACTCCACACCAGCTCAGAGGCTGCCTTGCAACAATGCTATACCTTGGAGTCCATGTTGGACCTTATTACTGGAAGAAAAAAAAAATAGAGTGGTTTTACTATAGCAGAATTTTCTCTGTAGTTTTGTTTGTTTGTTTGTTTTCTGGGTTACCCACAAATCACTAACTAACAGGAGTAGATCCTTAGAACAGATGAATTCAGTTACCAGTCAAACTTGCTATGTTAAAGACTATTTTAAATTTTATAAGAAAAGAAAATGACAGTAAACATCTTCTGATAATCTTGCAGATTCCACTCATATAGCCAACTCCTATTTTACAAAAACCTCTAAAGTGTGCATTTTTGTATTATCTAGAACTTCAGAACACAAGATGGCAGTGTACATTCTAGTGATTCAGGCTTGGAGATGCTCTTGCTATTCATACTGAGCACATAACATTTTATTCAGGTCTATATTAATCTGGTCATGTAATTCTGCTATTAGGAATAAACCTAAAAGGATTTGTCAACAGCAGAAACAAATGCAATTTCCCAATAAATGAGTCTTGCATGAACAAGTGTTAGGTAAAGCTTAATTCAAGATTTTATTGTGCACAACAACACTCTGGAGACATTAAAAGCCTCTTATGGAACTCCTCAGTTGCAATAACAAGAGGGTATCCCTTTATGAAGGAGTGGAAGTTGGCTCAGTTGTAAGAGCTTCAGAGCAAAACTGGCTGCTGGGGAGAAGCCCATAAGAGAGCTGGCAGCCTCAAGTATGTGAAAAGCTCAGGGCTCTCAGAGGGGTAGTGCAGACCACTGACGTGGAACAGGCTGAACAGTATCTAAAATTGAACAGGTGCCTTTCTGGGAAAAAAACCTAACAAAGCGCACAACTGTTTGGCATGACAATTCAGAGAAAAAAATTTCCACTGAGAGGCATCAAATTAGAGGATAGGTCTGCGACTGAGGAGAAAACTGCTTGAAGAGCTACAAGGAGTTGGACCTTTCTGTGTGTAAGTTCTGAGAAAGTTCATTCAGAGCCTCTTTAGGTACCAGGGGGCAAGGAGAACTGCAGGAACACACTTTTGAGGCCACTACCCAGGGGTCTCTTTTGTTGAGTTGAATATTGGAATTAGTACGTGTAGCTAAAAAGTTGTCTTGGCTGCCTTTCTGGGATATGGTTATGCAAACATGGCCTTGCTACATAGTAAAAAAAGCCCTAAGAAAAAAAGTAATATTTCAGAGTATAAAATAATCCTAGAAGTCATAATTCCTGAGGGATACCTAATGCTGACAGAATTCTAGGCAGTCCTGCTTTCTCCCTGGGGAATGTTCAGGTGTTACTGTCTCCCTGTACCTCAGCTCATGGCACTAATGGGCAAGTCAAACTGATCCAGGAGTTCAAAATCAACACCAAGGTACATAACTTCTGGATACAGCTCTTAATTTGACATAGTTATTTAGAACTAGATAGCAAAAATACATGTATTTCTTTCAGACAGGTGTAATATAACTATTTTCTATTTTTCTCTCCAGAATGGGAATATTTTTCATCCTCTTTTGTACTGTGCAATGGAGATCCTCCCAGCAGTGTCAGTGGAGCATGGCGTACAGACCTTGACCATTTTTGATAGATGTTGGAATTCTGGGAATTCTGGTTCCCAAGTCTACTTTTCTTGTAGTCATTATCTATATGTAAAAATATCACCTTGTTCCCAACCCCTCCGTCAAAGTAGCTCCAATGAAAAGGCGTCAAATTTCTCATGGTGGTCCACTCCTGTCATTACAATTGGATCAATTGCTGCTTGTTATTGCCTTATGTTCCCACGCATAAATCACTGGGTTAATACCAAGATTTCTTTTCCCTCTTTCTGACTTTGCATAAGATTGAATTTGGCATTGATTCAAATCAAATAATTCAATTGCCTGGTATTTAAACTAAGGCTGGGCGTGGGTTCGTGACTAAAATAAAGTGTATTACCTAGCAGTTTCAGTCTTTTGGTCTATTTGTCACAGTAGATTACAGAAAGTGTGCCATGCACAGAATTATGCATGCACTTTTCAACCATCTGAAATGGAGGATAAATTGAACATGTCATGGTTCTAGGACAGTAATTTATATTGAGTACAAGCTGGGAAGGGACCAGAGCCAAAACCTCAGATGTAAATTAGCATGAGTTCCAGGGAAATTTTAATCCAAATAAAAGCTTCAAACCTGTTCATTACACAATTAAATGAACCAATGAGAGACCATGTCACAGAACTCACACCCAAACTAAAGAATTTACACTACAATTGAAGCTTTGTGGCTAAATTCACAGATGCCCTATACTGACTGTGATCACCAAAGGTCTCTGCATGCACTTATTGCCAACTCTCTGTTGTAGCCACCCCACATATCCCTTTTGGCTTTGCATATATCCCTGTTCTTCATAAATGAAATTTTCCAGTGCTATAATAGTTCCTCACTGAGAGTATGTTATGAGGATTCACAAACTCAAGGTTTTTCATACATGGACTCTCATTGCCTTCTTTTCATTACAGGTGCTTATTCAAGATTTGACTTGCAAGGGTGCATTTTCCCATTGGCAACCCTGGAAATCATCTGCATTTCAAATTTTTATGAATGCAGATACCACCAGTAATAAACAGGATTGAGAGGAGAAAGGAAAATATTGTCTTTTCTTGCTGCTTCTGCATGGTCTTCCTTACAGTCTTTCCCATCTTCTTTTGCCTCTGGTCAAAACCCAACTATTCTTTTTATGTCAATAGTCAGCTCATGTAGAAATTCAGTGAAATTCCTTCTTTAGGTAAAATAGTTCTTACTTTTCTATTCAGAATTGTTCCTAATCCAACCCTCTTTTTCCAAGTATGATCGATTTCCCCCAAATCAAAGATAGTCTACCTTTTTTTCTGGAATAAAATGTAGCTGTAATAGCCCACCCCAAGATTAAGACCTTCCTCCCCAGTATTTCACAAAAGCACCTCTTTGACCTGAGCCAACATAAATCAAATCTAATTTCTTTCCCATAGTCCAGAACAACTTCTTTTCCACAAAATAAACTCTTCTCTTGACATTAAATTGTAATGACTCTTGCAAATTAAGAAAGTCACAGTGCAGCAGAACAATAGCAGTCCTAGAGACACTGTAACCTTTTCATTTGCTGCAAGCATCATCCCTCTGCTTGTCATCAACCCATAATATAAAAGGTGAGGTCTGGACTATGAGGGGGTGGAGAAGGAGATGTTGATAGACTGGAGATTGCTGTGTTGTGGTCCAGCAGAGGCACACAGGCCCAGCTGGGGCTTCAGAGCTGAGCCAAGCAGGGAGTTATTGGGGAAAAGGACATTGGGGGTTATCACCACCACTGATGCACGCCCCCAGCAAACACTGATGGCAATAATGAAAGCAAAAGGCATTATATTTAAAATTGGCAAAAGTTATACGCCTGTGAAACATGCTGGCAAATGGTATCACTGAAGCCAAGCAGTTAGCAGGATTCAGGAAAAGGTTATACATACATATTCATACATTTGTGCGGGGAATTAGATCGGACTCGATAAAAATTCATAATGGATATAAATGTTCACAGTTCAAGGCATAAATCAACCACCAGCCTGAGGTTAGAAAATAACTTCCCTACAGTCAGGCTGTTACATAATTATCCATTACACTTGCAGAGGGGGGAAAGGAGGTTGAAGAATAGGGCAATTTCCTCAGAGACATCTGGGAATTACTATTGGCAGACAACTAATTTAGATTTTATCTGGTATGGAAGTTCTTATTACATCAAATAATGTAATTTAGAATTAAAGCATGTGATTTATTTTGTATTTTTTACTATTAATGTAATCAAGTTCATGCCTGAGGGTAACTGCAGGCCTTTCCATTATAAGCCAGACAGAGTTAGTGAAAGTCACTGTGCTGTGTTTTCTCACCAAGTCTCCTTAAAAACAGCTTCAGATTTTGAAAGGAAGTCAGGCAGAGTCCCAGGAATTTAGTTTGTCAAAGCTAGCCAACTAACACAGCCAACTTACTCCCTGTATTAGCAGAGAAAAAAATTGCACGCACAAACGGCAGCAAAAAATCTCGTTCTGAAAAGTTCTCATTCTTGTTAAGTTTGCATAGTAATCTAAAAGACTTGCACAGGTCCTGAACATCACAAATTATACCACAGTGGCTACTCCAGGCCTACTTTTTCTGCTTGGTGTTATCAGCTTACTTAGGCAAAACATACATGTTCGGTGGGCTTGTTTCCATCAAGCAACACACCTCCAGCTTTTGTTGCGCTTGCAAACAGTCTGTGAGCTGACGTAGCACACACTGCACGCTGAGAAAAGAAGATTTTGTGACCTTGCAAACCCAGAGATTGACTGAAAATCAGATTCTTAATCAATTGATTAAGAAACTGCAAATGAATAGAGGCAATCATTTAAGTTTACTGCACTAGTATAGTAGCTGTATTCTGCTATAGTTTCTGGAGCACGTGTGATACACTTATTGCAATTACAACATAAATTATCATCACAATAGATGTGGGAAACTGAGAAAAATCCATTAACCAATTTTCACAAGAAAAAGCAGTGGTTCTTGGCATCAGTCTATCTTAAGCATAATTTCTTTCCAAGTGAGGAGTACTAGAAACGTTGTGATTGCTCAACATCTGGAAGGTTCTAGGGCCACAATCAACAAACACTAAGGTCTAATTAAAAAAATCTTACTGTGTAAGAGTGATTTGTTCAGATAGATCCACGAGAGGAATGGCTGAAGAGAAGGCAGCAGATGTAATGTTGTATATTTCTTTAAAGGTTTCAAATCATATTTTGTAAAGATTTAACTTGGAAAATTAATTCAAGCTGGCTTTGCTGGGAAAGCTGTGCGTTGCTTTGGACGCCCATGCCCTGACAGCAGGCAGTGACTGCCCAGCTCGGGGCTGTCGCTGTCAGAGGCAGGATGCTCTGCAGGCTCTCTTAGCAGGCTGCCCTCGTGTAACACGGGGGCTGCAGAAGTAACGCCGCTCTTTTATGACTTTCTAGAACAAACAGGGCAACTCCTTTAAGCATAATTACCTCTTAACAGCGGCGACACTATCAGCCCTACAGCTGAATCTCAGATGAGGATTATTGTCCTTTGGGATGGGGCGTCTTGGGACCATTTGACACCAGTCTTCTGCCACACATATGCAGGTCTCCTGCCTCTTTATGTCCTGCTGCTGCCACTACTGACACGCTGCCAACAGCAAGCATTTCCTTGGGAAGCTCTCAGGCTGCTTGCAGCCCAGCTGCCTCGTTCTGCCAGCTCCCACATAGGCGTCTCCCTCCCAAACGCACTTTACACCATGCTGGAAGCCTCAGTATATACTGGAATCTCAATACAATATTGCAAAGACATATAATGTATTGAACTGTGAGGAGATGTTCAGGGTGTGATATGGGTGTGAAAGCTGATTTTTGGGGTTTTTTTTCAATATTTTGATCAGGATAATGCTGCTTTTACAATTTTTTGCAGCTAAAAAGCTGCAAATACCAGTGAAGAAAGAATTATAGATGGGGTGTAAAGAAATGATGCACTTAAAAGAAATAGTTTTGATCTAGAATAAGGCAAAACAATAGTGAACAAATAAGCCAAATAATTTTTCAGTGGAAGAAATAGCTGGAAAAGTATGAATTGGAAAAGAGAAGGGTGGGACTGTCCTTCTCCTCCCCTGGCAACTAGATGTGAGTTTGCACAGGATATGGCAAGGCAAAAGAGCAATGTCATTTTGGACTCCACATGAACTGAACAGCATCAGGTTAAGTAATTTTCTTTTTATTTTGGCCTAAAATATTTAGGCCAACAAATATTTTGGACAACACTGTCCAAAAGACAAAAGATAAATGAGAAAGGGTTCTGAAAAAAAGCCAGAGAAACAATCTGTTGCTGGAGGTCAGATTTATTTGGAAATACATGTATATGTTTAACTTGTCCAAAACTTTAAGGGTAATTAAGGGGAACCTATACTGGATGACTTCTTCTGGAACAGGGTACTTAGAAACACAAAGTAGTAAAAAAGGATTATCAGGTCATGGGCTGTCAGAGATACCAACACTGCTTTGTTACTGCTGCTGCTGAGCAGGTCCCTAAAGAGTGCAAAAAATGAGAGTTGCATTTATATTCTGAGAATCAAGCTTAGGTTTTGTTTTCCCAGAAACTCACTCCCAGAGGTTTGTTCCTACCACGTATTTGGACAAAAAGTAGGCTCATGGTCCAGAGCAGTGCTAAGAATCAGAGACTCTTCGATACCGCTTCCTATTCAAATACAGTCTCCGTTCCTCCCTAGTCCTATGTGTTACCCTGTCCCAATGGGGATAACATGAGGAGTGAGGCTAATGGGTGGCAACACCATGTGCATAATGATGAATTTAGAAAAGGAGGAAGAGATGCAAGCTGGAAAGACAAAAATAAAAAAAAAAAAAAAAAAGAAGAACCAGGCAAAATACCAACAGAAACGTCAGGACTTCAGGGTTTCTGCATTGCTGGCTGTTGCCTTCATCCTGAGGCGTAGAGGACACGTCGACACTGGAAGCCAGGCTGTGAAAGTTGGCCAAGGTGTTCACTCTGCTGCCTGGCCAGCACTGAGGCTGCACAAGCATTCTGGGTGTCTGCCCTCCTGCCTGATCCCATCCCTCAGCCCTGCACACACCTGAAGTTTGTACCCCTCAGACAGACCAGGACAGGCTCAGCTCTGGGGTGTCTGAGAGCCAACAGGCTGCCTGCACCATCACCCTGCGGAGGAGGAGCAGAGCATCCCACGTGCATGAACTCCTGCAGAACTGTGTGAACACAGCAGGTTCCTTCGATTTTAAACATGGTAAGGACGAACTGCCTGCTGCATTAGCAGAATATATGGGGCATGACAAGAGGCTGAAGGAGTAAAAAACGTATTATACTCCCATGTCATGTGAGTAGCAGGAGGAAAATGTCAAAAAAGAAAGAAGGCAAGAAAAAATAAGGGGCAGTAAAGCAGCCATCTTGTCCCATTCTCTCTGAAAATCAGAACAGTAGATAAGTTGATAGATAAGTTGAGGTCTCCCCTGCTTAGCAAACACTTTTGTTATAGCAGAGGACATATAGAGGAGTTAGAACATATGGAAGGTATTTCCTAGAAGAGATTATGAATGTATCATAGATTAAACACAGTTTCAGCTGTAAGCTCTACTTGTTTAGATACTGCTAGTATACTAAAATACTTCGATAGGACAGATATTCTGCCCAGTGCTTGTGTTATCTCTTCCAGAAAATGGAAGTCAAAGAGACCTCAGTATTATTTTCACTGTCACACTTCCTGGATTTTTTTGAGCATGGAAGTGGCAACAAAAAAAAAATTATGAACAGTTATAGTGTGCATTTGAGAAATATCTAGGCTGTCAGAGCTCTTGGGAATGCTTGAGAATTTGAAGGAAAAGTAGGCAGGCAGGAGCTTCATGAGCTCACCTATGGCATAAGTGTATTCCAACACTTAGAGGATGGTGGAGAGTTCAACAGCATATCAAACACGGGGTTCTGACTCTAATGCACATGATGCACTTTACACTCTTTGTAGTATGTTTATTTATAGTTAGTCTGGGTTCAGCAGTTGAAATCACAAAACTAAGTCTTTTAAAACTCTTCCCAGTATATCCAATGGAATGCAAGCTGCAAACATTTCTATTCACACAGTTTAGCTTATATTTTAAATAGTTATATATACAGGGCCATTAATTCTGGCATTAGCTCCTTCATCTATTCTAACTCACTTCAATATTCAATTCTAGTAGAGTTATTGTATTCTAGATTTATTCCAGAATTGTCTTGGCTCCAGAAGGTCATAGAGTATCTTCCATCAGACATACAGATATTGTAGTATGCTCTGGATAAAACAAGAATTAGGATTCTAGTTGGGTTAGGAGCACAGCTCATATCATTTATTATCTGCAGATGCCAGGACATTAAAACTTTCAATTGTTTTCCCACCAAACTGAATAAGGCAGTTTGTCTATACAATTACCTCTGTATAACTGAAAACAAAAGCAATTATGACTGTGTGATTTGAATGCTACTTTAAATAATTTCATTTTTATGATGCTGGTTTTTTTGCACATGGTATCACCAAATAGCTTATTCATTTTCTTGCTAACTGTGATTTGACTTTGTGTCCTTCTCTGTGATGGAAGAAGCACGTTTTCAACCTTTCTAGTTTTCTGGGATACAGTGAGCATTGCTTTTAATGATTTAGGCTGACACACATTAATACTAAAAGTCCATAGTCCACAGTGAGCGAAACAAGAGGGAAGGACTGGGAGGATTATAATTGCCCTTGAAAAAGGAGAAGCACTGGAGGTCTTTGGCAAGGCCCTTAAAGGAAAACAAGAATGTGGGGTAGACAAGCAACACAAATCTCAAGTGTTGTGAAGAACTTCCCCTACTCCTTTCAGAGGAGTGTCCCTAGTTACTGCCTGTTAGCTTTTGTTTTTAATTATTTAGACAGGTAATAGAGAGAAAGGCCACAGACTACTCACCCTCTCATGGTCTGTTCGAATGTCTCAAATTCACAGGACAATGTACTTTGCCAATTAAACTTTATTTTATAAGCTCATTAGGAAAAAAAAGCAAACACAATGAAGAAGGGCTCAGTCCCCTTTGTACAAGCTAGTCTAGCACATGAATTCACTAATTCATCAATTCAGTCAGGATGTTTCTAACTCAGAAGTTATCTAATTCATAACATGCAATTCATTAACTCAGAACTTGTAACTCATGCACATGTGAGCAAAATATCTACCCAAGGGTGGGAGTGCTCATCCTTCCTCTTCTGTCACTGTTCAGGCATTCTCTGTTATGAAGCACAAACATGGGAAGCACAAACATTAGTGTTTTATCAACACTGCTTTCATCACAAATCCGAAGCATAGCACCCTGCAAGCTACTGTGAAGAAAATAAACTCTATTCCAGCCAAAGCCAGTACAATCTCCACACCTTATTCCATACCATGCTCAGGTTCCACACTATCCAACAGATCCTCATTCCTTCCCCTTTCCCATCCTTTGATATAAACACAGATATCATTCCCTCAGTCTATGGACCAGCCCTGTAAAATGTCCATGAAATGTCCTTTGAGTTCATTGGTCCATGATTTTGGACTCCATCTGTTCTGGTGGTCACTCAGGACAGGAGAGGGGGTGTGTTGTGTGGAGTTATGGGGCACCAAAGCCAGTTCAGGCTGGGTCACTGCTGCACACACACCCACCACTTCTTGTACGGCATGATCTCCACTGGTAGTGGTTCCTGCTACAGTAATCCTATAAGGTGTAACTCAGATCATAGTTTACAACAATTTAAAGGTATATCCATTACAGTCTCCACCTGAGGTCCCGTTGGACACCACAGTATACCCTTGTCTCTGCTCCAGTGTGGACTTACCCGCAGACCTTCAGTTCATTAGGGATGGACCTGCTCCAGCGTGGACTTACTCATGAACCACAGTCTCTTCAAGGGTGTACCTGCTGTGTTGTGGACTTATCCATGGCCACAGACACTTCAAGGTATTTCTTCTCCAGCGTGTACTTATCCCCAGGCCACAATGCCCTCAGGGATACCTGCTATGGCAGACATATATCTATGGTCACAGACACATCTGCTCTAACATGGTCTTACCCACAGCTGTGGAGACTTCAAGTTGTCCTGCTCCTGCACTTATCCACAGGTCAAATCCCTTCAATTCAAACTGACACTGGAGCTGCAGGCTGTCCAGCCCAGCAGCAATGCCCAGGCCTGGCCAGCCCAGGCGCATCACCATGGCTGTTATCAAAGTGCTCCCAGGCACAGCTGGGTAAGATGATAAGCCCTACAGAAAACAGCAAGAGCAAAAGAAGGCAGCACTAGACTAGACTAATGCACAGCAGGGCAAGTAAGACCCCTGGCAAGCACAGCACCCTGAAAATTAACAGCTAAATAGCACTAACAGATATAAATTCAGCCAACTAAATTCCAACCAGATCTGTTGTTACCACAAACCCTTTGAGCCCCGAGTTGGGTACCAAAAAGGATTGTTGTAGTTTTACCACAGTGGGCAGCTCAGCCCCTCACAGCCACAAGCTCACTTATCCCCAGTGGGATGGGGGAGAAAATTAGAAGGGTAAAAGTGGGAAAAATTGTGGGTTGATATAAAGATAGTTTAATAGGAAAAGTAAAAGCTATGCACACAAACAAAACAAAACAAGGAATTCATTCACTGCTTCCCATCAGCTGGCAGTTGTTCAGCTATCTCCAGGGAAGCAGGGTTTCATTACATGTAATGGTGGCTTGGGAAGAGAAACATCATCACTCCAAAAGTCCCCCATTCCTTCCTTCTTCTCCCAGCTCCATATACTGAGCACAATGTCATATGACCTGGAGTATCCCTGTGGTCAGCTGGGTCAACAGTCCCCCAGCTGTGTCCCCTCCCAGCTCCTTGTGCACTCCCAGCCAACTCCCTGTCAGGGCAGCCTGAGAAACAGAGAAGGCCCTGACACTGTGCAAGCACTGCTCAGCAACAGCTAAAACATCCCTGTGTTATCTTTTATCTGTCTTAATGCATTGTTCTTCAGAATTTTTCAACTTGAAAGGAAATTAATTGCTAAGGTTAAGTCGTCAAGCCATAACAAGACAGAAACTGACAGTCATGCATTCAAAACCGATCAATGTCAGTTCATTCTACAGGATGAGACAAGTACCAGCAGAAGATAAACCGCTCCTGATTCCTCTGACTCAAATTTAAAGTTGAACTTTCCTCAGGGAGATTAAGGCTCTATATTCTACTTGTTCATACTCATGTCCAAAGTCTTACCAGTTTTTGTATTTCCATGGCTCCTGAGAATAAGATCATAACCAATACATCTGGGATGTGGGAAAAGGTTGTGGTCATATGGTTGCTAGCACTTTAGTACTAGAGACAAGGTCTTCTCCATGAATAGAAGAACCAGTTACTGTACTTTAGACTGTATGTTAATCTCATCTAACTTTTAGATAGTAAGGATTAGGGAAGATGAATTCCAGCCATCATGGCTGAGAACATACCATTTTATGCCAACCACCAAGCAAGGATCTATGGTCCATCTTATGACTTTGCAATGTAAGCTGGGAACGGAGCTTGTGGCACATGTGATGTGGATTCCAGGGTGTTTGGTCTACATCTCATGCAGAGCTCTCTGTAAAAGAGGATGTCTCCTTACCACTGAGTGAAAAATAACTTTTGTTTCACTGATTCTTTTCATCAGTGTTTTTCTAGTGACATTGCAGGGATAAATTTTAAAATTAAATTCCTTATTAGAAATATAACATCAAGAAACTTTAGTCAAAATCCCAGATCCTCAGCATCACTTCTCATTAGAGTTTTGGTCCAAATAGTTACTAATTGAAAGTTTTGAAATTCAGTGACTGAAATTGACTTGGCAAGTGAGGACTTGTCTCCAACATTTTTCAGAGGTTTGAAAGTTGTTATTCCAACAGATATTTTCTTCCATTGCCTTTTTATCAGAAGGTACCCAAACTTGCAAGGTTTTAAAAAACTTTTTTTTCAGTAGTAGGTGGCACTATGAAGTTTCATAATTATCCCAATGTAAAATAAAATTCTATGTACATACATTATTTTAAAAAGAACATGAAAATATACCAGAATAAATTCTGATAATAAAATTAATATTTTTCTAAGTATTACAATTGACAAAAAATCTAAAGCAAGAATAGGAAAGTCTGATATCAACATAGGCAACCAATAGCATTTAAGATCATATGTGTCATAAAAAGCTCTCTATACTCTTTGCAAAGTACCACTGAGGGTTGTTCTTTAATATACTATTTCAGCTACTTTGAATTTCCTGGAAATTTTATCTATCTCATTTGCATATAAGATGTAATATTGCAATAATTACTGTAAATACATATAGACTAGGTGTGTACATTTCATAAGGTAAATTAGTGTATACTAACAGGAATACAGCAATTGGAAATGCAAGTTCCTTGCTCGGTCAAAAGTTCATACTTAAAAGCAGAGACTAAAGCATTACTTGTGGGGCCATAGTCCTCTGTGTATAGGATAGGAAGATATTACTATATCCCAGATAATCTCCAGATTAGAAAGATATTAATAGAAAACATTTTCTTCAAAACTTCACTATACAAAAACCTGTAAAGGGCAACAAACAAACAAATAAACAAACAAACCAACCAACAAACCTGTTTTCATGTATTTCAGGTTTTCTAATGAAAGGAAATAACACTATTGCAAAAGTATTGTGGTTACTTTGTTTCAGAAATCTCCCAGCACAATACACCTCATTCCTCAGTGGCGCATGGCAGGAATAATGCAGCGAGATGCAGCATTTTCATTAAGCTCATCTTTGGATGACTGCCTTCTGATTAGAAATGAAGAGCTGGTCTGCCGGAGCACAAGGTGTGAAGATAAGGAAAGGAGAAAAGAAATTAAGCAAGGAACACAAATAAAATATATAGTCAATGCTCTTTTATCTGGCCTAACCAGAAAGTGTCCTTGCCTTTTTTTTTCTTCACCCCAGGCTCCAAGCAAGCTGCTTGGCTTTGCATACTATTTCTGCACTACGATACAACCTAAGAATCATGATTGCTTTTATTTTGCTTTTTATTAAATAAAGCATGTGGAAAAGACACTTTTAGAGCTTCAGGACAATTTTTCATGAACTGACATTGCATATTACTCATTTCGTGCTAATGTGGTCTACTTAATGTTTTCTTTTATAATACTGAAAAAGTCAAAAGCTGGTACTTTATAAAAATACAAGTTGTAAGGAACGGGCAGCAAAAGTTTTTTCAACTTGGGACAGTCTGCTTTGGTTTCTCCAGAATCTCGAACAAGAGTCCTTTCAGTTGGATTCACTTTTAGACCACAGAATAAAGTGGTACTGGAAAAATAATACACAGGAATACTTTAATTTTCTTGTTCATTCTCCATTGCAAATGATTCCTTGTCTCCATGCATTTTACCTCGACGGAGTCAAAGCCATAGCATCGTAAGAGCTACTTTAAAATACCTACCTCATTCAGCATACAATTTCTGCTTAGATCTCTGTAATATGTTTAGTGGCACTGTGGATGTGTTTTAACTAAACTTTCCTTGTAAGGCTAGTGCTCCCACTATATCTAGCACAGTTATCAAATATGCACATAAGAAATCTTAAATTACAGATTCTTCTTCCTTCCAAGGGATCTATCAATTTTTTATAAGTACAGCAAGCAGTATTTTTGGGTAGACATCCACCTGCAACATGAAGGTGCAAAGAATTTAATTATTAGAGATTTATCAAATTTATACACTTGTGCTATTTTTTAAGTTATAAAGTCACACTCCTGTACCTTGAAAGGCAAACCTGAAAATGAGATCTTCACCGTAGCTCTCTTTAAATTGCCAGGTCCCCCACTAGCTGAGGGGCTGTGCATACCCAAAGCAGGCCCAGTGCCCCAGTGGGAGGGACAGAGACCATCACTGTGCTCTGGCTGCAAAGCATGCAGACAAAACACCTGCAAAGAATGAATTCTCGGCAAGAATGTCATAATTCCATGCTTTTTGGCTCCATGGGATCATTGAAAGTAGCCTCAAAAATGGGCTCAAGAAGTGATCAAGGGATCATCAGAAAGGTATATATTGTCATGTGTTGTCACCTATGCTACACACACCATGGCAGCAGCCAGACCCTTTCAAAAGCCGTATTCGGTGCACTGAATTGATTAACTATCTGACTACCCCTTGTATTTTCAAGGGGAGTTCAGCTTGCTCTGTAAGTAATGTCATTTACTAAGTAATGACAGGTGCTTTAAGATAAGATACTCCAGTGTTTCGGTAATTGGCACTGGGGTAGGGGTCCTGGGCCGTGGCCTGTCTGCTCTAAAGCATCCTGTTGGTGGATGTGATGTGTTGTTAATACGTGTTGCATGTAGCTGGGAAAGCCAAAACGTTGACAAAGCGTTATCAGGACCAGAGACACTGCCGCTCTGAGCGCGGCCTCTCCCGGAGCCTCCAGCTCCGTGAGTGCCGAGCCCGACCCTCCTTGGTTGCTCTTTGGGCTGGTCGGTGGCTCGCTCGGGCTCTCCGGCCCGGGGCACACCGCGCTGATCCCGGCGCTCCGCTGTCCCTCCGTGCCCCGTCCGGGCCGTCCTCCCGCTCCCGCACCGCACTCACGGCCCGGGGGCCGCTCCCGGTGCAGGGGGACCGGTCCGGGCACGGTGCCGGGGCCGCGGGAGCGCCGGCGGGGCCGGACGGGGTTCCCGGCACGGCGGCGGCCGGCGCTGCTGCCGGGAAAGCCGCCGCCTCCGCGGGCGCTGAGTGGCTGCGCGGCGGGGCCGGGGCGTAGCGCGGGGGCGGCCGCCG
>JAWWMO010000178.1:22797715-22841190 GCA_035047845.1 Dendrocincla fuliginosa | reverse complement strand
GCGCCCGAGGGGCTGCCCGGGCCGGGCTCGGCTCAGGCTCGCATCGCTGCCCCCGGCGGGCCCGGGCGCTCCCGCTCCGGCTCCGCACTTGGGTGAGTTACCGCGGGGTCCCGCGGCCCGGGCCCGCTCCGGGCCGCCCCGCAGCCGCAGGGCTCCCCGGGCCGGGGGGCGGTGAGGGGCGGTGGCCCCCCTTGCTGGGAACGCCCCGGCCGGGCTCGGGCACCGCGGGGCAGGGGGGCTCGGGCACTGCTCCGGGGGGCTCTGCGGGGTCGGGGTGCCCGCGGGGTCGGGGTGCCCGCGGGGTCGGGGTAGCCGGGGGCTATGAAACCTCTTCTCTCCAAGCCCCGGGACGTTCAGTACCGCTGTGTTGCAAACTGGTCGCACAGGAGCAGGGCGAATAACTGAAAACTTAATCGACGTCAATTTTAAATTTATGTAGTCATGTTTTTCTTGGACTTTTAAATGGAAATGTGTCCTTATCAACAGAGTGTTAAATATTACTTATTTAAATTTAAAACTTCATCTGGAACTGTTTTCATTCTTTTAATACTACAAAATTAAGGCTGTTCTGACACTCTTCCAGTGTATGTTAGTGCAGTATGTGCTATGCAGTAGAGTTTCTTTTAACATTGCTTGTTCCTTAGGAGATATAAGTGGGTACTTCTTCCAGATAATACCACTTTAGCAGTATTGGATATACCTTTTTCTGTTCAATGGGTACAGTTGCTTTTCCGTCTTAGGCTGCTCAGAGCTCTGCTCGGCCCATCTGTTTTTGTAGCCCAGGGTAGCACGGCCGTGACCTCCACCTTGCCTTCTCGGGCTCTTGGAAAATATAGTAACAAAAATTGGTCTCTCGGCCTGTGCTATGTAAACACCCTGTGAATTTGTTTTACCTGTATCATTGAGGCACTTTAGAGCTTGTTCCTGAAGGACTCCTGACAGACCAATTCCTGTGTACCTGCTTTTGTACCTTCTTCTCCAACTCCCTGTGACCTCCCAAAACCTTACTTTTTTACTCATTTGCCTGGATTGTCAAACCCTTTCTACAAAGCTGCTTGTTTAAGTTTTCCTATCTGAGCTCAGCAGCTGCTGGTTTCTTCTCTTACAGACCTGGCCTGAAAAAGCACTGTGTTTTTTAGATAGCAAATAATCATCGTCTTTGACATATAATTTTAAATGTATTTATTGAATGGAAAATTCACATACCCTTTTCCATGAAATGTTCACTCAAAATGAGGAATGGGGAACACAATCTTCATTTAGCCCCTCAGATTTTGCAAGCCAGCACATGGGGAAAGCTGTGTACTCATGCAAGTACAGTGCAATCTCTTAGGTCCTATGTGCCTGGTAGCAATTGTCATAGCAGTAAAGGTGAGCATGCAGGACCAGGATTGATCTAACTCCTGCGCCAAAATGTAAAATCGCCACTTTCTGCTACATACTTCTGTGGGAATTAGCAGTGCTATTGCCTGCAATGTTCTTGAAAACAGGTATTCCCTTATTGTACCTCTCTGCCTGGAAATAGGATGCACCTCTCTATGCAGAGGTGAACTGTGATGTTGCCTCTTACATGCCAGCAACGTGGACCTCAGACCATCCAAAAAAAAAGACTGCAATGTGATCAGATGTCTTGGTGTTTCAAATCACACTTGCGAAGGAAGGATGTAGTAGCTGTTTTCTTCAGTAAATCTGAAGTTACTGAAGTGGTTGCTTGTAACCCTGCGAAAAAGCTCAGCAAGTTTTGCAGTTATTGAATTTGGAACCTCAGAACAGTAAGAGAGCAAAAAGAATTCCAACACGAAAAATGAAGTTGTGAGTTGCATTTAGGCTGAAGTAAGACTGATTGCAACAACTGGCAAAACAGACAATAATTGAGTGTCTATGTAAGTGTATCTGTTAGGGTTTTTCTACCTAGAGAACTGTCCTGAGGAGTCTCCAGCTCATTTAAGTGTGATCTCTTCAGTCTAAAGGGCTTTAATGAGGAATTACGAATACTTTTTCCTTGACATGCTGCATTAAATTGCCAAATGAGTGGGCTGGCTTTTTATTCCCTAATAGTCTATCATTTCCACGTGAGGTAGATTCTGCAGGCAGGTCAGACATACACCACTCAGGACTGGCAGCAAGTCTTTGCTTTCTGAGTTGGTTGGTTTGGGTTTTTTTTCCTGTTGTTTTGTGTCTTGATAAGGAAGTTTGATAACCTCGTTAAATAGAAATACCTGAACAAGATATCTGTAAAAATATCTATTTATGTATCTCAGTGAATAAATTTCAGTATAAGAAAACATCCACATTTCTGAGCATATTATCTACCAAAATGATGGACAGGTTTGGAGGAACTAGATGAAGGAGTATCACAAGCACTTCCTTGAGCAAAAATACATTTATTTTGACCCAGTTGTTTTGTGCTCACCTTGTTATTGAGCTGTACTGGCAGAGCTTTCTTCCCTTCAAAATTCACAAAAGAATATCTTTCACATAAGCCAGTGTTAGATATAATGCAATGCAATGTGTTTGGCTGAAAAGAATGTAGCCTAGTAGGAGTTGATTGTGTCAATCCATTCAGGAGAACAGCTAATTGGATATTAGTGTAGTAAATATCCGTCATATGAATCCCGTTCTGTACTTTTATCTTTAAAATGTGTTAGGAATTTACAGTTGTATTGGAAATTGATGGAAGTGCAAGTTAATTGTTTTAGAAAATGTCTTGAAGAAGTTTATTGCTAGCCCTGGAAGCTGGAGAAGAGTTTGGCTTTGAAAGTTTGTTGGGAAATGTTTGAAAGAGACTAAACTGGAACAAAAAAGAACATTCAGCGTAAGCAGAGGGCAGCTGGATGCTTTTGTGTGCATTAAAGAACTTGAGACGTTTTTATAGCACTGTGTGGGTGGTTAGGAAGGTTTGTGTATGCTTCCCGCTAACATTCATGGGCAAGAATAAATTTTGGCTTTCTTTCTCTTTTTTACTTGAAAAAATAGAGATGGTATAATGCTCATCCTGAGTAAGAATGCAGCAGGTTATGTATAATCCTGAAAGACAAGGAAATTGTTGAAGAAATGTCAGTTTAATGTATCTGTTGTTGCACCTGAATAGGCTTTCGTTTCTTTAGCTTTCTTTACCTCTTAAATTTGCAAAGCAGAAAAATATCTGTTCAATAGGTATTGCTATTTCTGTGATCCTGGCTGAAATTAATGTAGCAATAGCATCTTGAATATACATACTTTGTTACAAAAATTCTGAATATCTTTGTGGACCATGCTGGGCTTTGTGAGATGATGTTGAGGAACATTAGAAGTGGATGGACCTACGTGAAACATTTGTTCTAAGTAAAATCAATTCATATTATTCTTTACTTGAATTTTTCATATATAGCTGTAAAATTTTGTTATAGTTGATCCTTTAACAGAATGAAGAAACTCCAAAACAGCAAAACCTGTTGGAGTTTGTCATTGAAAGTTTTTGGAATGCAGTAGACTTTTTAAGGAGAGTGAAAATAATCAGTTGCAGGCTCAAAAAAGTGTGAGCTTAGGGGAGAAAGAAAAAGTATAGAAAGTTCAGGTGAAGAGGCCAGTAAATGATGCCAAGTGTACCTATACTGGTAGCACTGTATGTGTGATTCATTGGCAAGAATGAACTAGTTTGATTTTTGTATATAGGACACTACTTTTTTTCCCCTTTGATAAGCTTTAAAATGACTAAACCATTCACTAAAATTAGGCCAGTTTGTGAAAGTGTGATGTATTTGCAATGATTGTCTTGGCTGAGGCCAGTGCAGTACAAGTCCAGGCAGTAACCTGTTGGCATGAATTAAATATTAATCCCCTGCTGCTTGAGTTGCAGCCAGCAAGAAGTCCTGCAAAGTCTCCAGGTTAATCACCTGGTTAAAGTTTGCTTTGGCCTCCATCTCATTCCAACCCTAAGTAACCTATTATTTTAATATAGCACATTCCTAGAGAACTTGAAAGAGTTTGAAGTCTGTTCTGTTCTCTGATACACCGTATTATACCAAAGTTAGATTTTTGTGCCATAAAATAGAGCTTTAGGTGAGCAGGAAAGAATATGACACAGTGGTCACATTAGTCCCTTTTTGGCAATAAACTGGTTTAATTGGTTTTGAAATCACTTCACCTGCTACCTGTGCAAGTCTTTCAATATAGACCAATGAAAAGTCATGGAGGAGGAATTGGAAGTCATGGCTTTGAATCTGTCTTATCCAAGAATGACTGATATACAGTGAACTGAGATGCCGCCCAGGATTGCTCAACTGTAATACTTCTATGACATATTTGTTTTATTAAAGTAAACAATTAAACCAGCCGGTAAGAACTGAAGCCAGCAATGCTTTTATGTGGTGCATAAAACTGCTGAAAACCATGGAAGGCTTATCTAAAACAGATACCAGCAAATACATTTTAAGTAAAGATAGGCATTGTGTACTTTTAGCTTTCCTCCCCAGTAACTGCCTTCTGTACAGGAAAAGCAAAGCTAGTGACCGTCACATATTAATTGGCAGTAGCAACAAGTTAATTGATCTTATAGCACTCAAGTTTGCTCTGTGAAGCAAGTGCAGGGACAGCTCTGTCTCTGGGTATTTTTTTGTTCCAGTGATTTTTAGATATGTATTTCTTAATTTTTCTTTATCACCTTTTAAAATCAGGGAAGGTATTTTTTTAATTTCCTAGCAGATTGTCTTATTTTAATAAGTCCAGTTTTACCTTTTAGTCTAGTTTTACCTTGACATGCATATACCAACAGTGTCCATTTCAAATTGAAGCAAAGTCTCTCAGAACCGTACATGTAAATTAAATATTAATTTGGTACCATACATTTATCTTTACTTGACGTTGTTAAAAACTGATTGGTTACTGAACTTAATATTTAATTTTAAAGTGTTTAGTTATTTGACTGCTTTGGAGAAGAGCATTTGTCTTCATCTTATGGAGGATCTTCTGTGACCCATCTCTTGCCATTTTGAATTCTTGGTGAAATATTTGATCTGTTTTCTTTAACTGACACATTGATTTCTGAATGTTATATGTCAACACATGGGCTTTGTATTTGCCTCTTAATTTCTCTGTTAATATTCACTTCAAAATAAGTGTTTTGATATGTTTTTCACACAGATGTTGGAAAGCTATTAGGACATAATAAGAATCTTAATAACTCAAAGTTAAGTTAGTATTGTTTCACCTGCAGAGTATAATTGCTGCTCAGTAGTAAATTACTAAATCCTAGTACAAGTACTAATTGACAGAGCTCCAGCAGAATGGGTATAGCTTAGAAATAATACTTATGTGGGTGCAATTTATGTACTACAAATCCGGTTGAAGTTTTTCATTAAGTCAGTTCAGATTTCTGATTTTGGCCTGATTAGTTACAGTTTTTATATTGGGAAGAAGGAATATAAAAGTGTTTAGCAAAGTTAATTTGAAGGTGCTGGAAATGACTATTAATATTTCCTGTATTCACAGGTAAACTAAACCATTTCAAGAAGTGTATCTTTGGTTTTGATGCTATTGCAGCACTGAGGGAGTTGACACCACCCAGCCTTGTGCATGTTGTGCAGTCTTAAGACTTTTAGTCTAACTCCTACAGTATTATTGTAAGCAATCAAAGGAAAAAAGAGAAGGGAAAGGAAAAGAAAGTTCCTTTCAGATTGATATTGCAGCAAGAAGTTATGTAAGACCAGTTTGAAACCATCTCTTTAAAACCTTTTAAGGAAGTATCTTCTGCATTGCTACAAAATGTAAAGATACCAACTTTTTCCTCCTCCCCACCTCTGTCTTGTAGTTTCAAAGTTTTATTGCTGTTTGCTGTATTGATTTTACATGCTGTCTCTTGTAAATATATCAAAAATTCCACTCCTGGAGACAGCTTGCAAAACAAAGTTTGCATACTTGGGAAATTGACTCAGAAGGAGCTTGGTTGATAGCGTGCCTTTAAGAGGAGCTTTGTTTTATGATTAAGGGTGTGTCTATTTGCTGTGTTTGAGATTAATACCTACAAAATGGTGAAGCAGTGACTTTTCAACAGCTGAGTTATGTGAAAAGCTGCTGTGACTTAGATTTGCTTCCTCCTCAGGTCATCACCACTGTTCAGCCATAAAGAGCTATGATAGAAACATGCTGGGGGCTTTTGTTTGTTTGAACCCTTGTGGTAAAATTACTATCTTCCTACTTATTGCTGTAATTGGAGTGGAACAATTCCTATGCTGCTTGGGCTGTTGGAAGATCCCCATTCAGAATTCCCAGGCGGCAGGTGGTCAGTGCAGGTCTGCCACTCGGAATGCTGCCTGCTCCCGTGTAAGATGGCCAGTTTTTCTGTCTGCTCTGCAGCTGGATGTCTGGGTGTGGACACTTGATCATTTCTTCTTTCTGCCTACAGGAACTGTTTGTTTGGGTTATGTGCTGTTGGGTAAGAAGACTGAATTTTGTTCTAAATCAGGGTATTTCCAGTTAGATTGCATGCAGTTATGTGACCAGATGACACAATCATCTGGGTAGCAGAACAATGGGCAGGAGAGGGTGGCAGGCATGAGTGGGTGGCTCTGAAGGTTGGTGCAGCTCAGCTCAGATGGGTGAGCTTTTCAGATGCTTCACAGCTGGAAGGAGAACAGGGCGACTGTAGAGGCAGAGGTCATGCAAGACGTGCCAGTGGGAATATTCCGTCCCAGCTTGTTACACTAATTCTTGTCTTCACCCCTGTTACAGAAGTAGTCACTGATAAGTCTACACCAGTGCTGATAGTAGTTATTAAGTATCCTTGAAACGCTTAATGTGTACTGTAGACCCTGATGCAATCTGCTGTGAATTATTTGACAAGAGATCCATGGATGTGTTCTCTGTTTTATAATGCTGAATTGTATTCAAACCTCTTTTTTTCCCCCCTCCCACTGCTGTAGAGGGGTCTTGAGCAGATCTGTGTCAGCTGAGGAATTTCTGAAAGATTGTCCCAAAAATCTAAGTAGACTTTTGAAGCAAGTAGGCTTTAAGATACCTAAGGATGAAAATGGAAGTCAGTAAAAAAAAATGGTGCTAGTAAAATAGCATAATATGAAAAACAGAATTTATATTTGAAACTAAACCATGCATTCTGGCAGCTGGTCTTCCAAATAAAATTAATTCTTTGGCTAGGGAAATGCATGTCATATTTATGTTCCTCATAGCTGTGTGTGTTGTAACAGAGAATTACAGCACAGTAATTTCTGATACTGTGCTTTCTATTTTGGTTTTAGTATTTGAACTAGAATATTACCAGCTCAGTTCTTCAATTAATGTAAGCTGTAGTGCCATGGAATGTTTTATGGCTTGATTTGTGATCCTTTATCATCTACCACTTCAGTAATCTAGTCTGCACTGACCACTCTTGGGAGTCCCTGCTCAGCTGATAAACAGTATGCACATATCTAGACATCTCTCATCTCTCAAACTTTCTTTTTGTTGGCAAAATGAAGAATGGAAGCCACTTAAATACTGAAACTTAGTTGAGTGCCTTAAATTATTCTGAAAAACTGTTACTAAGATCAGAGCTATAGATTTATTTTAAATTCAAAATGAAGCTTGGGATGAGGGTTTTTGATAAAATGTGTGTGTGTGGCAGACATGATGAACAAAGTCCTATAAAATGCAAAAATGCAGGTAGTAATAACAATTAACAGTTCATAGCTGAGTCTGTGAGTAGTGATTTACCCTAACAAGATCTGTGTCTCCTTATCTGAGTTAACTGTGTTATAGAGAAACTTTAGAATCTTGCAATTTTTTTACTGATAATTTCCTATAATCTGATCCACCTCTCTCCCCTCCCCCCAAGTATTTACTGAGGCATGAGGAGGAAATGTGTTGTGGACAAAACGGACAACTGTAAGATCCAAAGCTGACATTTTCCTTGCATTCCCTATTTTTCTTATTTTACAAGTGATCTTAACATTTTTGCTCAGCAAATTCATTCTATCTGGAAAACAATCAAATCTTCTGTAATGACTTCTAGAAAAATCAGCTGTAAATGCTGATTTTAGAAATGGTCTGCTAAATATAGTGTAGTATAATGTACTTGCAAACTGGATGGCCTCCCCCCAGTATTTAATATTATCATGCCTGCAGTATGTTTACTGCCTATGGGTGAAAAAGGTATATTGACGTGCTTATTTGTGGCAAACAGTTGTGTTTTGGCTGTTATAGGTGTTGGTAAAGTGTGTGAGGGGACACGTGTCAGGGAACAGCCTCTGCCTTGATTTCTTGGGTACATCAACCCACTTAATGAGAAGGCTGAAAGAGACATCCCTGCAAAAAGCAGGTGTGTGGGCTGTGAGTGTCCTGGATACTCCAAGGGGACACACATGGAAGAAGCCCCAAGATAGGTGGTGGAGGCTGTTGGTTTGGATGGAAAACCACAATTACCTATGGTTCAGTTTTGCAGTTTTGTTGCTCTTTTGAGGATGTTGAGAATTACTTTGCTAAGAGGTATAAAACCATTTACTTACTCTGATTTATACCTTGGAAGATGAATTAGATCCTTTTGCTTTCAGAATTTATAAACTGAAAAGTGAGGCCTGGATCACACCACACAGACAAAGCTCTAGTTTTGTACTCAGTTGTTTAGTTCCTCAGAAGATTTATGTTTTTTAAGCAGAAGTTGTCATTGTGTACAGAAATGATAACTTGACATGTGGATGCCGGACATGTTGGCCCTTCTTGAACCTTCTGACACAGTTCTTTAACTTTGCAGGACCTTCATGTGGAAGAACTTCCTGAAACCTTTGTGGGGGCTGATGACTTTTAGAGGCTTGCTTTTTGCTGAGAAATGTGTGAATTACAAGTGCGTAAGAAAATGAGTAAAATCTACCCTTGCCTTATTCTATGGAAAGACAACTCATGTGTCTTGATATGGCTAGAGGAAAGGGAAAAGCTAAACAAAGTTTTCATGCAAATTGAATAACGATTTCTATGTTTCATGGAAATTTAGGGAGAGTGTTTTTGGTCATCGGTTCACAGCTGAATGGTACTGTTATTAACTGAAGCTTTTTTATGGTATGTCACTAATGAAGGCTGTTCACTTTGTCAAATAAACCATTTAACCGTGGATTACTCATTTAGAAAGATGCTGTCACCAGTGAAAATGTGCCCCACTGGGTCTCCCTTTCTCCAGTCTGTTAGGATCCTGTACTGCCCAGTGGTGAGCAGTTGAATACTAATGTAATTTTGGCCTTATTTCTGGTTTGTTTCCCTCCCCACCCCTTCTAGAAACTAAATAGTCTTTCTTAGTGTATTAGAAGTTGAACACTAAAACAAAAAACCCCAACAAAATTGATCCTGCTTATTTAGTCAGGACTGTGCACTGACACTGAATTCCCAGGCTTATCAATATGAATTATGTATGTAAAAGGAGCACATTAATTACAAGACTGATTCACAAAGGTGCCCCACAGTCTGCAGTGGGAACTGAGTATCTACATACTCCACATCTGGAGCAAACACTATTCCTTGCAATATAACCATCTTCTTAACCTTTTATTCTTAAAATAGTGCTCTAGGCTGATGAGGTGTTTGTGTGGAATTTCCTTGATGCCGCATTACAAGGTAGATGTCTGTGCTTCTGAAGGAGGCCTGGTGGATGTGTGCTGGCAGGACATTTGGTGAACCTCCTTGCTTTCTAACCCACCCAGACACTCTAGTTGCTTACCACTGTAGTTTGGTCGACAAACAATAACAAAGTAAGTTGCTTGTGAGCTCAGTGAGGTGGAACTTGTCGAGACAAGCTTCTTGTAGTACTAGAGTACACTAGAGCATGGCAGTTTCCATCCAGGCTGTAATGCAGCTGTAATGACCCATCTGTGTCTGTCCCTGTAACTTGCCCAGCCATCAGCAAAATGCCATCTAGAAATGGGGGCTTTACAGTAAGATCCCAGTGCGGTGAAAATGTCTGGTACAAGAAAGATTCTAAATAATCCTGGAGAATATCTTGACCCACAAACAAACACGATATTCATGTTTGGTTTGAAACATGCTTTTCCCCAAAGTGTGAAATTAAAATAGTGGCTAATAGGTTATAGCCCAAAGTTAATACAACATAATGTTATATGCAGTTTTGTTAGGTTCTTCTCTCTGTTCCTGTGTTCATATTTTCTTACTTCCTGTTTTGTTTCATTGGACACAAGAATGTGCGGTAATTTGACTGGATCATGTTTCCCAGATGACTGAGCCATTATTATAAACAAGTCCTCTCGTGGATAAACTAATGAGTATCCTTTGGCAATGTCCACGCAGAGTACATGCCTGGCTGGGTACTGCAGGATAGCTTGAAAATACTCATTTAACAGGTAACTGCTTTCCAAGTACTGTAGGTTCCATATAGAAAATAAATTGAGAGACAAAGGCTTTTGTATTCCTACTGTTAAAGCATCAGCAATATTTGACGTATATTATTTGTTTACATATAGAGGTTTTCTGTTGTATAAATGAAAAAATTCAATAAATACTATTGTATTATGATGCAGTTTTAATTTGAGAGGGAAAAAGCCAAACACAGATAAAGTCATTAAGCAGTCCATTTCAGGAAAAGCTGTTCTATCTGAGATGGCTGCTATTTGAATGCCTTTCAAAATGGAGTTATGTGGTATAGCACATGAAGATTAGACAACAGCTAGAAAGTCAGCCACAACAGAATCACTCCCTTTACTTGCTGGGGCAACACAGCAGTAGTTTGTTGATATATCAAGCACATAAAAACAAATAGACAGAGTAACCCACTCATAGAAAACAGTTCCGTCTTTTTTGCCAGCCTCCTAATTTCATTATGCAACTTGTGTAATAGATTGTAACTTGAATACATATTAACCTTGTGTGCTTATTGACTTAATTTTGTAATGCTGCTGATGCAAGATAGTGTAAAGAACTCTGCTAAGCTGAAACAGGAAACCAGACTGGGAGTAGAAGGGACTGCAACACTGACCCAAATATACTGTGGAAAAGTGAAAATTGGATTAGCATGATATAATTAAGACTGAAAAGGGAAGATCAGAACCCACCTAAGCAAAACAGCAAAGCTCTGAAAATATGTACGACTCATTGCTTCAGATACTGATATTCCAGAAAGTACTCTGGGATGTCAAGAGATTTAGGACCAACTTTGAAGAAGTGAGATGACACCCACGGCATTTTTGGCTTGTTCTTGGCAGTCAGGTTAGTACTTGTAAATATGGGCTCATATTTATGAGTTGAATTTATTGAAGAAAAATTCATTGTCATCAGCTCACCATGTTAGACCTTATCCTGTCTTTTCCTTTCAGTGAAGGCAGAAATAGGGGAGTTTGTGGCAGATACAATGCATGATAGATCTAGTCCTCAGTACTAGAGGATAACTTTGGAAAAATCAAATATTGGACAGAGAAAATAAGTACTTGTGTCATATTTAAGATTTTGCTTTCTGTAAGCCATACAGGTGAGATAGTGGGGGTTTTTGTTGTTGTTGTTTTTTAAATATGTTGAGGCAGGATGAGTCCTGCGCCTATTCAGTCCCTGGAAACCACCCACTCTATAATAAACTGTATTCTTATTTTAAAGCTACCATCTAAAGTATGTATTGATTAAACAGTTTAGAAAAGCTCAGCTACTTCTGGAGTGTCTGAGATTGTTTCATGTTCTGCCTTCTGCAAAAAGATCTGCAGCACTGAGCAAGAGTCCCCTGATCTGTTGTATCACCTCAAGGCAGACCAAATGTGGTGGGAAAAGGATATATATATATAATATATATGTATTTCTGACTCAAGAGAGGAGGATGTCTCTCCTCTCTTGCACCCATTCCATGTTTTAAGGAATAGCAGAGAAGTGGGGATTGATTGATTTTGCAGAAAAAGAGAAAACTTGCCAAAGTGAAGAAGTAAACTGCCTTTTCCTTTTCTTTGCTGTCTTTCTTTTTTCTTTACCTGCTGTGATCTTGATTACTGTTAGCATTAGGATTTTGCAGGTTTTGGAATTGAAATAAAGTTAGCTCATTAATTACCATAAACAGCCTGCAACAGCTATTTCTTATTGCAGTTGCATTCTTGTTCATTTTATGTTCTTCAGGCTTAAAGAAACTTGCCTTTTCACTATTACTGGAGAATACAGAAGGTGCAAGTTTTCCCTGGCAGTTTGGAAAGCTTACTTGCCATAGGGTGTATATAAGAAAACCATCAGTTTGAGAGCATTACATACCTTCCAGATAGCTTTGTTGATACCATTCCTGGAAGATGATGCTTCATCAGATGAAATACACAAATCATTCACCTCTCAGAGGAGTTGTTTCTGGAGTGAGGGCAGGAAGACTAAGTAGTATCCAGAACTGTACTTCCAGCCAGGCAGAGCCTCTCCCCATCTTGCCCAGATGAGGCTTGTAGTGAAACTTTCTGAAGAACACTGGACAATCCAGCCAAGGAATTTTTCAACTAATCTAATTTATAAGAATAGGTCCTGACAATTTGGCAGTGATTAGGAGAGCATGCTGGAATACAGTGGGAGGAACAGTCAGAAATATGAGATGTATGTTAGGAGAAAATAGAAATTTGCCTACATACACTTAACATTTCAGGAACTGGACTTATCTGTCTCTGTTGGAGCAGCAGAATGTCCTAAGACACATGGTCAGCATGGACAGTGCATTTTGAGAGTCTTACTTGTAAAGACATGGAGTGGAAATTCTCTTGCAACATAAGGTCTTTAAAGCTAGGGCTTTTCAGCCCTTTTAGAATCCTTTCTTAGGTAAGTTAGCCTGCCAGGGCTTAAAACGTGTTTCCTGATGCAGTCATCCAAAGATCTTAGGGCCAGGAAGAGCAAATGGGCATCAAGGAGCAGAAGCAGGCTGGGGTAGTGTCAAAACATACTGGTTTAGTGTCAGTCCAGTCACACTAGTAGTAAGTGGCAGAGGTATGAAAGACATCACCCTTACACCCGTCTGAGCACCCTGTTTCCTCCCAGACTGCCTGGAAAGTCTTGGTGAAGAATGTGGGACAGCAGACAGCTCCACAGGGCAGTTGGGGATTTGACCTTGTGTATTCACAAATCACAGGTTGCTGTCAGGTGGCTTTGTTTGACAGCTGTCTGTTCTGTCACGCTTCCAAACCCTAAATTCAGACATCTAAATTTGCTGTTGTAACCCTCTGCCCTCCAGTGTAAATAACTTCTGTCATTCCCATTTCTCCACTCTTCGCAACTGTTTTTAAAAGGTTTTGGTGTTGGGCTAAGTTTATCTGCTTTCTGTGCTTTCTCTCAAGCATGATGCTTATGTGTCCAGGATCTTTTTTTGTAATTATAAGCTATAATTAAGTAACTTACCTTGAAAAATATTTAGAAAACCAACCACTAGTTATGGTGAGGCTAGAGATCATCTGAAAACATTAAATGACTTACAAATAATTCTTAAAAACTACTTGAACAAAATTGGTTCCTACAGAGGATAATGAGGGGAACACATTATTGCTTCCACTGTGCTTTTCTTAAGCAGTGAGAGGCTTCCAGCCCTTGCTTTATTACTTTATGGCCTCTTTTTCATTCTTGCCTGAGAGTATCTCAGGTCCTTGATCCTCACTTTCTACACCTTTTTTCCGAATAAAGCAAAAAGCTGACGTGCCTTTTGTTAATTTCTTTTGCTTCCTGGAAAACAAATAAGAATTGAGGAATACTTTGCCACATCTCTTTCTGTGAGTAAGCTATAGGAGTGCTTTCCTGCTCCTCTCGGGGTGCTGGTCTGAGCTCCCTGCTGGATCCAATAGCCATTGATTCTGTTCCTCTTTCATTGACTCATACTGGCATGTGAAATTGTCTGTCTCCTTGGGGTTAAGTGCTAGTGGATCATGGGACAGGAAAACAACTTCTTATTTTGTGAGAGACTCTGCTAGCGTTATCCCAATTTATGTTGCAAAAGCATGACTTCAAGAAGTAAATGGACAACCCCCGTAATGTGCTCTGTACAGAGGGGATAGCTAGTAACAGGTTGAAGGTGCTGTCTGAGATAGTAGATAGTGTCTCTGCTTACACTTGGGCTGCTGGATGTTTCCATTTTACCAAAGTTACCTGTGAGTGGCTTATATTCCAAACAACACCAAAACCAGTCAGATAAACCAGAGAGGGATGAAACATAAAGGTTAGCATTTTGTTTAAAGCACAAAAGTCAGTCTGTGAAAGTAACATGAAAACAGGGTCTCTTTCCTTTGTTTACCCTTCTGCAAATGTTTGCTTAGGAGCAATAAGAGTTAATTGTCAAACTTTACAATGCAGTCAGAGATTCTCTCATAAAATGTATAACAGACTCTGCCCAGATGGCAAGTGCTGATATGTAAATCCAAAACATGAAAATTTCCATTGGGGGCCAGATGGTGGCTTAATGTGAATTGTTTAACATTTATGTTTATCTTATTAAAAGTGCCTTTATATGTCCAAACTAAGCTATCCATGTGGCTGGAAGAGCATATCACTAAATGAACAGAAAAGTCAAACAATCAGTACAAGGCACCTCCTGCTTACATGGATCATGGGAAAGCAAAGCATGTTGTCTGTTGAGATAAGTTCTTTCTCTGGCTACAAAGTTATGAAGAAAATACTATAACTAAAATTAAATCACTGTGTGCTTGGGGAAAGCATTAAATCCATATTATTTTCCCCAAAGTTAAGGATGTTGGACGGCAGGCATACCTGTGTTGAATACCATAATGCGTTCCCTCTCAGCGTAGGTGTTGGTGTTCAGCTCTAGGCGAGGGGGAAGCATCGTAGCTGCAATCCCTCCTGGGCACAGGCCCTTCCTCCTTCCTCCTCCTCCTGGCTCTTCCTGCAGGCTCTTGGCTCTGCCAGAAACATCGTTTCCTCTGGTGCAATTCAAGAAGTTGCAAAACGGAGGAAAGAACAAGTGGGCGCTTGTGGAGTCTGTCACATGAGGCTGGTGCCTTTGCAGTAAATGTGTGATATTAAGGGAAGTGGTTAGCATGGCTCTGAAGGGCAAGAAAAAGCCCTGGGTCAGATGAGTCTTTCACAGGACTCTGTGCTTGTGTTCCAGTTTAGTTGCTAATCTGTGCTCACTTGTCCCTTCAAATGAGTCTTTCTGAAAACAGCACATCATGTTGAAGCATCTAAAAATCAGCAGGTAGCTCTTGCACAGGCAAGAAGGAAAACACCTTTTAATAGCTTTAGTTTAAGCGCTCCAGGCATTAAATACACAGTTACTTATGGGATGCTTACACAGTAGAAGGGGAAAAAATGCTTCAGTGATAAACCTAAACCAGAGTGCCTGCCTGTGTGAATACTTCTGTGTATGTGTGTGATGGTGCTCAACAAGGTGGAAAAATAATTTAAAGAGGAAGGTTGTGGGGAAGCTGGAGAAACAAAATTGCAAAATGTTTGCTTTAGACTGAAAGTTGTGGGGGTTTTTTAAGAGTTCTTTGCTATTACCTCATGCTGGTGGTTGTAATTCATTCCTTAGTGAATCACTGGTCAGTGTTGACTCCATTAACTTTGACCTGAGGCTTTGGACTAATGCCCAGAATATTTTTTTCTTGAAAAGGGCAATATTACCAAAAGCATTGGCTGAAATTATAGATAAGTGTTAAATGGCGGGTTAATATTTAAATCAGTGTGCTGTTTGATACTACATATCAGCATATTGGCCAGAAGAATGCTTCCTCCATGTTTAAGGCTAAGAGTAATTACTTGAATTGTTACTCAGAGTTAAGGCTAATATTGCTGTATTTATGTAGAACTTTCCAAACTGAAAATAGGAGGGCTCTTTTCCAGTTATATGGTGATAATAAAAAACTCCCAAAAACCAAAGTAGCCCATCCTTTTGGTTTTAATGCCACAAATACAACAACTAAATAAAATAAAAAAGATGCTCCCAACAAGCATCACTCTCCAGGGTAGAGCATATCACTGTTTGGCAAAGCTCAGCCTTTTGGCAGAGATAAGACACTGGCCTAAATGTGGTCCCTTGAAAAATGCTGACAGGAGCCAATCAGTGCTGTCACGTTGGTCGAATGGGAGCTCAAGATCCTGACAATCCTGATAAGCATGGAAGCATATTCATTCAAAAAGGAATCCTGCTTGCTGAATTGACTGGGGCGCACACACAGAGGTGCCACAGCATTTTCTTTGGTCGTCAGTTGTCTTTGGAGAGATCTCATCCCACAAGTGAGGCAGCACTCGCAGCTACTTAACTTTGATAATGAATATCGCCAGTAGAATGATTGAAGGATGTAAGAGCTCTGCGTTAAGTTTTTGCACTAAGGCTGCATTAATTTTCTTTTTAAGGAAAATGTGTTTTGCCTTCTGTAGCTTTTTTTTTTTAATTTGCTTTTCTTTTTCATGATTTAAACTGAAAGTGAGTACCAGTTCTCACATTTTTGTGTTGCAGTCTGTTACAATTCATGGAGGAAAACAGCTCTGTTAATTCACAGCTTTGGGCATTACACACACAGAGAGACACAAAAATCTTTTGAGTCACATTTAATGGTGCTTTGTAAATGAATAATTTAGAAGTGAGCCCTAAAATCCAGATCCTGCAGTTTTATCCAAAACATATTGCAAATGCTCAGAGACTAGGAAACAGTTTTGGATCTGCTGCAGAAGGAGACAGTGAGCAGCTGGTAAACTACTGGCCCTTAATGAAGCTATACCATATTGCAATATCTCCAATTACTGCAGAACTTAATTAGTTTGTTTTACCCTGCCAATCTGGAAAGACCAAACATTGTCTTGGGCAGCCACTGTAATTATTTCAGCTTCTTCATTGCTGGCTGTTAAAGATGAGTTTGGTCTCTCCCAACAAGGGATATTAAGTGTGTTTTAGATTTGAGAGTGCCTGCATTGGTGTTACACACAGCCAATTTTAGTAAAAAGTAATTTTTTTAGTTACTAGTAGAAGTCATTCCTGCCATGGGTAAATGAGTGCTAATTTTTAATAAAGAAATGAGAACACTGGTTTGTTCAAATGTGGATTTATCCTAGAGCTTTTTGCCATAACTGTTGTACAGAAGTGATCATTTTGAATGGCAGCATGAGTTGGCAGTCAGGTTACTTTGCTTCTCTATTGGAAAATAACCTTTAGAGATAAGGGAATGTTTTAATTTGATATGATGGCAAAAAAATTGTATCTTGGATGTAGAGCTGTTAATTGAATCAGAAAGGGTCTGTTTAAATGAAATGCAGTGTTTGGTGTATTATTTGTAATGTGTTAGTCTGGTGAGGATGCCCAACACTGAGCATTATTTTTGCATGCTACCCCAAAGGGTAATTTTAACTGTTACAAAACATGATATAAAATCAAAACTGCGAGGCACTAGCTAAATGGTTGGCATTTACCATCTGAGAAGACTTGCTACCAAGGATTAAAATTCTGTATCAGCAGACATACAAATGGATAAGTTTGGAGTGTTAGGTTTTCTTCACAGAAGAAAATAGTCTAGACTTCAGCCCTTAAAAATACTGAATATTTGAACAGTAAAAACTCAAAACAATCCACTAACCCCCTTTGCCCCCCATCCTCCAAAAAAACCCTTATGCAATAAATTAAAATTAATTATAGCCAAAGCAAATAGTATTAACTGATTGCTTTTCCCTAAAAAAGCAGGGTTTAATTTGTCTTCTGAAATACTACAGGTGCAAGGGGTAGTGGATTTCCAAGAAATTTAGGTTATTGTTAGCTGTCTGATAATGATGGACTCTGTAATGACCTGGAGGCCAACTTGATTAACCATATTTGAGACATTTTGGGCAGTGTTTATACTCAGCTGCTCCAAACCAACCACATTTAGAACATCAACTTAGGCTAAGCTTTAAATTTACAATTTCTTGGTAATAGTCTTAATAATTGTGTTTAATGCTACAGTGATATTACTTCACTTGGTGTCTCTGAAACCATGTTATCCTCCAGCTCTGAAGCTCTGTGCTGCTGCTCTTTAATACCAAGGTGGAACATAAATATTTAAAAACACATTTTGCAGTATGGTTATTATAGTTCAGAAAGCCTTTGTCATGTTCTTAGTCAGCTTTTACAGGTTTAGAAGATCATGTGAAAAAAAGTTTACATGGTCAAACTTTTCAATTTATCTTTTCTCCTAAAAATTACTTTCTTAATGTGACACAATTCATTCTATACCTTCATGTTTTCTATGAGATAGGTTAAAAAAGAAGAATATATTTATCCACTGGCTAGTTCCTGTATTACCTTACCAAGTGTAATAAATTCTTGGTTTCTATAAGCCTGTGTGTGGGCCACAGAAACCAAACCATCAGCTAGCACACTTCAGAAAGGTCATATGGAGCCACATTTTATTTTAATAATTTTGTGGGTTTAAGAGAATAAGCCTCAGTTACAAGCATCTACTCATTTGACAGAGATTAGAAGCTTTGCTGTTGTTCTAAACCAGTTCTGCTGGGGAAGACGCTTGCCTAAAAAAAGCATTTCTGTTACAGGACATGAACTTGATCGACATCCTTTGGAGGCAAGATATAGACCTTGGGGCAAGACGTGAAGTTTTTGATTTTAGTCAACGACAGAAGGAGTATGAACTCGAGAAACAGAAGAAACTTGAAAAGGAAAGACAAGAGCAGCTGCAAAAAGAGCAGGAGAAAGCCTTGCTGGCTCAGCTGGAGTTAGACGAGGAGACAGGTGAATTTGTTCCTGTGCAGCCAGCTCAGTGCATTCAGTCAGAGAACACTGAGCCACCAGTTGTTTTTTCACAGGTAAACTCCAAAAAAAAGGCAGGTTTAACCCTTTTTCCATTTACAGGAAGGCATAATGCTAGTGGCTGCCTAAAATGAATTTGCATGTGTTGCTGTAATGGAAGATTCTTCAGTTATTCAAAGATGCAGTAATATTTTTTCATAACTTTCCTATTTAGACCACAGAGCCTTCAAAACCAGAAGCAGAGGCCTTGTCCTTTGATGACTGCATGCAGCTCTTGGCAGAAGCATTCCCGTTTATAGATGAGAATGAGGTAAAAATTCTGCATACAGCAGTTTTGTAGGTTGTCTTCATGGTGTCAGTCTCATGTCTTCTCTGAGTAAGATTTGTCTTCAGCATAATACTGGTTTGTGATCTGACTGAAGATCTCTCCTCAAGCTGGCTCCAGCTGGAATACAGCAGTGTGACAGTCTTGTTGCCTAGGGCTATGTTTGGAGGGAGTGGAGTGGTTGGAACTCCGGTGTTCCTGCAGGCAGGGCTGGTGTGTGGGGCCAGGTGGGGCTGCCAGGGCGGGCGTGGGAGGCTCAGTGTGGGACCCTGAGCTCAGCACGGCTCTCTGGAGTGGTGTCCTTGAGTTGCTTTATTTCCACCTGCTGACCCAGACTGTTTCATGTGTAAGGATAGGCCCTTCAGCAGCCAGTTTCTAGATTTTGTTTTCCGATTTTTTTCCTTAATACAAAAACACCTTTCATGGGAATAGTTTGATACTATCCCATTGTTTACAAAAAAATGCTTTTCCTAAGAAATACCTCTCTGTTTGTTCTGCAGAAATGGCAGAACTCCAAAAACTAGATTTTTGCTTTGGAAAACGCAGTTATATATTTTTGAGTGGGGTTTTTATGTGGAGGGGTTTTTGTTGTTGTTTTGTTTGGCTTTTTAATTCACTTTTTAAAATTTTTTTCAGGTTTCTTCAGCTGCATTTCAGTCATTGGCTCCTTCTCAGATCGATAGCAACACAGACTTAGTTCCCTCTGATCAGACTCAGCCACCTGAATCACCTGATCTAGTTCCACACACTGATGCAGAAAATATGCAGAACATAGAGCAAGTTTGGGAAGAATTACTGTCCCTTCCAGAGTTACAGGTTAGTATGATAACCCCCTGAAAAATGAAGCATGGTATTTTGGAGGACTCTGGTATTTTGGAGAAGGCAGTACAATAGCATCTGAACAGATGTGACTATGACTATTATGTTGGATTCTACACCTGCAGGGTGCCTATAACTCAAAATAAGCTTTAATTTTTTTCAAAAAGAATATCTTGAAAAACCTGTAGAAAGAAGAAAATTAGTTGTTTATGGATACGCCTTAATAAAACACAGTCTAACTTCTCAGTCGGAGCTTCCTCATGTTTAGCAAGTCATTTTTTGCCTCTACATGCAACTTGTTAAAGTGTGATCATTAAAATTTCAGCTGCTTAAAAACGGACTTCTGAGTTATGGATCTACAGCATGAATTGTTGTAACAAGCGTTGTAAATTTTTTTTTGCAGTGTCTGATTGTGTGAATTATTTATAGTTACTTTTGCAATCAAATTTTATCTAAGGAAAAAGTTTTTTAAAGCTGATAGAACATATACCTGACTCTTCTGTGTATCTAAATATATTTATATAAATGCTGCTTATGTATGCTCAGTAAGAACTACTTAGGTAATGTACACAAACTGGATATTTCAAAGGAACAAAAAAATCACTTTTGCCAATACATAGGAGATATGTAGGGGTTTTTATCCTAGCCTTACGTTTTTATTTATATTTTGCTTAGATTTGACTATAAAATTGAATAAATTTATTTTCAAATATACTACTGTAGAATGCCATTGTGCTCCAGAATGATGCTCTTCTATTTATGCTGTTAATATAAGAGGAGGTTGCTTGGTGGAATGCCAGTAAATCCGAATGATATTTCAAAAAAATAAAGTTGCAAGTTTGCATGAATTGCATTTTTCCTGCCACTCTACCTTTTCCCTTTGTCTTTTTATACTTTTCAAATGTTTTTCTAGTTTTCTAACCTTACTAACTGTGGTAGGCTTAAAGGCCCCACATAAGTGACAAGGGCAATTGGATGTGAAGAGAGAGCAGTGGTGGTGAAAATAGATTAAGAAACAAAACCACCAGAATCTTGCAGTAATTGTGTATAGTAATTGAGTAATTTTCTGGGGAAGAAAAAAGTGAGATAATTAAATTTGAGGGCATTGCCTTTTACAAACTAAGTTTAGAGAAATGGAAAAACAGAACTCTCACATTCAAAACCTTAGCTTAAGCCTTGAACAACCTCTGGTTAAATAATTAGTGAGTAACCCTTCCTGAGAGAAACAGAATAATTCTGGTAATTTCCCTAATTCCTAGGGGACAGCTGCTAATTTCAGCATCAGTTAAGAAACTGCCACCCCATTAGAAAGGACATTGGTCTTGCAGCCAGTGAAAGCCCATCAGTTACCAGTCTGATGCTAACCACTGGTGTTTAGCCAGCTTAACTAAAAGGATGTGGGGAGAGTTAATGGTTGCCAGGCTTCATGTTAGTACTCTTCTTACTTCACAAAGAATTACATTTCTCTGCACTGAACAGTTGCTTCATTCAGTAAATCCTAAAAGAATCTTGGTTTTGAGGAAACAGAACATGAAATTAAGAGTGCTAAAAGTAATTGCCTGCTAGTAATGCTCATTAAGTCTCCTTCAGGAATTTTGCCTTTACTGTACTGGTGCCATTCCTAGCAGTGGTGCTTGTGAGAAGTTCAGACCTGGCAGCTCCAGGATCCACATTAGTAATTACCAGAACAGGAGGGCTCCGTGCAGCTTCCCTAAAGCATTGGAATGGGTCTCTTCAGCATCTTGCTCTGAGTTTGAGAGGTTCTGCTATCTTAATCTAAAATAGCTTTGTTCAGAACAAATTGCTTTGTACCCTTGCTCAGGTATCTGTTGTCTTCCTAGATTGCCTCTCCATAGTACCAAGTGTGCTGTAGTCATCTAGATTATAGCAATGTTGTAAAACCCTTTTTATGTGCATGTTGATTGCTAAAATATTTAATGTTTGTGGGTTACAGAAAAGGGGCTTATCAACTAGAGATGTTTCTCATCCTCTTCCTTGCATTTCCCATCTAGTGTCTTAACATCGAAAACGATAACCTGGCCGAGGTGAGCACAATCACAAGCCCTGAATCCAAGCCAGCAGAGATGCACAACAGCTACAATTACTGCAGCTCATTACCCGTGATGAAAAAAGATGGTAACTGTGGTCCAGATTTCCTGGATAGTATTGAGGGCCCCTTTTCTGGCATTTTGCCACCAGAAGACACCAGCCAGCTGAGTGTGAACTCTTTAAATGACACATCCCCTTCAAACCCTGATTTCTGTGAGGATTTCTACACCACCTTTATTGATACAAAGGATAATGGTGACGCAGCAACGACAAACACTATCAGTCAATCCCTCACAGATGTTCTAAGTGAACCTATTGATCTTTCTGACTTCTCACTGTGTAAAGCTTTTAATGGCAACCACTCAGGGACCCGACCAGAATGTAATGATTCTGACTCTGGTATTTCATTGAATGCAAGTTCTAGCATAGCATCTCCTGAACACTCTGTGGAATCATCTGCCTATGGAGATAAGACTTTGGGTTGCAGTGATTCTGAAATGGAAGATGTGGATAGTGCTCCTGGAAGTGTGCTGCAGAGCAATGCTAGTGTGTACTCTTTGCAATTCCAGGAGCAAGTGTTTTCTTCCATGGGGCCAAATGCTCAAACACCAAGTTTGGAGTGTACAACCACACCAAAGAAAGAACCCCCTGCTGCTCCCGGCCATCCCAAAGCTCCGTTCACAAAAGATAAACCTTCAGGCCGCCTTGAAGCTCATCTCACAAGAGATGAGCAAAGAGCAAAAGCTCTGCAGATCCCTTTTCCTGTTGAAAAAATCATAAATCTCCCTGTTGAGGACTTCAATGAAATGATGTCGAAGGAGCAGTTCAATGAAGCCCAGCTTACACTTATTCGAGATATACGAAGGAGAGGCAAGAACAAAGTGGCTGCTCAAAATTGCCGTAAAAGAAAACTGGAAAATATAGTGGAACTGGAGCAAGACTTGACTAACCTAAAAGATGAGAAAGAGAAATTGCTTAAGGAAAAAGGAGAGCATGACAGGAGCCTTCGTCAAATGAAAAAGCAACTAACCACCTTATACCTCGAGGTCTTCAGCATGCTACGTGATGAGGACGGAAAGCCTTACTCTCCTAGTGAATACTCCCTGCAGCAAACTAGAGATGGCAATGTCTTTCTTGTTCCTAAGAGCAAGAAGTCAGGGACTAAACTTTGAAGGGCGATACAGCTGGCTACTGTTCTTTACTATTTTTGTATCATGATCCTGATAGTTTTTACTGTGAGGTGGAACGCAGAATTAGGTAATATTTTTCAAGTAAGTCTATGCAATGATACTTTTAAAGTTGTTAATTAGTTTGTGGAAGATGCAAGTGAAAAATTAATAGTGTAATGCAGATGGATGTATGCAGAATTTGTAATCTCACTTTTGTAACAGATGTTTCCTTCTTATAGCACCACTTTGACTAGTTTCCGTATATATGTAAATATTTAAAGATGCCATATTTATATACTGTTCCTATCTATTGTTATATTCATAGATTTATTTGATATATATATATATATATATAAAAATGATTTTAGCCTTCTAAATATAATTTCTTGCAAGACAAACAGGTTGGCTTCTGATACTTTTTTATAAATACAGTGTGTTTCCCATTTTTCTTACACATTTGTACTTGCTTTATATTTAATATATTATTTTAATTTACTATAAAAGGTGGCACTTAGTGTTTGATTTTACTTTATCAGTTCATTAAACTTTTTTAACTGTACTTCATAGCCATTTATTTCCCTAAAGAAGATAAATCTGCATTAGTTTTCCAAGGCTAAGCCTTCATGTAACAGATACACATAATAACCAATTGCACTAATGCTTCACTCAGCATAATTTTAACTGTTGTTGGGAAAGATCGTGTAACACAAAGTTTCAAGTCTACGCTAAGTTTACATTTTTGTTTTGCTCTTTGAACACTACTTAAATTTGTGACATCTTCCCTCCAAAGGCATTTAAAATTTGTTGACATTGTCAGCAGTATGCCTTTTTTCAACTCAAATTTCTGTATACCTTTGAGTAATTCTTCTAGAAATACACTATTTTGTCTCCAACTTCAATCAACAAGCATCACTTGTCTCTGCTCTTACTTTGGTGCTTCTGGAAAACAGCATAGTAGCTGCCAGCTAACTGCACTCTTTGGAATCTGTGCTCAATGAATTTAAAAGCATTGTGGAGTTTAAATTTTCATTTATAAAAGAATAAAAATTGGGCAAATAAATAGCATTGTTTTTGTTTACTCTTCAAAGGAACTCATTGCACTTATGGATTTTTTTCAATACAGAGAATGCATTATTTGTAAGACACATTGATGTGAACATTAAAAAGCATCTCTTTCTACAGAACTTCTAAACATGCCTTTTAATCTGAAGTGATTTTTTCTGCTACTGATGCTCTATATAATTTTAGGAATATTTTATCTATTTCACTATTATGTATAACTTCATTTAAGTAATCATAAACCCCAAGTTGCTTTACAAGACCTCAGGGGACATCTTTTTAAAAGGAAATGGAGTATGATCCACAAAGATTGTTTAATAATACTTTAAGGAAAAGGGTCTTAAGAGGGACATCAGCCTAGGAACCCAGCCTCTCATTAGCTCATTATTGACAAAGTTAGAGTAATGCTAAGTAAAATGATAGTTGGTTGTGAATTCAGTCTTGAGATTTTTATTTCCCAAAATTTAAACTGTGCTGGAGTTGCATATCCATCAGAAAGCATCACATGGCTGGCCATGAAAGCGAAAGAAATTTTAGATTATCCCAATTCTACACTATATCACTTTTTAGGAATCTTCTGAGTGTCCTCAAACAACCCCCCCTCCCCCATGCAATTAGAAAGCACAGAAAGCCATAGTTCTGACAAGTTTTATTGTCTCACAGGATGCTGTAGAAGGGCTTGTTTCCCTCTGGTCTGTGCTGTTTGCTGATTTCATACAACTCTCCAGTGACTCCAAGCCCTCTCACCTGAACAGCAGTATTAGTTTGGAGCCTACAATTATGTAGGTACCAGTTTTGTTTTTCCCTGGATGCACAGAATTTCAGATGCTCTTTTACTGTCAGGATGGTCACAGTAGCATCACTGAGTGCGACTCCCCACAATCAGCTTTTCTTTTTATTACCCCACAACCCTGGTCACTTTGTCATTCATCTTCCTGTTCACTCATTTACCAATTCTGAATAGCAGAGGCCCCCTGGCCATACCTGGTGCAAACACACCCACATGCTCTCTTTCCCCCTCTGCAGTGCAGCCTTGGCTGAGTAGAGCCAGGGGTAGGAAAGGCAGAGCAGTAACAGCTTCATCATGAAGGTAGGTTTGCTCCAGGGCACTAACACCAGGAACTTTTCAGGTCCGATGGAGTAGATTTGAAAAGACAGGTGCACTGCCAAGTGCTACTACCAGAAGCAGGCCTTTAGTGCTTAAACCTGGGACTGTCAAATGTTCCCACCCTACCTACCTCAAGAGAAAAGTAACATAAAATTTTCAGAAAACTTCTCATATTGTTGCTTGCTGCAAACTTTCAAGGGAGATTCAGCCCCACAAAATGTGACACTTGCAGATAGAGCAAAGTAATGAAAAAAATTTCTCTCAGATTTGCAGCATCCCTGGGGTGACAGGAGCCACACCTCTTACATCAGGTACTCAGATCTATGGTTTTGCAGAAGACATTGGGAAATGCAAATCTAAGTGACCCAGCTTTGCACCTTGAGGCTGCTTACCTTGCCAGCTGCCCTTCCTCGCCACCTGCATGCCAGGGCGTGCCAGGCCCTCCCCCTGCCCAGTCCTTACACGCTCTGAATGCTGAACACTCCTGCTGTAATGCTGGCTGAAAACCTGGAGGAGGCTTGGTTTGGCAGACAAAGCAATTTATTTTCTCAAGATAGGGCAGCCAGGCACCAGCTAAGGTAAGTCAAAGCTACTGTGGCAGTGATGGACACTTTTCCTTCTGCTGTTGTTCAGATGTGCCTCTTGACTTTGCCACCAGCACTGCTCAGGAAGGAAAACACCCCTAACAATTGCCAAGCTCTAGGGGAATGTAAGACACTGCTGCCATTTAAAGCAAGAGGATTAACACATATTTGAGGATGGCAGTTTTGAAGCACAGGCATTACAGAGAATGTCCAGGGCCATGGCTCAGTGTGCTCTTTCAACACAGGTACAATAGCTCTAATACACAGGCAGGCCCAATAGCAAAGCGCAGAGAACCTACAGTGCTCCTGGGTTCCCCCTGCCATTGTCTGACTTGGAGAGAAAATGTTCTCTCTAGCTGCAATACCTGAATTACAAATTGGCTATAAAACAGACACCTCAGTAAACCCCTGCCCTGCACTTCAATTTGTTCCTTAGTTTGTTCACTAATGTGAAAGCCAAAGGCAAACAGCATCCTTACAGCCTCACAGAGGCTGTGTATTTGTACTACCCATATGTCCGAAACATAATACAAGGATACTTACTCCATTACTGCAAAAAGTGCAACAACAAAAAACCTGCAGTTAATGCAGAAGTCCTGTTTGAATTTCACCAGCCAAAGAATCAGGCTAAAATAACTACACACCCAACATCATTAAGGAAAAGAAATTCCACATCACTCATATATGTAAAAACATCAGATTGCAAACTATAACCTTTATTATTATTGAGGTACAGAGCATGCTTCCCAAACCTGAGTGACCAGTGACATTGCCAAGTCTAAAGCATCACAATGCTGACCTCATACACTGGCAAGTCTCCATGTGGAGACTATTTATTTCTTGATCAATACATCCACTTTTAAAATTATTAAAAGTAAAGCTGAAAAGCTGTGCTGAACCACAGCAGTGCAATCCCGAAGTTGGAATGATGATCCTGTAAGAAAATGTGTTGCAATAATTCAAGACCGCTTTGTGTTTGCCACAGCACTAAAAAAGGTGATGGCAACGCATTTTAGATTGTAAGTCATTTGACAATATACACTTTATTCTGATACAAAATTGAAATGTTTTAACAAATTCAATCCATTATGGACTACACTGAAATTTTTAATTTCCATGCTATTTCAACTTGTTTAACCACAAGTTCTAAGATTTCAGCACACTAGCACCATTGCTCTTGAAGTCTTTGCCAGTTACTATACCATTTTATTCTGTTTCCAATCTTGCAGTATTATCTTCTACATGAAGGCCATTTTTCTTCTACGGAGATAGTTGGATTACTTTAGTTCAGGAAAATGCTAACAGATAGAGATGTCAACCTGTAGCACCCACAGCAGAAAAAGAATCATCCATCAGACATCTGAATTTCAGTGATACTCAAGATTTTACATGCCCCACACAATTTAAGATACAAACACTTGTTGGAGACCACAGACTGATTTTTTAAGTGAATATTGACCCCAGTGTAGACAGCATATGAAAACATGCCGATGTCTTAAACACAGGAACCAAAGACAGCACGTCAGTACATCACACAATCAAGGCTTGAAAGACTAGGAGCTTTAAGTATCGAAAGGAAATGAGTTCAGATGCTGTGTTTAATTTCCATTACATGTAATAACAACATACTTATTACACCTGCATCAATCTGGGTTCCTTTTGGGGAAACCCTCCTTACTACTTAGAAGTACCATTTTTGTTATCAAATACTGTACAGCTGCAGCTTAGGGACCAATGCTTTGTTAACTTTGCATCTTTACACCTCCATCTCCATTTACAGCAGCCAGGAAGGAAAAACGTGGCCATGAAACAACATTCTCAACTCTTTGAAGTGGCTCTTGGACAACGATGCGCTTGACCAAATACTCCCTTAAGAATGTGTTTATCTTTGACAAAGCTATTTCTGAACAAATTTAGGTATAATTGAATTTAAGCCAATTAGTCGAATAAGAGTGTTATAAATCAAAGTGTGACGATAATTCTAACAGTGAATATCTAGCTCTTTATGTGGTGCAAAAAGACCCATCCATAGCAGAGAACCAGTCTGCAGCAACGTGTAATCCTCTCGTGTTAAGGAAAGGTAGTTTTGCTCTATACACAGGCCTAGCAGTGGAATGCAAAGAAGTTTTTGTTAAGAATTACTTCGTTAAAACATTTTCAAGATTTCACTGTGAAAAAATACTAAGATCCCTGCAAGTACAGCAGCATTTGCTCTCACCTGAGCAACTGTGAAACACTAATGCTGTTCCGTGTTTCTACACAAATGTTTGTAAGGGCTCTGCCTGGCAGAGGAAAACCACAGGTTTCCAATTTTCAAATTTAAGCAAGCTTGTCACCTCTGCAACAAGCTGCCTACCACAATACACTAAGGCAACTGTGACAGTACTGCTGTAGTTTCAGATTCTGGCTCAACCTTCACTAAGCAAAAACTTCTGTCAGTATTTTTTAAAACAATACATAGTAATCTTAAGACTTTCCATTAAGTAGCTCCTGATTTTACAAAAATCTCTGTAAATTACTGCCAAATTAACTTTTAATTTTGCAGTACAAAGCCATGAATTGCTTTCTGGAACTTTACAGACAGCAGATAAAGGTTTAAATACTTCAGTTTGTAAACATGCCTTAGCCTCTGGTTAAACTGAAATGCGCAGATACCATTTGACTATTTTTAGAATAACTGAAGTATAACCAACACTAAAATAAAAACTGACTTCATAAAAATGATGCAGAGGCTCAGAAATGTATTAGGAAGTTGAAAAGATGCTGGACTACTATATAAAAGGATCTGTAACAATCAAAGATGCAGAAAAGGAAATAATACATATTCCAAGATTTAAGAACCAATATGCATAAAATCAGTTTTTATTGCTATTCACCTGTGCAAAGGTCATGATCTCAGGGTATCAGAGACAGTATTGGCCTCCATTTAATTACCCTGCCTGAAAGCACCCAAAATCTGAAAGGAAGCTCTGATTAGTACAGGTAAATACAACCCCACCTGGTAAGCCAAGGCCCACTGGGGAGGAGGAAGCCCCAGCTCCCAGCACTGCCAAGCGCCCTTGCAGACGCAGAGCAGCAGCAGGTCACACACTGCTGAGAACCCAAGTACCACTCCAGTGTCGCCGCCTTTCTGGGCTTCTGAACGGCCTCTTTCAATTCACCGCACTGAACAATTTCTCCACCCCCCACCCCCCTGCAGTAACCAGAGCACGTGTTTCAAAACACTGACAATTTCTGTCTTGTGGATATCAACACACAGCAATTTTGTATCTGCCAGGAACAGAAGATTCTTGAATAGGAATTACGCCAGCAAACCACCCTCATCCAGAACAGGAAACACCAGATGACATATACTGGAATATTTGCTCCTTAATACTTATGGCTTTCCTTGATATTAAAAGGCTAGCAAAGGAAAGCCTAGAAGGAAAGAAGGGTTAAACAGAAATTTTACTATACACTACAAATCTTACCCAGTCAGAAACCTTCCAATTGAAGAGGATGTGCAAGACATTCCCCATTTTGTCAAGCAGCAGCTTCTCATTCAACCTGAAAATTAAAGAAATTACTCTTACCTTGTTTAAAAACCTCCCGCTACTCTTTGTAATTCATAAAAAATTTTAAAGGCAAACCTTACCTATGCTCATTGCCCTTCCTTTCAGGTCTAAATGCTAGACCTATTGATTTTGAGTCAACTCAAGTAGCTATCACTCAAGGAGGTTCCAAAAGGTGAAGAACTCTTGCTAGACTTTCTTCGATATTTCAGCTGTGATAAGCAGATTTAACTAGCCTTGGGAAAGCTGCTCACTATCAGCACAGTATCTTATGCCTTCACTTTTCTGGAAGTTGAAGCTGTTGCTCCTGCTGCCTTGTCATTCTTTAATTAGGCTGACTTCTCCATACTCAATAGGCTGCTGAAGTCCTGTCTTACGAGTCTCCTTAGCAATGTATGGATCAAAGAAGTACATCCTAGGTTCTGTAAAGCTGGTGAATCACTGTCCTCAGGGCTTACACTTTTCCACATCACAAACAACAGCTAAGCTACCCCACCCACCTACAAAGCGTTCACTTACATCCATCTCTTAAAAGGTTGCATACAGATCTTGTTCATAAAGTTTATTATGACACTATTTTTCAAAGTTAACATTGTTGTCACAGTACATCTACAAGAGGCCCTGTTAAAAAGAACACTGTCAATACATTCTAAAAAAATTTAGAAATATCAGATCAGTTATCAGAAGGGACATCAACCCCATCCTCCAGTTGTTCCTGCAATCAGATGCAGGCCCCAGGTGCAAGTCTACACATCTTCTAAGTGTAGTAATGTACAAAGCAAGTCAGCAGTTAGGTGTCTCACTCCCTAGTGAGTTGTGGTTTAATTTCCCATGTTTTCAAACTCCAAATGGGTTGTTTAAAATATGCCTTTATTGAAGTTCAGTCTCCCCCCCCACCCCAAGCCCAAATGAGTATGTACATCAGAAACGTTCACTAAACCACCGATTCTTATTTTAACTTTTGAGATCTTTTAAACTTCACAGAAAAGAATAAGCAGACTTTGAAATCCATTTTGGAGGCTACCATCTTGACACTGGTTCCTTGTTTTAGTGTACTGCAGTCTAAATACACTCCAATAACAGTGTTTAAATAACATATGTTTAATTTTTTTTCAAACAACACACTCATTTTTCTACCACTTCTTAAAAATTATAATTCATTATTAATAAAACTGATTATGCCTTGAGCCATTTCATACATCTTTGCAGATTCATTCCTACACTGGAATTGCATTTACCTTATACTGCACATTGACCCAGAAGTGAAACAGGTGTGAGTAATTCCAATACATATTGCCAAGTGTCTGAGTATTCTTTTATTGACTGGGTCCCTACTCTTCTGAGTCTGAATTGACAGCAAGCACTGGCCTGGCAATAGTCAAGAGAATTCACATCAAATGAGGATAGGACAGACTGCAGTGCCTTAATTCGGAGGTCGGAAGTGAGAATGAAGTACAATTTCTAGCCATGTGTGCTGACAAGATTTGCTACTCCAGTGCACCAAATCCAGTTGTAGCACACTCACTACCTGTGGAAACTTGTGACTGTACCATTCTATATTGCGGGAAGTGTTTCTATTTGGTAAAATACAACTAGATCGTGTTTTATCTTCGAGTTCTTAGCTGAGCGCAGACATCTGCAAGGGAAACAGCTTACAAACTGTACTACTCAAGAGCCCACGGGGAATGGGCTTTTGGAACGCATTACCTGGGACTGTCAGTGATTACACCTGCGCTACCCTTGGCTCCCAGTCAGAAGAATGTGTCCAGAAAATTGCCTAGGGTGCATGCAAGAAAGTATATAGCCATTAAATTATTGAGGAACATACCTATTACTCTCACTATGACACCTCATTTAATTGAAACAGTGCAGTCTGGTGTGAGGGAGAAGGAAATGGGGACAAAGGAAGGGGATGAAAATTCCAAGCCACCCTCCCCAAAGTATAGTTTTATTGAAACAGAATCATTGTATATCCCAAGGAAACAGGCACTTGATTCCCCCCACCTTAACTTCTCGGGAATTACAATAAATATAAAGGTAAAAAGCAAGTTTCTTTTTCTTGTCACCCAAGACTTAAACAACTTCAGTTATCCCTTATGCATCTCAAATGAGACGGGAGACAGCTTTCATGTGTCTAAAGTTGGTCTTGTTAAAATATTTATCATGCCTTATTTTCTTGAAGCGCTAGTACTAATACAGAACTACAAATTAAAAAAATATGCACAAACCAAAAAGTAATTTTAAATTTTCATTAAGGTAAAGCTTAGTTCTATGATTCACAAACACTAATTTGAGTAACTCAATCCTAGTTATACATCTAAACAAACTATAATGCAACATACAGGTGTTTTCCCTCTGTATGCCTATGTAACTCATGTCAATGACAGTTACGTATATACACTGAGACTAGACCTCTTAAGACTGCAAATCAATAGGTGTTTCTATTGTTAACTTTAAATTAATACAAAATAGTAATTGAGAAATGCATTAATCTTCTCTATTAACTAACAAGGAAACACCCTAAACTACATTTCATTTCTGTTATAGAGTTCTCTGTACTAAATGTGGAAAAACTGAACTACACAAATATTGAAAAGTTAAAAATTCATTGATTTGTTTATTCCTGGTACCACTACCACAATTTACAGGGCAATATACCTGATGTAATGGGAAAATAAAAAGAAAAAAGAAAGACAAAGCTACAACAGAGAAAGACCTCAGGAATGTACATCTAATCGACACTACATTGCATTAATCAATAGCTGCACTTTTTGCAAACTGTGGCTATGACAGTCCTGATCAAGAAGGGTTTCCTGTTTAAGCTGCAGTAACTTTTCTGACTATGGATCATCGTTCCTTCTGTGGCAGATTTTACAGTTCCTCTAATTCATTTGGGACGACTGTCTCAAAGTAACCTGCAGCTTTCCTGACAACTCCTCGCTCTCTCTCCTGCTAAGAACTGTAGCCTGTTGAATACAGGATAAGAAAATTATTACTCTCAGTGAACAGTTGCACATTATTAATCATCATTATAAATATGCATTACACCTACCCTTTTCCTGGTAGCATTTTTAGAATCTTCTACCACCATAGCCCCCACTTCCACTTCCAGATCCATAACCACCTACAAAAAATAGGGTGTATATTGAAATACAAGAGTAACAAGAAGTTTTAACTCAAAAAACATCTTCTGTACGAAATCATGCTTACCACCATAGGGACTGCCTGAACTTCTGCCACCAAAGCTGCCACCACCTTTCATGGGACCATAGTTAGACTGCTGTTGTCCACTGTAATTGCCAAAATCATTGTAGTTTCCACTTCCACCATAATTACCTGAAACAAATACAAATTTAAAAAGTCATGTTTGTTCAACACTTAGGGCATGAAGCTTGCCAAATCATGGTATCAAATTTAAAAGTAAATTGTAATAGTTTAAAACTATTTAAAACGAAGTTCAAGCACTTTGCATGCTACTTCTACACAGAAAGTAGCAGTAGCATAAAACGCTTAGCATTTTTAGAATAAGAAAGTGGTATTTAATTGAAGATAGAAAACATCACATGACATTGGAAAATTTATAATTTCAGCAGGCAATCTGATGTTAATCCAATAGGCCAAGTTTAACGCCCCTAAAGTCAGAAAAAGCTGGAGTTTCACTACCATTCCTCCACTGCCCAACACTTCGCATGTATGACAATAATGTTAATTATTTGTTGTTCCAAAAATGACAGAACTGTAACTGGCATGTTGTATATGTACATCAGAAAGTATAAGGAAGCATGCAGCAGTTTTTGCAGCTCGACTCCCCAGATTTGGGGCCAACAATAAAAAATAAAACCTTAAGATTCATAGTCCTTACAAAGTAGGATGCGATCTACATGATGTGAACTGGTAACTGAGGACAGCACATTTTAAATGGTCAGAACTTCCTTTACGTACCATGGCATTCTACATTAAAACCTACTTGTACAACTCATTTTATGCATACTCCCGTATTGTATTTCACGCATTGTAAAATGAGACCCAACTAAAAAATATGGATGTCTAACTGAAGTGGCATCTTACCACCACCAAAATTTCCTCCTTCATTGTAGCCATCATATCCTCCTCCGCCACCTCCATATCCACCACCTGGGTTTCCATATCCTGGTCCTCCACCACCACCATAACCTCCTCTGCTGCCATAACCAGGACCACCTCCATAGTTGCCACCTTTGAACAGAAGAGTCAAACTAAACACACCGTATCTAAATACTGCTGAAGTCCACTTAACAAAAAAAACCCCAAACCAATACAACTGCACAATAAAAATGTCCCACAGCATTCTCCCTGTATTATACTTACTGTGGTTGCACAATTTATCTAAGCTATTTAATTGAAAAAACCCCCCACGTTTATAAAATCAGGACCCAAGTAATCACACACTACTTCCCTCAACCCTTTTTGACTGTTGTTAACTGCCTTTTTTTGCTTTTTGGTATTTTACACATTTCTCTTCAGATGCATTTTGGATACTTATCCAAACCTCATAATGAAAAGATACTATTGAGCTATGAAAAGTCTTACAGTTGATTGAAAACATTTCTGGTATGATAGCTAGCCATTGCTTTGTTCAGTTTTAGTAATCTCAACTGACACTAGAACCTTCATTTAATTCTCAAAAATCACCAGCATCTGCTTCATGACCTCAAAATATGAGATTTTTTAAAGGGTAAATTATGTAATTATTTACAGGAGAGTATTTTTTCTATCCACCATTTTGTGGGGAAAACAAAAAAAATTAATACTTCACAGGTCTCCAATGCAGACATTTAACTTTCATTACCACTATTATCGCATTATCACCAAAGTAGACATTGTTTCCAAGATGAAGGCAAGTTTTACAGCTCGTTCTAACATTGTGGGGGAAAAGAAAGTGAACAATGCACTTACCATCACCAAATCCATTGTATCCGTCACCACCCCCAAAGCTTCCTCTGCTCCCACCACCACCACCGCCACCCCCATAGCCTCCTAGAACACAAAACAGATGAGAATGTTTTCCAGAACACACATTAAATGTTTAAGTCGACTGACACAGGAAATAAAAACACCCCAGAAATAACGTTCTATATAAATATTCCAGTAATTTACCTCTCCCACCAAAGTTTCCTCCTCTGCCGAAGTTCCCTCCACCGCCTCCGAAGTTTCCACGACCCATGAAGTTGCCTGAGCCACCCCCACGACCTACAAAATATTTCACTTGAATTACATTAATTGAAAGCCTGTTACATAAAATAACTATGCACAACTACAACTCACCTCTCTGAGAGCTGGCAGTCTGCATCTCTTGTTTTGAGAGTGCTTTTTTCACTTCACAGTTATGTCCATTTATAGTATGATATTTCTGAACTACAGAGAATTGTGAAATAGGAAAGTTAGAAAACCACATTACAGTAATATGCTGTAAATAAAAAGCTACCGTAAGGCATGAGCACACTTGTAACGAACATTAAATCGACCCCATCTCTTTCAGCAGTAAAGCAATTAATTATGCAAACATATCATTCCACACACTGCTGTTCTGAAGTCTTACATTAACACTTCTATCTGGCAAGTCATTTCTCACTGAAGAGTTACATACCAACAATTTTGTCAACTGTATCATGATCATCGAAAGTTACAAAAGCGAAGCCTCTCTTCTTTCCACTCTGCCTGTCTTCCATGACTTCTATGGTTTCAATCTTGCCGTATTTTTCAAAGTACTCCCTTAAATTATATTCTTCTGTATCTTCTTTAATTCCACCAACAAATATTTTCTTTACCGTGAGATGTGCCCCAGGCTTTACAGAATCCTGAAATGCCAAAAATGACATTCAGTGCTTTTAATTATTAGGTAAAGATTAGGAAATACAGTTAACTGAAACGCTAACTCACCTCCCTGGAAACTGCTCTCTTTGGTTCAACTACACGCCCATCAACCTTATGCGGCCGAGCACTCATGGCAGCATCCACCTCCTCCACACAGGAATAAGTCACAAAGCCGAAGCCTCTGGAACGTTTTGTTTGCGGGTCTCTCATCACCTGCAAAAACACAGGGGGTACTCTGCATCTCTGTCCTAGATTAAGTACCTATGCCCTTTCAAAAGCACCAACTAATATTAGACACTTTACCACACAGTCCGTGAGTGTGCCCCATTTTTCAAAGTGCTCTCTCAAGCTATCATCTGTTGTTTCAAAGCTCAGACCTCCAATGAACAGCTTTCTCAACTGCTCTGGCTCCTTCGGTTCATGGCCCTACAAAGTCAGAAATAGAAAACATACTTTGAATACAAATCACAGAATCAGAATTTCACAGATTCACTAAAAATTATCTGTGCACATTGTAACTACAAATAGGTAGAATACATTTACATAAAACCAATGACTTCTAATGGGTATAGATAGCAGCATAGTAAACAATTAATGAGGTGTGATTCTAATTAAAACACTAGTAACAACTTAAAGATGCTCAAATGCAAACTATAAAGGGATTTCAATATACTAAGTAACTTGGTTACTCCCCACCCCCGAAAGCACATTCATTCTATGCCTGTCTGTGAGTTGCAGATTGCTCTGTAGGGACTAGCGATGAAGCACTGCTGGATAAAGGTAAGTTCTAACAGTTTACAAAGCATAATCAAAGAACTATTAAGAGTTTAAGGACGCAGTATACAAGAAAAAAGGGTTATTGTTCAAACCGAGTGTCTAGTCTGGGAATATCCATTTTGAAAGGTTATTTTCATACATCTTGAAGGAATGTATCAGTTTGTAATTCCTTAGAACTGTAAATTTTGTACTTGGATAATTTTCTAATTGGAGGACACATAAGCAAGACAGTAGAAGTATGTATTATCGTTTCAGTGTTATACCTCTGAAATGTGAAGCAACAGGGAAATACATTCATAGATAAATGCCTTGAGTAACAACATATATGACCAGTAATGGGTACAACTACTGGAAGAAGATTGGTAACTTAAAAAGCATCATAGATCAAGTGAGTTTAACTGAAACTTTTGATAACATTGCCTATGTATGACCAGGCACATTTTAAAATGTGCGAATCTTCAGGGCCTAGTTTTCTACAGCACAATTAAAATGGGCTTACAAGCACAACTGTGTTTCTGCTCTCTTTCACTGCTGCATTCAGGCAGGGAATTTCCCCGTACCTTAGGCAGAAGAGTTTGTGAAAAATTACTTTAAAACTTTCTCCCACTGTAAGAGAAATCTTACAAAAAAGCAACCAAATTTAAGTTTCATTTTGCAAGCAGGTACTTCTGTGCAAGTGAAACACTCCACAAGAAGGTGCTGGCCAGCTATGCTGTGTATGACTTCAGTTCTGCAGCATGAATACGCAACAGGCTTCACTGTTTCTGCTGCAGTGCGTTAAACTCGACTAGATGCAGCATTATGCTGGGAGGTGAACTACGTAAAACCAGCCACAGACTTCTGCATGTAGACACATTGCTTCAAACCTGAAGTGCTTCAACCTTTGCCACAGCGCTAGGGGCTGGCCAGGAAGGTGTACACCCCTTTGAGCGACATTTCCTGACTTACACAGTGCTTTAGCAAATTGTTTGTTTAAAATGTTCAGGTTGTACTACAGGAAACAACAGCTAAGGTTATGAAAAGCTGTCTGGGAAGCAAATTGCTGTCCTTATACCTGCTAAACTTTGTGAGAAACTGCCTCAGTGTTCTCAGTTACAGCTTTCTATTTATTTAAGGCTTTGTTACTACAAGAACATTATATAAATGTTTAATAGTCAATGATCCTGTGACTGCAAAGTAAAGCTCTTCTACTGTCTTCTAAGTGGTCTGGATTACAGAAGTATAATAAAAACCTCCCTTCTAACTACACATAAATGTAAAACTTTATAGGGTAACACACCTACTGTATACAGAAGCTGCCTTAGGCCAAGTGCCGTTTTTTATTTTTTTTTTTTTTTTTTTTAATCTACTGACACCATTTAATTTTTAGCTGAGGTATGTTAAAGCTGGAGCACCAAGCATTTCAAACTCTCTTACATCAAAGGAAATTTGTTTAGTGAAACTAGTTTTAGACTACTGCAAAATGAAAGAAAACTATGTAAGGAAAAGCTGGACAAACTTCTTACAGGTTTCTGACATCCCTTAAAGCTACAAGGGTTTTCAGTTAACCACTCAGACTGCTTTTACCTTAAAAGAATGACCACACAGCTTTTCAGGTCACTCCTGAAAGAAAAAGTGAGTCCTTTTGTGCTTATTGTTATTATGGGTGCATGAACTGCTGTTCTCATACAGGAGGAAGAACACCTGCTGTTACAGCTTTTCTGTTCTATTGGAGAGAAATTATCCTCAGGACACATTTATGTTATAGGAACTCTACAGAGAAATAAAACGCAGCATTTTCTTAGGAAATTAGTTGGTTTTTTTAGACACTGGGGTTTTCAGTCCTATCCTCTACCACACAAGATAATGTTCTCTCAGTCATTCTGATAGAAATTACTCAGAGCAGCAGTCTCTCCTGGGCAGCAAATCCTGTGCAAAACCTCTCTCCCTTCCTCCTTAAGTGTAACTACCACACTGCTCCAACGCGATCAGCAGGCTGCCTCCTACTCGGCTCACACAGCAAGCTAGCACGCCATTTTGCAGCGTGGTCGGCGGCGGGGAGCGCAGCTGTGAGAACGCCCAGTCTGTCTTTGGCCTGCACGACGCTTTGTTTCTCCCTCTCAGCTGCTTACGGGGCTTCCGAACACATTAGGCGTCTCTGGTGACGCAGGGCACTGTCCCTCCTGCCCCGGCCCCGGCCCCCCCTCCCCGCCTCCATTTTGTGATCCGCGGCTCTGCCCGCCGCCAATATGGAGGCGGGGGCGGGCCNNNNCCGGCCGCGCCCCGCCCGCCGGCACCAAGGGACGGCACCGACAGCCCGGCCCTGCGGGACAGCCCGCTCCACTGGCCACCCTCCTCCCGCCAGCGAGATACAAACACCGCTTCCTACGACCTACCGAAACCCACACACACTCAGCACAGTCTAACTGTACCTCTCCTAAGAGGGGAAGAAAAGATCGCGGCTAGAATCCCCGGGCGTTCCTGAAAAAATCCTGATCTTTGCAGAAATCCCGACGCTTTTTGACAACACGGCTGCAGATGCACGCTGCCTCTATCCCGAAGTCGCAATCAACTCAAATTTCATACAGCAGGGGTTTTCAAAAATCACCCTTTCAGAGCTGCAGTATTTCTCTCTAGAGGCAAGAGGTTGCAAGCAGAGCCCTCCAATGCATTGTATCTCTGTGAGGCACCAGGTGCCCACCAAATGCCTGATACCACACCTACACTCAGCAGTGGCTGAACCTGAGACCACCCTGTCTCCGGGGCAGTACAATCCTAGAATGTCTTCTGAAACCAGAGTGCTTATAGGCAACTGTGGCCTCAGCACCTTTCTCTGTGAAACACATTCCCTAGAAACTCAGTATGTTTTAAGATCATTGCAGGCCAAGCTACTTTTGCAAACTACAAGAGCTTTAGTATGTGGTTGAGTGACCCCAGTTACACCATCCAAGGTCCATATCAGTGAGAGTTTCAACATTCCTTTCAGAAGGACTTTACACACCATAGTTCAATACAGAATAAACATACGCTACCCAACGCATGCAACTCTGACAAGGTTTGCTCTTAATTCAAGTGTATAGGCCCTCCCACATTGCAGTAGTATATCATCCCACAGAAAAGTTGGTTTCAACTAGCTAAAATGTTCAGGCATCCTGAAAAAACGTTAGAAAGCAAGCAAATTCAAATAAACAATCAGAAAATGCCTCAATTACAAGCTATATAGGCATATTTAATACCCTTTTGCTGATCTTAAAATTACTTTCCAAAGGGTATCAAGAACTTTCCCCCCCTCCCATTTCCGCACCCTGCCCCAAAGTAACTAGCTCCCATCCTCCCAGAAACAGCCCCAACATCTTCTCTATACTACGCACCTTATTCAGTCTACGGTATTTCTGCTAGAAGCAAAAGAAAACAGTTATTTTTACTTAGTACAGCTCGCTTTCATTTGCAGTGACTATCAGGCAACCATATTTTTAATTAAAAAAAAAAAAAAAGGAAAAAAAATAGGAACCTGTCTTCATTCCCACTAAAAACAGGACTTTGAAGATACGAAGTAATCAAGTTCCTGCTGATACTCTGAGGATGCATGAATTTCTTAATAATTACACCTTGTTTTAATCAGAAACATGTATTTTATAGGTTTTGTCATAACAGAAAACTAGAAAAGCAGAATTTCCCCATTATGCTTAACACCCCACCCCTTACAATTGTAAGCAATAAACTGCAGTTTAAACTTACTCTGCTAAGACGGGGATGAAGAAGGTACAAAAAAAAAAGTGCTATTTATTAATATGTAAGATAGAAATGGGTAACTTATATTTACCCCTTAAAACTACTTTTTTAAATAAGAAAAGCAATCCTCTCACCTGTGAGGATCGTCTTCCTTTCCTCTTGTAGTCTTCCACATCTCTCTCTTCCTTAAGAGCAGCCATTTTGGAAGGGTATTCTAAACTCAGCCTTTCTTTCAGATGTAGGAAACCTAGAAAACAGGGTGGCTAAGTCAGTACTTACCCCAAATCCTGTGACACAGGGCCTTCTCTGGCTGAAATGTACTCGTGTGGCTTTACAGGAGGAAATGGGTCAAAGTAGGAAAAACAAAGAATCTAAGTATTTAAAGGGGTCGATTATGAAGAAGTGCAGAAGGAACATCCCCTATCCTAGTAAAGCTCCTTTTACAACTATTGAAATAACTAGGTACAATGCTACAATCTGTAGAAAACCCCTATTACTATCTTACATAACTACCATGAATACAAGTGCTACAAGGCAAAATTCCACTTTTCCTACTCAAAACCACTACATAAATTCTACTTCTCTGGACTTTAAACCCCAAAAACTAACAATTTGCAAATACTGCTTGTAAGAACTATCCGATGTGTAACCTATTGTAATCACCAGTCCAGCAGTGTGGAACACTAGAGGATGTGTTAAATGTTTTCTGTACTGAAAGGCATTTTCCACCAACAGTAGTGGAATTTACTGAATCTACCTTGTAACATCAGAAATTTTAACAGCTGATCCTCAGCAATCTATGGCACTAGACATTTTCATTACTTTTGCATCCAGATAGCTACACAACAAAAAAATCATGAGTCATGTTCCCTATAGCCTTTATTCTTCAGTGTTTCCTGAGATCATTAAGCTACTTGTCTTAATATCAATGTATTGCTATCTTTGGCCACAATTCATCACTACTTTAGATGTTTCTTCAAACATTTTAAGTCAATGAAACGCAATACTGTACACTAGGTAACATACTTCAATAAAACTGTTCTTGTGCTCCATTAAAATCATAGATATTTACAAGATCAGTTAAGTTTCTGTGGGGGGTTTGTTTGTGTTATTTCAAAGTTTTCTTCACAAATACTGCACAGGAAAAGGCAGGCAGGTCTCTACTAATGACCAGTATGTGCTGTTATTCATAGGGGAAAGTAGTAATATAATTCCATGATGAAATCCATTTTCCAATTAAATTTAACTGTGAAATCCTGAGTATCATGATTGAAGGCATTAACAATTTTAAAGGTTTTATTAAGCAACATCAAAGTGGTTTTATTATGTTTAGTTCCTCTCCACACAATATTAAACTTGCTCTTGAAATCATTTAAATCAAACATCAGTTTGAATTAGGAGGTATTGGGATATGTGCTTCAACTAAGCTGTTCAGTTCTTAGTCAAAACAGGGCAGGTATAAAACAAAACATTAACAGTTCAAGGGCTTTTTAGAAACCAGCTGTATGGCAAAATAAAACTTCAGAAATTGTTAGGAAGGGATAAACTTATTTAAATACTTTTTTTAAGTAATGGAAAAGTATGCAATCCCACTCTGATTTTGTCACCTGCTGCTTCCCCCAGTGAGGCTCAGTACTGGCCAACATAAATTTAGCTCCAGGGCATGGCCTCTGCAGGCCATGACTTGGAGGGTTCTCTTGTAGCTAATGCACACCATCAGCTGAGGTGGAACACAGGTATCATTAAATGCTAGTTAAACTAGCATTGAACATTATGTACTGCAACTACAGAAGTGAAAGTAGTCTCAGAGCAAATCTGTTAGCTCTAATGGGGAAAAAGTCACTAGTCTCATTACTCAAATGAACTTACAATGCTGCTGTATCTCACAGGAGACAAGAACCTAATAGAAGCAAAACAGATATTCCCCCAAGACAGAAGTTTACCTGTCCAATCAGAGAATACTACGAAGACGTATTGGCCTTTTCTGTAAATTGCTGAAGTTGGACCTAAAGTGCACAGACTAGGATATTGTACTAAACCTAAAAGTGAAAGCAGGAGAACAATTAATTTTCAGCTCTAAGTGTGTTGGTAGTTTATTCCCAACACCAACAGGAATCTCTGCCTGGAAAAGAACCCCAAGATAAATGCTAAATTCTTATGAGTTTCCAAGCTTTACTGAAGCATATTCAAATGCTTTGAACACATCATCCCCTCCAGTTAAACGCTGAAGCTGCTACAACAATTGCTTACATAGGAAAGTTATTTTTAGCTGTTTTGCTAAGTGATCTAGTTTCTTCTCTGCTTTTAATGTAGGAACAGAAACTAGTGTGATCTGTTGGTTTCCCTATCTTAATTTTATAGGGTTTCATCTCGCAATAAAGGCAGTAAAGATAAATACCACACAAAACCCCCTGCACTATTTTGGCTCACCACTCTGAATTACTTGAGAAAAAACCCTTATGTTTTGAGGAAAAAAAAGTAAAGAGGGGAGTATCGTGACTATTTCCCTCCAGGTAAATGGAGGGAAATCAGCCAGGACGGGGATGATTGCTCTAGTCTGCATTTGATCTCGGCTTCAATCAAGTTCAGGGTATTTGAACCAAGGTTTGTACACGGCTGCTTCTTCGTGCTGCATACCAAGTAATGCCTGAATGCCACCGAACGTCGTGGCTCTTGGGCATGTGTGGTTGGGGGAGTGGAGAAAGGGAAGACAGCCCAGTACTTTGCCTTCCCGCCACCTCTCCGGGCAGTAAAGGCTCGCTACACGTGTCAATTCCCCCTGGGAAAGGGTGAGGGATATCAGAGAGGTGCTGCAACATGTACCAGCATTTCTCTCCGAAAAGCAGCGCACTTCACTAAACGACCTTAATGCTTCGAAAGTCTTTTCCGAGGAAAATAAGCGTGTAAAAAATATCCCTGGCGCACTATTCCGGGTAACTTGCATGGCGGGGGGGGGAGGGGAGAAGAACACAAGGAGGGCAGAACAATGACACAATCACGTGCGGGGCTCGCCTCTCCCTACTCGTGCCCAAACCCGCGCCCAGGTGTTTCGGTGTGCCCCGGATCGCTGCGGAAGGATTTGCTGCCCACAACCCTGCCTGGGGCCGAGGGCTGGGCCGCCCCCGCCCCCGCGCCAGAGTGCTGCGAAATGGCGGCCGCAGCTCCCGGCGGAAGCGCCGGCTCTGCCGCTCCCTCCCTCTTCCTGCCCGCGCCATTGCGGAATAGCGCCGTGCCGCAGACCAAGTCGGCTCTAGACAGCGGCAGGGACGCTGAAAGGAGGCGGCGACCGAGGGAACCGCGAGGGGCTCCGTGACGTGCCGCCCACCCCCCCACCCCGCGCCCTCCCGCGTCCGGGCGCTCAGGCAGAGACCGAGCCACTCCAGTTCCGCGCGGCGCGGGAGGAGCCGCCTGGCCTGGCCTCGCCTCCCCCTTCGTCCCCGGCCTCGGCCAAGCCCGCTCCCCGTTACCTCCATTTTGTGCCCGGGCTCGCCTCGCGCAACGCCAATATGGAGCCGGGCGGGCGCGCCGGGGGTGGGGGGAAGGGGGGGAGTCACGTGGCGGGAAGGCGGGCTGGGCCCGCGCGCGCGCGCGCTGCGGCCGTTACCGCTTTTCTTCTGAGGGCCCGCCGCCCCTCCCCCCCGCCCGCGCCTTCCCCGCCGGGAGGGGCGCAAAGGGCCGCGAGCCAGGGGAAGGGGGGCACAGGGGAGGCGGGCAGAGAGGTCGGGAAGCGAGAAATGATGAGATATCACCGTGCCGGACGTTCAGCGAAAGCGCCCCCGGTGCCCCGTCGGTCCCACGCCGGCCGCCGGCCCCGCGCACGAACCACC
>JAWWMO010000178.1:22768908-22797627 GCA_035047845.1 Dendrocincla fuliginosa | reverse complement strand
GCCCCTCGCGCGCGGCCCCGCCCCGCCGCGCCCCGGCCCGGCCCGGCCCGCGCAGGCGCGCAGGGCGGTGTGCGCGCGGCTGAGGGCGCTGTGCGGGAACCCGCAGGGAGGGGAGGGAAAGGGAGGGGGAAGAGGGAAGGTCGCCTCACAGGGCGCTCTCGCAGGGCTGTCAGCGGGTACCAGAGGCGCCCAGGGCCTTCTGCAAGTTACTTGTCTCTACGTATTGCTTTAATCCCGGGGACGCTGCAAAGACACAGCGAAAGGTGGGCTCTCCAGAGCCTGTTCGGCGCTCACCCTTCGAACCGAGGGTGGGTTGATCTTTCCGGATGAATACCAAAACAAATCCAAGCGATAAGTTTCACAAACTTAGCCACACGCGGAGACGTTGCCTATGTCATGTAATGGCGTTTGTCATCATAAACTACCATAGGGAGTTAAAGGGTATTCTGCAAGTGCTTTGTATACCATAAAGCATAATTAAGTACGTAAATTACAAATCTTTCCTTATCTGAAAAAATGACATAATGAGAAGGAGCATTATAAAAATCGACCATTAGAGTCAATGTTTCTTTGGTCTTGATTATCTCTGTCCTCTCACAGTATCAGTAACTATTTTAGTATGATGACCTGACCTAAGCAGGAGGAGTTGGCACTTACCCCCTTTACAAATATCTTTATGCTCTGTAAAGGAGTAAACCAGTTGATGTGATTTTACTGAACCACTGGAAGTTTAGTATTAGCTGCTAATTTAATTTCTTTATTTTACCCTGCAACTTCTAAAAAAAACCAAACCCCTACAACAAAACCCTCCAAAACCCCTGAGTTTCAGACTAGCATATTTTATGTGTAAAGGTTTCAAAACCTGTGTGATTAACTACAGAGAAATTCCCAATAGGTCTAGAAATGTTCTCACTGCTATTGTGTACAGAAGTTGAAACAAGTTTTTAGACCATTCCTGCATCTCTGTGAGAAGGTAGATGCCTTTATAGAAAGTAAAACTCACTGAAAATCTCAGCAATCTCCAGATATTCTTTGTACTGAGGCCAAACTCAACAATTTATCATCTTCCTTCTCTCAAATGACTACACCACAGAATTTAACTTCTTATTTAAAATAATATTCTTCATATATGTTGGTTCTTCTCTTGCCTGTTCCCCACAGGATGAGAGTACTGAGAGACGGACAACAGCACTGGCTAAATACATCTCTTGGTTTCAAAGGTTCTTGTGGTTCACACAGGAGCTGCCTCACTGAATTTGAAGAATTCCATGCCTTTATTAGTTTGATCGTCATTCAATTCACATTTAACTGTTACTCGTGGAGGCTGATTGTCTTGCAGTTTCATTTGGTTGCACAGCCATAGGCAAATCACATTTGAATTCTACAGTTTCAGTTCATGATCGCCCTCCCCTATTCAACTGTACAGAATGTAATAATTTTATAATACTGTACTTACTGCAGTACATAAAAGACAAACCACTAAATGAAGAAGATGCTCATTTTACAAAGATTCACAATTGCACATGAAAATTATCTGCAAGTTTAAGGGTTTAGATTTTAAAAAACCCCCAATTTTGATTTCAGGGAAACAATTTTCTGATAGTTACGTGTTTTCAGGTTCATTATCAGGTCATCTAGTAGAATATTGCTTCCCTTTTTGGGTCACCCATTTCCCTAAGTGAAAATGTAGCATTTAAAATGCCAGTAGCTATTCTGGTTGAAGTAGTTTCATAGTCAGATAAAGTTTCCTATTATGTAGCAGTTGCGGTATTGGTCTTCTAGGCAGGTGGCTAACATGCTTTTCTTTTTACTAGCAGTGTTTGCAAACATTACTCTCTTTGTAAGCCAATGAAACAGTAGTGTGTATCTAGTTCAAAAATCCCCACAAAAAGACAGTGGGAAAGGCTTTTAGTTTTTATATATTTCTGTGGCTGGAATGTCAGTTTCTCTTCATTGGCCTTTTTTGAAGTGGGTTTGTTGAATGATTCTTATGCAGCATTTGTTTGTGAAGTGAATCTTTGGATAGGTAAATATTGTTGGTGGAATTGTCCAAAGCTTTTTTTATTGTTATACAGCATTTAAGATGTGAATCTGAAATTTCTTTTGAACTTCAGTCTCTAGAATATTTTCTATAGGCCTCTGAGATTACACAAACAAATGGCCTCATTATTAATTAAATGTTACATTGTTATGATAGTTTTGCAAATATAGTTGAATGTATTTATTTATTTATTTAAGTTATATATTTAAGTTTCATAGTTTAAAAAGGATGCAGACTATTTTGATAAGAAGGCCTGAGTGCAAAGCATGCATGTGAGCTTCGGGACAAAAGATTGTTTAACATTCAGTTCTTTTTTTCCTGGGTTGTAGAAATATGGTATATTTCAATATGGGCAAGTGTTACTGCAGTCAGTTGACTATTATGCAAACTTCCTGGCACAATAAGGCAATGAGACTGCAGCTTCTGCTGTGTTCTGCATTTGGAAGCAATTGTTTTCGTCTCTGATTTAAATTCCTGAGCTTCACTGAACAAAGACAGGATAATATATTAGTGTAAAGTCTTGTAACATTTTTGCAGTTCTTGTATGCAGTGTAGGCTGCATGAAACCTGTTTACTTCATTCATTAAAAAATACATAGAGCAAATAAATGATTATTTTTAGTATGATTATGCTACAGTATTTGCTTTATTTCAGTAATTTTTAATAACACTTTATATATATATTTATATACAGGCATATATGTATGCATACATATATTTGTACACACACACACTGCAAAACCAACAAATCCTAAAGACCCTTTCCACTATAGGTTGTGCCAATCAAGTGTTTTGTGCCCCAGAACTCTGGCAGTCTCTGCATGGCTTAGTTGCAGAGGTTTCAGAAAGCATTCTGTCTGGTTTTTTTCCCCATGGTAGTTACTCAGTGCATGCAAATACATCAGCTTCTTCATTCAGTGTGCACCCTCCTATTTTAATTTTAATAGATAAGCATGTGTTTGAAGTAATATGTCAGTCTATAAGCTAGTCTGAAGTGAAAACACATACTTATCTGCTAGCCTAGTACACGTTTAGTAATCTCCAGCACATATTTTGGAAATAGCACCAAACTCTTGTGACTGTGTCCATTACAATCCATCTGTCAGAGACCTTAGATCAATTTTGCATGACTTCTGTTCCTCAAGAGCTATATCTGAGAGCTGTCATGCAAGAAATGAGAGAGATCAAACAATTTTGAGCAGCTCAAATAAAAATACTTTTAAACTGCTTTCCCTTTGTATATTTCAGTTTCATTCAGGGTCACAGGATTAATTCTTTCTACAAGGAAAGAATTAATCTCTATACAAAATGTTTATTCGTCACAATATTTGGATTAATACCAGACATGTAATATGGAAAATAATCCTGCATTTGGATTGCTATAAATATGAATAGTTTCCTAAACATGGCTTTTTCCCCCTTTTGTTCTGCTCTTCTTTGTATGCTAATTAAATCCTATCCTATTAGACTCTGTTTTATTCCATAATCTGCTTTGCCTATGTTATATTTGAATTTTCCTTTAAAAATTTTATTTTATCGAACCCTTCTGGCAAAAATGAAAGGCAGAAGTGTGCATTAGCAACGGTACTAGGACTAACCAAACAATAAAGCCACGAGCAGTCAAGGAAAAATAGCTTGATGAGGTGCCATTATGACATAGCTGTCTCTGTAACTTTGTGCCCAAGAATGTCACATTTATTGTCTATGTCTTAGGACAGAGGGAACTCTGTTAATAGCAGAATTATGCCCTAGACAAAGTGTAAAGGTGTCATGTTTAAGGAGTTTACTTAAGATAAAAAATCCTATGCCTAATATTCTGTGCTGTGTGATTTAGAATAGGCTCTATGGTAAATTTAGGGCTTTCTTAAAGGCAATATTCTTTGTTTATGCTAGAAATTGTTTTGTTAGCAAACACACATTTTCTTTAAATGTAGATCAAATAGAAAGGAGTTTATATATTGCAGAGGGGAAAAAGAACATTATTTACAGTTGAAAACTCCAGGTAAAATGCAGTTTAATATGTTATGTTTGAGATGTCAGTGCATGTGGAGTCAACTATTCTGAAATTTGTGTAATAAAATTATCACAGCTGGGAAAAATGTAAAAAACGCAAGATTTCTTGAATAATTTTTAATTTCGATTACTTTGTCTACACAGGAAGAAAAAAACCCGTGAAATGCAGAAGAAAGAAGAAAAATGGAGGATGTAGCAGGCAATATCTCCTGTTCTTGAAATCAGAATTGTAAAACATATTATTATGCTTGATCATGGTGTTCATTCTTTGTTACTAAGATTTGCAAAACACTAGTTAGAGGTAATTGTACAACTAACTAAACAGTAAGTATTATTTGGTACATTTTATTAGGGCGTGGAGGTGGATTTCCTGCTTGCGTATGAATCTGTGCAAGAGAGTAGAGCACGGGAGATAAATCTTGTTCTTCCCTTGACTGCAATGCAGATCTGGCTCGGGGAGGGGTTTTCATACACGCACGGCTCGAACACATGGTCAGTGCTCAGCCAATCGTTCGCCTCACATCTGGCACTGGATGTGTGTGGCTCAGAATGCCTCTCTGACTGCTAAACAAGAAAACCTCTCGCTTTCCCCCCCCCTAAATTTAATTTGCACACATTCTTCAGACTGTGATTTATATCAAACATAGCTTTAATTGTTTATCTGGTACACACTGTAGCTACCCTAACAACTACTTTCCCAACACCTGTCACAGACAGCATTTTTTAAAAAACACAGTTACATAGACGATCCTTTTCCAGTGCTTACTCTCCATACTATGCTCTAAGCTGCTAGGATCATTCTTTTTGATGGCATGCTGTGTTTTAGTCTGTTTGTAAATTGTGCTCCCCTTTCAAGTATTGCATCCCCTCACAAGTCAGATATTTCAAAATGCATTGGATGGATTTTTTACATAATTATTTTCTACTTTGTTGCTACTGAGAAACAGTTTATTCGTTTTATAATACGCAGTTGAGATTTTTAGATTACTGCGATAGAAGGACATATGCACAGTTCTTTATATATAGCATGAAACATATATGAATAAGGCTATGTCTTTCAAAAGCTACCAAAATAAATTTAAAGTTCTGGAGAGTAATACCACATATGCTAATGTTTGCATTTGGAACAGGTATTAGGATTTAGAGTTAGGGCATATCTCTTTAAAAAAAAAAAAAAAGGAGTCTTCATAATGAATTCCATCCAAGTTTGGGTTTTTTTTTCCTGACATACACATTTTGTATTTAGTTAGAAATAGACATTGCTAAATACAAAGTAGTGAGCACTAAAATATGAGAGGTTGTAGTTTAAACCCATATGATAAGGATTATAATAGTTTCTGCAAGTATCTTATAGTTCTTTCTCCCTACATTTGAAGTGATTGTACTGACCAATACCAGGAGTTCAGTGGAGATGCTAGGCAAGTAGAATAAAACCACAAAAAATGTCAGGAACTAATCTAGTCATTGTGGCTGATTAAATCACTTAATTAAGAGAAATATATTGAAACTGCAGAGAGAATATAGCCAAAGGTGAGGGAACTGCAGCTGGTAATTAGTCATTTGTATATCCAGAGACCTCAAGTGTACAAGCTGACGTATTCCATGGAAAACTGTGTTATGAGTTTAAAAAAATGCCTTGTAATGCTAGAGTATTTGGCAGGGAAATGGCTGCACATGCTTGTTTGCCAAATATTGTAGGTCATGTGCAATAAACACAGTTTGAAAATGCTGAGTAGTGGAAATATTTATGGCAATATATAACCTGATTCCATTTCTGCCTTCAGGACAGACGTGGTTTGAATTCATGGCCATATTATTAATCACTTTCTATGTGTTAATAAGAGGATAGTAATATAAGCAGATAGATTATGCAAGAGAAATCTCACGTGAGGTCAATGATCTAATTAAAAAAATGTATTAATGTTTAATTTTCAAACAAGCTGCTTCATATAAATGGGGACATTTCAGATTTTAAATGTTTCTAATTTGCTTTTGGAAAAATGATAAGAAATATTTTTTGTGCAGTTTTCCCTGAAACCTGTCACTTGGTGAAAAGTGATATAAAAACTAGTACCTTTTAGTGTTTGTAACCATAACATTGTTGTAGTTGTTTCATCTGCGTTTAACATGTATTTCATCAATCTACATTATCCAGATGTCAGAGGACTTGGTTGCAGTATCTTGTGCCAGATATAGTTAAAATGTAGTTTGGTTTTGTGGTTCTTAATGGATTTAATAAACTACCTAGCAATGTCCTCAGCGTGTACAGAAAATTCTAGGTAAAAGCTCTAGAATTGCAAAATCATTTGCTTTACTGATGTCTGATTCTTGCTTGTGCTTTATGTTGGCTGAGGATGAGGCCTGCAATCTACAGAGGCACAAGTAATTTGCAAATACGATCCCTTCTCATATTCTTTCTGGGTGCTGTTTCTGAGGCTTGTTAGTAAAAACATTCATACGAGTGGGCCTATTTGCTTCACTTCAGTGGGGCCACATCAAAGAGATATCACCTGGGAGTCTGTGCCTTTAGAGTTTCTTTTTAAGTTTAGTCAACCGTAAGAGCTGTACCATTTGAGACACTTGCTGTAGTTGTACCATAGACTTTCTTCAATTTAAGTGTCTATCAGTATAAAAGATTTTATTTCAATATAAAGAAAGGTACTTGTAACATGTCAATGTAGAAAACACACAGCTTGCTATTTCTGTCAGTTAAAATCGCCATTTTATCTAAGCAAGAATTAGCTGCTTTTTTATGCCCTCATGTGCCAACCCTCCAGTACACCTGTTGCCTTTACCTCCATCTTGTGAAATTAGCTATGGGATTACATTAATTAGTTACTTTTTCTTCTGTTCTGTAGTCCAGTGCCTGAACAAAGCCCCTGTCATGTGTATTTTTTTAGATTAACAGACTTGCAAGAGTTTCAGAAAGCACACTGATGCAATTATGTAGTACATCACAGTGGAAAATTAGGACTACTATATCAGACCTGGAGCAGCAAGGCAATATTCCAAGCTGACTGCTGGAAACCACAAATATTGACCATTATTGCAAAACTTGTGATAGGAATGCAAAGAAGAGTATTATTAGCCAGTCATGAAGTATTAAATTATACATGACTGCAGCACTGCTGAAACATCAGCTACCACCCTAAAGCTCTTCCTTTTTCTGTTTTGCTCGCTTCAATAACAAGAGACAGATTTTCCTGGTTTGACCTTTGGATTAAATCTGTCAATATTGATTTTAAAATCTGCCTATAGTCCATTTTTTGAACCCAAGTAGTTTGGGTTTTTTTCCCCCTGCGAGATCAGTATCTGAGGTCCCAAGTATGTATGTTTTCAAGCACTTTACATGCATTTTAGTCTCAGGATGCTGAGGGAATTGGCAGTGGGTAAGCTGAAAAATGTCTTTGCAAGTTTCATCCTATTATTAAGGTTTCACTTTAATGGTATTCCACTATATTATATAAAAATAATACCTAAACTTTAGAAAGACTTCTATACATATATGCAGTCGCAAGTTTCTTTACCCTAAGGAAAGCTGATTACTGAGCCTAAACAGCTGTTGCTGAATTACTTCTCTTTGAAGGGTAATAAGGAGAAGGAAAAACTTTAGTGCAAAATAGTTTCTTTTGGAATGTGCTTTCCCTACCATTTGCTGCTTGTTATTATCTCAGTTTGATAACTGTCCCACAAACCTTTGGTTCCTCGTAGGGGAGCCATGTTGCTTTGTTGTCTGCCTTACATAAATGGTATTAGCGTGCTAGAACCCACATTATTTACTACTGTATGAAACCCACCAGCGCAGAAGGTCTCCCCAGACCTTGCCAAGATTGTCTCAGACCTTCCAGAGAGTCTCATGGTCACTGCTGCTGTTCCTGCAGCTGTGTGAGTGTTCCTCCTTCCACTGAGGACTACATAGGAAATTTGCTACATAATACTGTAGGACTGCAACCTTGTAAGTTCACAGTGTAGGTAAGATGATCTGGGGGGAGAAGCAGACTGTCTTTGTTGTGAGAGTCAGATGCGCTTTAACCATTCTGGAACAGCATTATAAATACACATAGAATATACACAGAATCATGGATATTTTGAAAAGATCAACTAATATATAATCTGTGTGTTTCTAACAAAATCTGGCAAAATGCTGCTTTCATAATGCTGAATTCAAATACTTTTTTTTGGTTGGTTTGTTTTTTTTCTTTCTTTTACTACTGGCAGATTTGCTATGACTTCTGTTTTAATTGAATCCTACATCCCATGATTTTACATGTTGGATTGTGAATTGAAGCGTCTGAAGTGTAGGCCCATGTTCCTCTCTCCCTCCTGTTTTCTGAAGATGGTAACTTCCAGCAGGGGAGGTACCAGACAACAGGCATTCTGCGAATGTACAATCTCTGCAGATGTTGGCTCATTTCTAATCTGGTGCCACATGTTGTTATGAGTAATTTATGACATTCATCTGAAGTGGAAAATGTGTATATTTTTCCTTTTTTTGTAATGTATGTGCTACAATTGTAATTAAGCTGAATGTTGAAGTATTAATGCAGTTTGTTTTATTAGTTTGGCAATACTGCCCAAGCAATTACTGCTCAACAGGCAGACTTTGTTCAGGGAAAAAAAGGTAAAGGCGAGGCATGGCAAGGAAGAAAGTTATTGGCTCCTAGCTAATCAGAAAGAGTACCATTTTTTTTCCTTTATTTTTCTGTTATCCTTAAAAATAATGTATAGCAGAGGAAAATTATATCAGAAAAAAAGAGACTTGAGGAACTTAATGGGGGCAGGTTATGGAAACAAATAAACGCTTGTTTTCCTTCTTGTATAAGTGCTTGGTGAATTTCAGACTCTGGACTTTTCTGTGATTATACTTACAGATAAGGTAATTGGTACCAATTCATCTAGAATTAGTATAAAATTAGGGCAAAGAACAACGGAATAAACAGTGGAGTCCATCTAGAGCTTACTTAAATATATTGATGTAATAGGCTAAAAGATTTCCACCAAGGGTTACATTTATTGTTTTAGTGATATGTCTGGGCTCACAAAATTAGGATTCCAACTTCCATTTTTTTCACAGTCTGGAGGTGGGTTTTCTCCAGGTTTGCTTTCTAATCTCTCAGTAGACATTTTCTTTTACTTTTTTTTTTTTTTTTTTTACTCATGAATAAACTGCAGCCTTGCTCTTTTTGTACCAGCTCTTTTTTTCAATTTTTCATTGTATCTTCCATTTTTGTTACTATCATCTGTTTAAAAAAATACATTGTAAAATTTTTAAGTTAATGATAATTTTAATTATATATTTATAAATAATATTTTTTCTTCAGTCTCTCCTTTTTTTAAAAATACTATGGCTGATGTAACACAAAGTAAATTTCATTAAGTGTTAATAAGTATTGTAATGCCATAGCATGTCCCTACAATTGGTCCTTGGTAAAGAAGGAGTAATTCTTTACAAAACTGATTGGATGACTGGGATCCAGATTATTTCTGAATGGTGGATCTAAATTTTTCAGTTTCATAATAATGATGATACTGATGTAATATACCAGTTCTATTGCATGTTAAACCATTTTTGAACCATAAATTCAATCCCATTTGTTGAAATAATATCTTTATTCAAGATATGAATGAAAATTAAAGTTTACCCTGTGTGTTTAGTTCGATATTACATTGCTAAATCATATAGCATTTCTCTTAATTTTGACAGGGCCCAAGACGAGTGGCAAACTTAATACTAGTTGTAAGAGTACAATTTGTCTTTTACTGATAAAGGTGGTGGGGTTTGTGTGGCATAGTATTTGAAACCATCTTCTCATACATAGATTAACAAATGAACAGATAAAGCAGTGTCAGATTTAAAATCTTGTATGTTTTGGATAACATCCCAAGTAAGGTAGATTTATGGCATACTACACCATTTCTGTATTTCTTTGAGAAGAATCAGGATTGGAGATATCAAACCTGAATCTGTTTGTGAAGGAAGACGTGAAATACTTTTGACATCACTACAATAGTATTATCTGAAAAAATGTTGAATTCTTGAGTATGAACTCTTGGGGCTTTTAGCACTAAGGCTGTCATCCAACCAGCTTTGGCGTTTGTTAGATATGAAGCTGTAATATAGGGTTCTTACTAGAATCATATATACTAGCATTGAAGAAAGGGTTGCTAAATTCCTAAAAAGAGGATGAACCTGTCTCAAAAGTATTCAGTTAAAAACAATGCATTTTTCAAATCAGCCTCAGGTGATGACTTACACATTTTATTCCCAAAACAGCCTTGTATACAATTTAAAGCAGAGAAAATTACTGGTATTATGAAGCTTGGTTTAGCTTTGTGAGTGTGTCACTGCCCCCACTGGCCCCCCCACCATTCCACATATAAATACTGAGAAGCTTGGCATAAAGAATGCAGCCTGGGGCATACCCCATAAAACTTACAATGCAATTAAATGAACAATTTCTACTGGAAATAAAATGGGCATGTTGAGTAGAATATGAATTAAACCAGGCAAGAACAGAGTCAGACAACCTTTCATAGTACTCCAGGCTCTTTGAGAGAACCCCCAGGGTCAGCAGTACCAAATGCAACTGACAGGTCAAGGCCAATCAGTAAAGAAAGATAACTGCAGTTTGCAATGAAAAGCAGGTCATTCCAAATTTTGATTAATGTAGTCTCAATGCTGTGGTGTCCACTCGACTGGGTTAGCAAAATAAAGACAGATAGCAGTGGATTAACGCTAACACTTCTTTATTATACTACAGCCGTTAGAAGCTTCTCTGCTGCATTCACTAAGACTGGGTTTTCTCCAATTTATAATTCCTCTCCCCCCTTGCCACCTGTCCTGAATTCCGTGGAATTGACTCAGTTACAAGGGGCTGCCCCATTGAGTATTTGCAGGACTGTCAAGATGACCTCAAAATAACTTTGGAACAAGGCAAACACATCACATTCTTAACATTATGATTAGTTGATGTTGGCAGTGTTTATCCTGTGGAGCTTATATGGTGAAAAGGTGTCAACTTCAATGACTTTGTAAAAAGATAGGGGCAACTCATTTCTTGTTTATTGACCGTTTTTGTTACGCAAAACAAAGACTCAAAAAAGAAATGTTGCCATGTAAACTCTCTTCTTAAGAAAGAACAAATGTGATCCTAATCTGTGTTCCTTAGTATTTTTTGAAGTAGGAGAAAAACAAGTATGCTTTCTTAATTTTCTTTTCTCTTTCAAGATAAAATTAGTTTTGAAATAAAGCCTTACAAAGCACAAAATATCTATCAGCAAGGAATGACTTTCACTAGTAAATATGAAGCTACTTAAAGAGATTTAAAACACCAAAAGTCCTTTTCTAGATGGGTTCCTTCAATTCCTTTCCAGTCTTTTTTTTTTTTTTTTTTTGTTGTTGTTGTTGTTGTTGTTGTTGTTGTTCTTTTGAAAGGTAAGTATTTGTGCCATATCAGTTTAAATATATGTTACAGTGTTTATTAACCCAAGTCCGTCCATGTATAGTCTTCTGTTAGTTAGGACTGATTGTGTAATTTTAGACAGCAGCACTTGCATGACGTCAGTGACTACCCTGGACACAGACGTGGGGTCTGTGTGCCTGCTCTCCTCAGTGCTGGTGGTGGGCGCTGCCTTTGCCAGCAGTTCAGCTGGATGAAGTGCAGTGCTTAAAACAGGCTGAAGACTGGCCTGGCAGTGCTCCTGTAGTATGCAAGTGGCAGAATCTGACCAGTGTAGGTAATAATTAAGGTGTAGGTGAGGCTCTTCATTTCCCTTTTATGTAGGACAAACGTTGCTACAAAATTACACAGGACGTGACTTTTTTCAGACTGAGAATTAGGATGCTTTTCCCGCTGCATAACTAACTGTATAAGTTATTCTGTGATACCTTTTTGTTTTCTTGGTTGGGAAAGAGCTTTCAGCTAGCTATGTTAGTGACCCAGTTGCAGAATTTGTATCATGTATAGCACTGATCTTAATACTGTGTATCCTCTTCTCTCTGGTCCTATGGAAGATTGTGAAAAAGAAATGTGTAACTTTATGAGCTATACTGTTTAATGGTGCCAAGGCCAGAATAGCGGGTTCTCTTGAGGTGACTGCGATTACTGATACTGAAATCTTATCAGTATGTTCTCGCTTTCATAGTGACTTTCTACTTGATTAGCAGCTGCAGATAATCTGTCCCATAGTAGCAGAAATCCTTATTTTCTTTTTAGGGAAGATTTTCTTACATTATGGAAGTATTTCTTCTATTCTGACCTCAACTGAGAGATTTGCCACAAACACAATGTATTTATAAATTATAAATACTCTGTAATTCATATTAGGTGAACATTTATCAGTTTCTTTGCCCAACATGTAAATAAATATAAAGTTTCATAGACAGTTTGAAACAGTTGCCTGAATTTTTATTTGGTCTCTTCTGAGGTTGAGCAGTGGATATCTGGCTTGTAATCCCTGCTTTGACCTTTGTATGGGCCTGGATGTGCAAGTGCATGTGGCAGTGAATGTGTCGGGTCAGACCACAGCGGCTGGTCAGAAACAATTGGAGCAGAACATGGTGGCGAAGTCGACTGCAATGTCAGAACCATTGCAGTCACAGAATGGAAACCAGGGCCCTGCCTCTCAGGGCTTCTGTATCCAGCCAGCAGACAATGAAAGCAGCAGGCTCTAATGAGAAAAGGGAAGCCAGTGAAGGAGACAGACTCTCTGAAATTTATTAGCTGGTGCAATAAAGCAGCGTCTTTGGGAATGAACCTGAAGTGGCCTCTGAGTTAATTTGGGATGAAAAGCCCAGTAAGGGAGGCAGTTTATTGGGGTTCATCCTCTTCATAACCCAAGATATTGACCCCTACGGTCTCCCAGCCAGCAGCAAAAATATCAGACTCTCCCATTTGTGCACAGTACCATTTATTTTCATGTAATAAAAACACCCCCTGAGTCTGTTAACTATTATCCATTTCCCTTTGCAGGATGTATCATACCAGTCATCACTGAGAATATTGCTTTCAGACTCATTTTAGTTTATAGCCTGAAATATTTCTTGTTTGCTTTGAGTAATTGTTTTCTGTTAAAAATTAGGTAGCTGGCTTGTTAATTAGTAAGATATAAACCAGATACTTCACTACATTTTTAAAGCTATGGTGCCAGCTAGTGGCGAGAGCTGATAGACTGTGTCCCAAGCGTGACGTTTATGTAAGTGTACAGTATATTTTATATCATCATGATAAGGTGACGTTAAGTTTTAGTTGTCAGTTATCAGTACCTTATGACAAAAAAAATGCAAACCAAAATGATCCACTGCTATAATTTTTCAGGATTTTAATTTGGTGTTGTTTATTTGAAACCTTCCTGCCATTATTAATGGAGTAATTGTAACATTCATCAGGCCATTCATTTGCCAGTGAAGCCTTTTAGCCCTTGTTTTTTCATGTGTGGACGTCAGTTCTTATGCACTATGAACCCATAAGTGCTCTTTTACTTTGCTAGAAACTGAATTTCTTAGAACATGCAGTGGAGTTTAGTAGAGAGCAGCAGAAAGATGCTTAGAGGGTTTCTGCAACTGATTCACTTCTGACAACTGAGGAAAACTTCAGTGTGGCTAGCACAGGGTAAAACTCTTAATTGATTCTATTTACTTAGCTGCTGCACCCCACTAAGATGAAAATCCTGTATTTTATTGACATGTGAGAAAAATTCAAACAATTAATTCACATGCACTGTCTGTATTCATATAAGCTAACAACACATAAGAAAAATCATCAACCCTTATGAACATTTGTAAAGAAATGTAAAAAATAATTAATATTTTAATGTGGTTTATTTATTTATTTATTTATTTATAATAAGGAGTCATTGACAGGCCATCTTTTCTAGTTTAATTAAGTAATAACCAATCTCAGTGAGGTTGTGGAAGGCTCTTGAATACTAATAAATAAAACTAGAAGATGAAGCATTTCTTTCATTAAATAGTAGGAGCTGTTTATAACTCTATTACTTACTGCTAAAATCAATTATTATTACTAATACTCTGCAAGTAATTTATAACTGAAGGCACAGTGAAGGTTGTAAAGCAGAACTTTTCTTTTTAAATGTCAGACATAGCCATGAAGGTCAGCTATTGTGAATAAGGACATCTCAGATGAACACACTTGTAATAATATTTGTGAAGATAGATCTAGTGTTAGTGACAGCTGCAGGCAGCAAGCAGAGCTGTCACAGTCTTACTTTCAGTCTAATGTTTGTGACTACACTGGTGTAAAAATACAGGGATGTTTCTAATCCAAGGGACAGAAGAAAATGGAATTATTTTTTTGTATGAGATTGAATCAACTGATTTAGATACACAAGCAATTTATTTAGAAAAGATGCTTAAAATAATAACATATGCAGGAAATAGATTTCTGTTATGAACATAAATTGTGTTCTAATAGATGTGAAAGGATTTCAGGGATCCATGGTGCATGTGTGTTTCTCTCAACAGAACTACTTGAAATATACTGTTGTAGTTTCATCATGTGCTTCCTTCTGGTCCCCTTTCCATACCAGTGTGTTTGTGACAGATGTGCACTTTCTGTTTTTTATCATGTGCTGTTACAACATAGTTGCTTTAATTTAATACTGCAGGGAATATTTCAATTAAAAAAATCCCTATATCTCCCAAAATATTGAAATACAAGTATGAATCTTAACTGATTTCTTAATTGTGGGTTTTATAGTAAGTCTTTAAAGGTGTTTCCTAAATTACTACTTGACTTATTTGGTTTATTCTGTAAATTGGTAGTCTCTTAACATTTACATAACTTTGGATTCAATAAATAAGTTTTTAATTTTTCAAAGAACGTATCATGTGTTGCCCACTTGCAACAGGCGTAGAAAATTAGGTGCGCACTTTGAATTTGATATCAACAAATGGCATTCTCCAGCTTAATTTTTCTCTTTTTGTGTTTTAAATCAACAAATGTCCATAAACATATTATCAGTGTGTAACTGAATCACATTTTATTTTATTTTATCATTAAAAAGAAAAAGGAGTTGCTTATTTGGAATAATGGCTATAATGTTGTCAGCAGTGAGATTAAATTGGCCTGGCATTTGTCTTCCAAAGAAAATACTGTGGAGTTCAGTGACATAAACACAGGGACCAATATTTGTTCTGTTGGTACATCCACTTGGATTGGCAATCCTCTAGTTATCATGGTCTTAGACTCCAAATGTATTTATTGTCCCAAATGAATAATTCATGCAAAAGACAGAAATGATACAAAAAGATTCTTTTAAAAAACATTTTATACATATTTTTAAGTTTATTTTTCACGTTTACTGACAGTTTTGCTTTCTTCACTAATCTGTAACATGTCTTGTTAATATAGCACTGAAATATTATACACTTAAGGTATTCCATACCATTGTGCATCTAATAGAACTCTCTGAAATTGATGTATTTTAAAATATGTATAATACATTAAGCTCAGTGGACTTAGAAAAAACCAGATTTTAAGCATAAAGCTTGATTTAAAAAAGAAAAAAAAAAAGAAAACCTCCCCAAACAACTGCCTAAACTGAGCTGTCATGTCATTCCTTTACATCCACTGATGTTGTGTTGGAGTTGTTGGCATTGAATGTGATACCATGGCTGACAAAGGGGGAAAAAGCTACACAATGGTTTTGAAAACAAAAGGAATGTGTTTGGAAAGCTCTTTGGCAATTAAAACCACAAACAAGCAAAACCTCACAAAACCCAAACAAATAAACAAAACCCCCAACAAAACCAACCAACAAAGAGCTGCTTTACTTTTTACAAAGATCTCCCATATTTAAGTACCTGAGGGTGCCGTTTTCTGCCTTTCCCTTGGAATGCTGTCACTGGAGCCCTCCACAGAGCTCTGTGTCAGAAGATGGAGCGGCCCAGTAAGGGAGTTGGCCACATCTGTCAGGATACTGCTACAGATGGTTCAACTCATTAGCTGCCAGAATTCCTAGCAAACATCATCCAGGAGTATGGGGATCTCACTTGGACTAAATGTTAAGCTTGCCTCCTGTTCACTGTCCCTCCATTTGCTGCAAAATAAGATCCTTAACCATTCCTATTGGAGCCTGGACACCCTTGGATGTAACCAGTCTGCAACTGTTTTGAACAGTTTGCAAATGTAAGAATAAAATAAATTAATACTTGTTCCAGCATTACAGGTCCACCTTAACAGTGTCTTAAGCATAACTCATTGTATCTTTTCAGTTTTGGCCATATGTGATATTAGTGTATCTCCATAATGATGCCAGAACTGTGATGCAATGATCTCCGATATAATATACATTTGTATTTGCCAATCCTTTCCTGTAGTATTGTGTCTCTATTGTGATGTGTGCAGTCACTCATGTAGAATTTCTCAGCTTACCTGTCTTTTTGTTTCTGGGTGATTCTGGCAAAGTTGTTCCATGTTTGTGACAGCATTCTTAGGAGCAGAGCAGTCACACACAGCAGGTGTGTTCCATAACTTCGCAGCAGAGCCAGCAGAGGGAGCAGGCACATTAGTGTTTTATGGTACTGACAGATTTTGGCCATTTCCCCCCCTGGTTTTGCAAATATATGATTTTCATATATGTGGTCATTATATATGAGAATGTGGCCAAGTATTTGTGCTCTGGAAGTTCAGTAACTGTGGAGAAAAGCTGTGCTGTTGATTGGTTTATGATTACAAAATTATCTTTGATTTTGCAAAGATTTGCAGATAGCAGTTTGTGTACTGGGAATAATTATTTGGACTCGGGTTTTTTGTACCCTGGAAAGAAGAGACTTTCCCTCCAAGAAAACCCTTCTGTTATACTGCAGAGTACACTGCCTTTAGAAAAACCACAACATAAATTTAAGGACAGGTTAAAATGACTTCACACACTTGCAAGGTCAAGCCCTTAATAAATCACTACGCACATTGTGTGCAGTTCACCTGTGTGAAATAGGCTTGAAGAAGCTGTTCTGTTCTTAGCTGATATTTAGAGATACATTTTGGGTGTATGCAAAATACGCTATGCAAAGACTTCTTTTTCATTTATATCTAAATGCAAAAATTGGTCTGAAATCATTCTCACAGTCATAGTCATTGTGCCTTGCGTCTGCTTTCAAATTTGACAAGAATTTTACATGAAGAAGTGTCAGGGTAGAAAGGCTGGGTTTTTTTTTATACAATCTTATGTTTGTTTAAACAATACAGTGAAGTAAGTATTGCCTTGTAAATGATGTGTTTGCATCATGATTTAAACTTTGTTTAAATACTTTTTTTTTTTTTTTTCTGATAGCATTATTGCACTATATGCTTGGTTAAGCCAGGCAGGGTTGATTATCATTAAGTGTTATTTATTTCTATTTTATTAAGCCTCCTTTTACATTCATGTTACAGGTTAATTTATACTTTTATTTCATGCACTACTTGGCTTTACTGATTAATATGCCCCATGGCATTCAATAAAGCTAGGCAGTGGAGGAAATAAGAGTGGTATTAATTTCTAACATTGCTATAAATTTGCCTTAATAAAACTAGCTCAATAACACTGCAGTAGTAGTACAATGGATGCTTCCAAATTGTTAGCAAAGACACAACTGAAAGAACAACATATTATTTTTCCAGAATTTAAGAATGCTGTGCTGTCTTTTCACTAGTGTTCAAATTAGGCTACCTGTTATAATACTGAGTGCTATTACATTGTGTCCTAAAAAGCGGCATATATTTTTCCAAAAGATTTATTTTTTACTTAGTCATTTAGTTCAATTTGATGCAAATAAATCCTCTGGATCATTTCAAATGCCTTGTGGACTTTCATGACCACTGTTACTTAACAGACTGCCTAAGCCCTGGTTTCAAAGTATCAAGGAAAAAAGAGAAAATTCTGGAGTATATAGGGAAACAGCAAACAAGAAAATATAGAACAATGGATTTTCTTTTTAGTAGCAAAATAACTACTATTGATTTATGTTTTTCAGTGTTTTTCCATTGATTTGCATGTTGCTTTGTAGTAGAGAAAAGTCTCAAGAAAGAGATGCAGATAGGATTGGTGAATGTTGGGTTTAAGTGCACAAACTACTTACTATAGTGAACTATTTTTGCTTTATATTATTTACTAACTAAGATAACTTATTTTTTCAGGTCTAGATTGTGAAATCTGTGTAGTATGAAATTCTTAACTACACTTTGCCATGTAACAACTAGCTGTGACAGACTTTTTACTTATGCCTGCATTCCTTTCTTACTCAAACATATTGACTTAAGTGAAAATTTTGCTCAGAAAGAGGGATTTGAATACAATTATTTTTTGACCTCAGTACAAAATGAAAGCATGATAAAGCAAGTTAGCACAGAAAAATCTGAACAAAACCATAGCCCAGAAGGATTGCCAGATCTTCAGAGCTTATTCCTGGAAGGTTCATGGAGAAGCCTGTAATTGTTCCTGAAGTCAGTGGCATGTGATCCTTCTCTGCGCTTTGCTGGGTCAGACCTTAATAAATCACTCGACATATTTTGCAGAGATCACCTATGGGGTGAAAGGCAGCAAATGTTTAAAAGGATTAACATAAACATTATATATCAAATAGAACTTATTTTTACATTCAGGCAGCTATGAAAATAATACTGTCATTTTGATAAGTGTATTGGTTAGTTAAAATCAGATGGACAACAGACGGACAACTATCGTTGGATTTTACTGAATCGATACACTTATATGCATTTACATAATGCCTAAGGATCTACCAATTTAGATTCAAATTAAAATTTTAGGCTTTATGTAATGATCTTTGCTTATTATGTTTTTCTAAATAGTAACAAAACCTGTAAAGTTGCATTACTTACTATAAAACTCATATATGACCAGACATACCATTTAATTAGCTTATATGGCGCTGCTATAGTTTAACTATGTCAAATAACTTTGTTTAAGTGTTATGTAACCTTGTAATCATAGAGCCACTGAAGTTAGAAATGGAAATGCTGTCCTTGCATGTGCAGGGCACAGCCAGGTCAGTTCTGTGCCCTGCATATGCAATGTGTGATATTTTGTCTGTAACTGCAGAGTTACATTTGGTCAACTGTTTTCTCAGAATAGCATTTAGTTTCTAATAGAAAACTGAATATTTTCCTGTATCAAGGTTTTAAACAAGATATTAGCCAATAATAGGAGTAATGACATTCACGGTATATTGGATTCAATGTTTTCAGCAGGAATATAAACTGTAATACTTTGGGGGAAAATTGCCAACTGCAATTGTCAAGCTGGAGAGCTTAGTCTAGAACTGCATTTCATGAAAAGATCCTCTATATGCTCCTGGAGCAGTGGAAAATTAGGTTAGATAAATAGACCATTGATTAGATTGTTTGGCAGTTTAGTTTGCCAGAAATTATGAAAATCTGTACCACATATTAATACTGGTGATCTGTGAAGCCAGTGAATGCTTTCTGTCTTTCATTGACAAGAGCAGAAGTTTGGGATACTCATTAGATCTCTGGGTAAGGCCTTTGGAGTGTATGTAGAAGATACTGAGAATATTTTCTTTCTGGCTGCACACAGCAAACCATACCAGCAAAGACAATAAAGGAAAATTCACAAGAGTAATTTTTCATGGTTAAGCCCCTGATGCAAAACTAGAGGTCTACTTTCTTCTTGTATCACTACAGCCAAGCACAATAAGCTGCAGTGCTTGCAAAAGAGAAAAATGTGTGTTTGGGCTGTGAGGCGTAACCCATGCAGTTAAATATGAGCAGATCTCTTCAGTCTTACCAGTGGGGTCTGGGGGACAGGGTGAGTGAGAATGTCAGCCTGGGTGCTGCAGGTAAGGTGGGAAGGGTTAAGGCAATGTCTTTTCCCTTGAGAGTTTTTAAAAATAGCAGTCCATTTTAAAGGGATATCTATACATTTGAAGATTAAATGGAGGAAGGGTGCAGATGTTTAAACAAGAATATTCACTTCTGTTTCAACTTTTCTCCAAGTGTCTGTAGGGATAAAGTGCTATTTTGATTTCTTTTGCTCTCTTTGTTTTATTTTGTTGTATCTTGCATTTCCCCCCGCCCCCCCCACCTGTATAGCACACTCGTGCTTTTATAGAACACAGAAAATTCTGTAATTTTGTAGAAGGAAATGCATACTGATTTTCTATTCTGCCCCTCCACTAAATGTTGCTCCCCTTTCAATGTATTTTTATGGAATTAAAAGGTGTTGCCCTTATTTATTGGCTGGTGATAAATATTATTTATTTTTACACCTTCTTTACAGCGCAGTCTTGGAGGAGAAACTGTGCTCTAAATGTTGTTAAGTTTTACGTTTCCAGCCATGCATTTAAGTGACTTTTGTTTCAGAAGGAATAGATCACTTCTCAAATGACATTTTCTGGGAGCTAGAACAAAAAATCCCAAACCAATGTAGCCAAATCCCTGCCTGTATCTATGAGAAGAACAAAAAATGATCACAAGAATCAGTCAAATGTGATCTTAATTAGGATCATTAAAATATTTTCTGGACATCCAAGGCAAATATGAATATACTAACACATAATAACAAGTACAATGTGTTCTGTATGAAGTGTTAGCATTGAGCGGTTCTGCTCCTGATGCTTGTGAGGAATTTGAACAGTGCCTTTGTTTATGCCTTCTCGCAAGCAGGACACCAAACTGCCTGGTGATATGTGGTTTGGATATGATGTGGTTTGGATGTGATGTACCTTGGATGTGATGTGCTGTGGCTGTGATGAGCTTTGGATGTGCTGTGCTGTGGATATGCTGTGCTTTGGATATGCTGTGCTTTGAATATGCTGTGCTGTGGGTGTGCTTTGTGTGCTGTGTTTTGGATATGCTGTGCTTTGGGAGTGCTGTGCTGTGGGTGTGCTGTGCTTTGGGTGTGCTGTGCTGTGGGTGTGCTGTGCTGTGGCTGTGCTGTGCTTTGGGTGTACTGTGCTTTGGGTGTGCAGTGTTTTGGGTGTGATGTGTTTTGGGTGTGCTGTGGCTGTGCTGTGCTGTGGCTGTGCTGTGCTGTGGCTGTGATGTGCTGTGGGTGTACTGTGCTTCGGGTGTGCTGTGTTTTGGGTGTGATATGTTTTGGGTGTGCTATGTTTTGGGTGTGCTGTGTTTTGGGTGTGCTGTGCCTTGTGTGTGATATGTTTTGGGTGTGCTGTGTTTCGGAGCGATCCCTCGCGGAGTCACCGTCTTTGCGGGGCGGCCGCCAGGGGGCGCCCCCGCCCGCCCCGCCAGTCCCGTCCCGTCCCGGTGGGAGCTGCGCGTCGGGATTGATGCAATGCCGGGTTTGATGCAATGCCGGGTTTGATGCAATGCCGGGTTTGATGCAATGCTGGAATAATGCAATGCTGGCATTGATGCACCGCCGGCACTTATGCACCACCGGGACTTGATGCGCCGCGTTCTGCCGGGATAAAACGTGCCCTAGACCCAGGGTCACTCCGTACCGTTCTTGTAACATGATCATTTGGCGGGGTCACTGTGCTGAGAACGGCGGTGCAGCCCGCTCCTTTCCGCGCTGGATCCACTGCCTTGCTGCAACTACCGTTTCCTGCAAATGGTCGCGGTCCTAATAGAGATGGGAAAATAAAGGTGTGATGGAGGGAGGAAAGATACGGATTTGCATATAGCCATAATTCCTTTCCTTATTTGTTTCACATATTTGTTTAAAATCCTGCTTGAAAGGCAGATGTGGAGAAATAGCCTACCCAATAGACTGTTGAAGGTTGATTTCAGTTGATGGTTTTTGTATGGATTGCGGTCTAAGTGCAATCCTGAACACAGTGGATATATAGATAATTTTAGGAATATTTGTGTCTGTATGCAATTTATGGAAACTCCTTCCTTATGCATGGACTGGAAATGCAGATACAGAAACGTGAACTTCACATTTTGCCCCCCGCATTACCACTGCTTCTTACATGATAATAAATAATGATAGTTATGATAATGATGATAACAATAACAATTAACAACCAGTGTAAAGGGCAGAGCAGACAAAAGGTCTTGCTACTAGGGAAAATCATCAAAAACGTTCTGGGCACCTCACCCAACCCATTTCACCCACAGAAATAAATTTTGAAATTCAAGGAAAACAAACACCTGTTTGTTTTTCCCTTCTCTTTTGAGCAGATGCTTGCCTATTATGGTCCATTAAGTGGAAGGTTGTTTTGATGATCCTTAGAGAGTGTGGATATGGTTTTCTGCAGCTCAGTCCAGGTACAAAGTCCTACTCTAGCTGAAAGATGCAGGTGCTTATTGCAAATTGCAAAACTATGGCCTTTTTAATTAAAAATCAATGGGCCACATTTAATTGGGCCTTCCTGAGGCTGATGCTGGGTAGCCACACCATTTCTTTGTATTTAATTAAAGTTTTTGTGAAATAAATAACTGGCATATGTACAATGAATATATGAATTTATTCACATGTAAAAATAGATACTGGCCAAGGAGCACGGGGAGGTTTTCGCAGAGGGTGGTGCTCTCAGCCCAGTACTTTCACGAAAAGGATACAATAGGTCTCATCTCTGAACATCTGAAGTCAAGGCATCTGAGATAGTTTCGAGAGTTTGTGCCAGCTATAATTCTATTTGTGCTATGATCCCAAGACTTCTTCCTACAATTTACCAAGTTTTATGCTTGAGTCTTCAAGTTCCTATTATAACCCTGCACAATAATTTCAGCTAGGGAATTTAGGGAGAATGCAAGACTTTGTGGCTCCAGAATTCCATCTAAGGAGATGCATCTGAAAAAATCCTTTTTCTCCATAGTTATTTTTATCCCATTCTTTGTTAGAGAAAATATGTAGGGAAAATGTGTTTCTAAAATGTGTTCCCAGCTATAATAGTTGTTACAGAGCAAGGGCTTTTTTGAACTCTCGAGGATGTTCTTCCAAATTGCAGCATTTTTCTTTTGGCATTTGCTACTTGGAAGGGAAAAGATGAGAATGACAGAAGGAAAAGATGAGAAACAGGTTACAACAAATGGAATCTCTTCAGGAGCAGTACACTTTTCACCTCTGGGTGCCACTGTTCAACTGTTTCTTGTGCAGTGACCATCTGCTTAAAAGTCCAGCTCTCACTGGAGAAATATTCTCTGAAAGAAACTTAAAGAGATACTGCCCATATCTCTGGGTAATCAAGAAGCAAATTTCTCATATACAGATATTAGTTATGCACTATTCTGATATGCTTTTAACATACTGAACAAGGAAATAATGAACAATTCACATTTGTTCAGTTTAGTGAGAGCAATCTGATGGTTTATTAAAAACCTTTCTTGTCTCTTTAGTTAGAAGTTGAAATGTGAATCTACGTTTTTTTCCTCTTCATATAAATGAATACTAGTTCAGATTTATTAAGTACACAGCTTCACTGTAATCATTCAGTTGATTTAAACAAGTTTTACAATATCAACAATAATTTGCTTTATTGCCCACAACCTACATAATTCAAAAATCTATTGACTGATATAATTTCTTTTCAACTGCTGTGGAACTGTTAATATTCAGAGCAAAATTAATTGCAGTCTGTGTATCCAGCTGTTCCACCAGATTAATTATATTGTGACTATTTCTCCTAGAAACTCAGCCAGGGCAACTCATTGCTAAATGACACTAGACCTCTTCTGTGAACTGTGCTATGATTTTAATTCTAGTCAAATAAAAATATTCTATGAATGAAATCAGGTGTGTCATTTAACTCCTTCATTACTATAAGGTTGCGTATTGAGCAACATTTTCAAAATAGTAACGATTGCCTTTTAAGTCACGATATGTACCTTTTCTCACCCAGGGAGGAACACTCTGCTGTCTTGCCCATATCTTCAGTGTAGTCTTTCCTGCACCATGCTAAGCCCCACAGTGTGTCACTGAAAGCCAGCAGGCCTTTTCATACCTGCACACAGACAATGGAAAGTTCCATGATTGCCTCACAAACAGACATGAGCTGTATTTATTTCTGCTCAATAGTTCTATATATGTTCTATATATGCATTTGTTCAAAGTGGTAGAGGAAAAATTCAGACTAAAACATCTGTTAAAAATTAATTTCAACTTCATCCCAGATTTGTACTTTTTTTTTTCTATCCAGTTTCATTGGAAAATCCCAAATAAATAGAACACTTCAAAATAAAAGAATTTAACTTTATCCTGGGAACGTGCAGTTTAGGTTTTGGAAGGGGAAATGTGTAATAAAATGGTGTTCAAATGAAACTGGTGAAGCTGTAAAATACGTAAGTGGAAACTTTGAGGAAACTGGCAATGAGAAACTGGAAATCAAGCAGTAATTTAAGTTTCACACAACCACCCTTTGCATGTGTGAGTACAAAGGAGAGACTAGGCACCAGTGTGAGTCAGACCTCTCCTCTCAGGAACTGAAGGGACAGAGATTCCCAGCATCTGTTTCCTTAACTATCACCCAGAGGATACTGGTGGTAAATCATAGAGAGTAAAAATAGAATCAGAAAACTAGCTCAAAACAAATGAGGTACTGTATTTTGCAGTACTTTTACAGTAGATCTGTGTCCAGCTCAGCTTTTATCTGTGTTCAAATTGGATGTGTCAGCTTATGTTCACTTCTAATCAAGTTGTTAATAAAATCACAAGCATGGATAATTTGGATGTCCCACAGAATAGCTGGCCAAATTTGATACTTAAGTGGGAGATTCATCCTGCTCACATATTTTAAAGAATGTGTCAACATCATCATGTTGAACAAGATGGCCAACACTTTGGTCATGTTAATCACTTGCCTTCTTTTGGAGTGAATGGGCCTGTGTCCAGTTGAATCAACTGTGGTCCAGCCAAGAGATTCCAACTGGAAGAGTGAGTTTGTAGGGATGAATTATTTTAGGTACCCCACTGATCTCTATATATTTACCATGCCATCAGTGAAGGCTGAAGTAATAATACTTTGCCTTGAAGGGCTCTAGTAAAATTTAATTAAAGTACTGTGAGCTCTTAATCTGGAAGACACACATAGTTGAAAAGAATTCTTATCAACCATAAGACTTCTGAGTTTATACTCAAACATCAAACATATAAAATAATATTTTACCTATTTATTAGAGTTGTGATATTTAAAAAAAAAATGTTGAAGATCACTGTGGAATCAACATGTTTTTGGTACATCCTATTTTCTGTAAATAGCCTTGCTTTTGGGTGTGGAAATATAACGTGACTTGGACTTGCAAAGAAAACCCCAACCTTTTATTTTAGTAATACATTTTTTTATATGTAAATAACATGAGATATTAATGGAATCTCTAATGCTTTAGTAAATAGTCATTACAGGTTCCAAGAAATAGAGCAGTTTTAATGAAATATATTTCCAGGTAGGAGAAGTTAACAATATTTAGCAGAGTTGATCCAGTAAGTTGTCATTGATAACTCCTAGTGACTACCATTTCAATATATGCTATTGTCAAGAGAGAATAAAAATGTTATGTCTTCTTTTAGTGTTTTGCCTCCTCATATTTTGAGAATATACCTTTTTAGTCTTGTTTTATTCCTCATAAAAGATCATTTAGTTTTATTTCCAACACAATATGTTTGAAGAAAAGCCTTTTCTTCTAGAGAAGTTAATAATTTTAGTAGCAGTAGCCCTAAATTTTTTTTTGTTGAGACATAGTTTGTAAAACTATAAAAAGCTGGCAAAAAAAGAAAACAATCATATATGTAATAAGGGCTAAAAATGAAAGACTGTTAGTTAAAAACTGCCAAGCAGAAAAGAAAAAGTTTTGCAATGAGGAGCACTAATCTACTACCTCCTATTGCTGTTATACTGAAAGAATTTGATTTAAATGATTTTTCGCAAACAATGCCGTGGCAAATTAGCAATGGTGGTGCTCGAGATAATTTAAATTATCTGAATCTTTAATTACACAGAATTTACAACTCTGAAAAAATCAATCTTATTGTGTGATTCAGAAACAGAAAGCTTAATGCTGTGACTCTCATCTAATCATAAGTATTTGTTGTTTATAATTCTTTTCATCTTTGCTCTATTGTGTATTTAGTTCAGTGTCCACGTTCTCTAGTTTATCCCAGCACCTTTCTAAGGCAGTTTTTTTTCTTGGCACTCATGCATTTTAGGATCTGGGCCTTAAGATGAAGAATAAACTTTAAAAGAAAGTATTTATTACACTTTTAACCAGGTTTAAATATGCCAATTAATTCTTTATGTCATGTTTTGCTTGATTAGAGTCAGGGTTCAATACCACCGTGTTCTTATGCTACATGCCAACGCTGACACAGAGACCTTCTGCTTAAGGAATTTGTGAATAGACTTCCAAAATGACTGGTTGCTGTTGTAACTGTCAGATCCTATGGCTTTGTGATCTATCACATTGAACAACCAGGAAAAGATAACTGAGGAATATTCAGCAGTCCCCTTGGTACAGTGATGATCCAACTCCATTCAGTCCCTTGTGCTTATGTCTGTGACATGATCATTTCTAGTGGCTTTTTTCCAGTAGTATTCGAGTGATGTAGTGTGGTGAGTGCACCAGCTGCTTCAGGTGCAGATGGCGTTTTCCTTGCATGCTTTTTAATGCCATTTGGCATTTGTTTTCCATCCTGTGTGTCAACTCATTCATTCAGGAGCTTTAGGAACTAAGACACGTCTGTTTTGGTCATTGAACATCATACATGTTTTGTCTCATATCTGCTGCTGAGAAAAAGTGTGAAAGACCTTGAGAGGCGTATGAGGCAAAGAAGGCACCTGGTAAATTAAGTGATGTTAGAATTTTTTTCCTGTCTGTACCTAGTTTTCTTGATTTTATAAAAGAAAATGAAGCACTTTACCTTCATTATATGTATTTTCAGTATAGTTAACATGTATTAATTATGCCAAGTAGCTCCCACTAAAATAATGGCAGCAGTTTTTATTAGCAATGAAGAGAAAACCCAGAGAATTTAAGGCCAGTAGTAATTGCAATGTGCAATTTGCTGTGGCTTTCAAAAGAGTTATATTAAGCTAAATTATTTTTCTGTGCTTTCTCGCACTGATCATGTAAACAGCAACACATTTTTTTATTTATGCTGCCTATTTTACCATTCTCTGCTACTGGAATACAGGAATTTGCTGATTCATTTGGTAATGTTTTGCAACATCCATTTTCACACTGCATTTGGTTAAAAACCCCATCTGGCTCTGCATGACTGGGAAGCTCTGCTCATACTCCAAAATCAAGAGCTATGAAATGACTAGACTTGTTCACAGATTGTTTAGTCACTGGAGGCAAGATTTAATGAAACTGTTGTACCGTAGGAGCCTTTGTAAGAAATGCAGCTTATTATTTCTTGTCCTAAGTGAGTGTCTACATTCAAGAAATAGTCTAAAGTATTTGCTAAATTAGGTTTGTGTATATATGCATATAATAATTAAAATATATGTATGCAATATAATTGGCTATATATAAATATAAAAACATGATAATTTCTGGAAGATGTGTTGGCTAATTAGGTACAATCTTAATACAAACCAGAATGATTTCAAGAAATTCAGATTTTTTAAAAAAAGGTCAAAATACTCATTGCTATGATGTCTTAGAGGGAATACTTTTGAACAAGATGAGCAGCAGCGATAATACTGATTTGAAACACTTGCTGCAACACCTGCCTTCCTACTGGGTCCTCTGCTGCAGCTGAGCTGGAAATGGATTATCCTAAAGTTGTAGGAGGACTTTTACCTGCTTAGTAGTAAAGGCTGTAACATAGTTACTTGTACAAATAAAGCCATAATCCTTTCTATGAAACAGGAGTTTTGACATGAACTTTCGTGGCAAAAAAACCTGTAACACAGAAAACAGAAGCCAGACGCTGCTCATAATGTTTTCTTTCTCTTGAAGCTTAGTTTTAGGTTTCCTTTATTTTTATCTGACTTATTAATACATTTAATAATAATTAAGTTTGCATACACATATTAAATTTCCCCTGTGCAGACAAAATGGTAAGGGGTTTACCACATGCCTAACAAGAGAGGATACTGATATTATCAGGCTGCCGTGCTGTTAATACCAGTAGGAAGAGGAGTAGTGCCAGGAGCAGGATCTGACATACCAGTTCTCCACTCAAAAGAGAGATGTTGTCCTCCTGTGCCCTACGGCAGCTTCTTCTCTCCCTGCTTCAGTGTGCTTTTCTGCTGCTTACTTGGTATCAGTTGAAATGCTAATTACATGTCTCTTTGTAACTAAGGGTAGTTTTTGGTGAGGAACTGCGTGTTGCTCGTAGTGAGTTGGGTGGCCTTGCTGAGGCATGGAGTAGGTAAGTGCCAGAGCTGACAGGAAGGAGGAGTCAAATGCAAAAGCTGAGGGAAGGAAGATGGAAAATGTGCAAGGTCTATGGGGGAGAGGGGAGACAAGATTTCCCTTCTTTTTTGTACTATTTATAGTAGATGATTCTAGATTTTCCCATCTTGACTTCACTGTTACGTAAGAGGCTATATACCAGTTAGTTTTTCTTTTAGCAAGTGCATGCAAAAGGTACTTAAAGCTATTGAAATAATGCATGAGAAAATCTTCAGTTGCCTAACACAAAATCCTACAGGTCGTATTCAGTTTTGAAGTATTCAGTTTTGAAGTATTTCAGTTTTTGACCCCTGGCTTCAGTTTTTCTGGCAAGTTTTCAAGAGTAAGTAGAAATTTTATCCAAGTGTCAGATTTGGTCAGTAGC
>JAWWMO010000178.1:22711884-22762984 GCA_035047845.1 Dendrocincla fuliginosa | reverse complement strand
CATAAAGATATGCTTAAGATTACAATGTGAGTAGTTGCACAAGCTTTCATATTTTGCTGAAGTACAGTATTACTATATACATTGGGTATTGTTATTGCTAAAGGTAAAATGACCAACTGCTAGTCACCATTTTCATATCTTCCTACTATACTTGATTTCATTTCTTAGATGTAAAAATATCAAATAAATTTTCTGTTGAAATTTTTCAAGCATTTCTGAATAACTTTAGGAAGCGTCTTCCATGAAATTCAGCTGAATTCCTCCACTTTCCTACATTTATTATCCTAGTAATGTTTTTTTAAATATTAGATTTGCATTTCTTTAGTTAATTGCCAGAAGGCCAAATCTTAACCATGTTGTTCTGTTTGGACAGGATTCACTTTGGGAACTTTTAAAAAGGTATCATGCTTCAACTGTTTCTTCAGACCTAATGGGAATAGACAAGCACTTCCATGGCTTGGTTACTGAATGAAACCAAGCTTTAGACCAAGTTATCTGAATGGAGCAAGTTGGTTTTAAATTGTTGCTTTTAGGTTTTCTTACATGGTTTGTTACAATATCAGGGAATCAGATGTGGTGCATGAAGGTGTGTGTGCACAGCTCTATGTTTGCTGACAACCATGTCGATGCACAGCATACCCTGATCCTGCTGGAAGGACTTTTGAAAGAGAACACCAATACTGAAAGCCCTTATTCACAAGCCAAGTCTGTATTTATGCAAGACAAGGAGACACCATCATATTCATTTAACCAAACTGCCTGTGTATATTATGCCACTTTTATTCCACTTGTCACTGAAACTCCAGTGTCAAGCCCATGATGTCTTTAGAAGACACAGCCACACAGTTGCACAAAATAGTTGTACATTTCTGCAGAGAGGAACGAAAGAAGATACTAAACCTTTTTTGGATTGCTGGAGCAGATATTGTCTGGATCCAACATCAGAATCCCCAGGGAAAAAAGTAATCTCCTCCACAGTAAGTGTGCATCTGCCTGCTGCTTCTCCAGCTAGGATGGATAGTTGCAGGAAATAAACTGACTCAGCGATGATGTAATGATTCTCACTCCTTTCTCTACTCCGGCTACTTCCTCCTATTTAGAATTAGTAGATGGATACTCTGATTAAAACCTACTCTTTAGATACAAACTATAACACTGATTAAATGGATTGTTTTGCCGAGGGACATGTAGCTGAATTGCCCATTTTTCATTCAAATGTTCAAGCTTAGAGAAGTAGCTTCCAGCTCTAAATATATTGAATCACCATTAACCCAATGAAGAGGGTAGGAACACAGATATACACCTCTTATTAGATGAGCAGAGTTTCTTCTCTGATAATATGAAGAATTAAATGGCAGTGTTTATTTAGATCCTTTTAAAATGAGTTTGATTTCACATGACAAAGCATTGATTAAACTTGCAACAATGAGAATTCAAGGTACCCATGTTAAATCATTTGTACAGGTCTGGAAAGGTCCCGCTACACAAGTGCTGTGCCTAAATAATTGGTTGAAAAAGAAAAGGCAGAGACACTCACCAGAAATCTGACTCGTCAGAGTTATTAGCTGTTCATAGCTGAAAAGAAGCCACTTTTCATAGAAATCAGTAACTGAACTCTGTTCATTCCACTCAGTAAGATGATCATGACTTAGAAGTAAAGCAAAAAGCTTTGAGAACAGGAGAAAATGCACATACAGTTTAAGAGTGCTGAGTTTTGCTGTGTGGAATACATTTCATATGGAAAGAAATTGCTTTGAAAATACGATAAAATATCTCAATTTTATATTTGTAGCTCTGTTTATTTCAGTTTTCAGTTTGGGTTTCTTTAGTACATAACAACTTACAATGTATTAAAAGAGAATTAAACTGATGTATTTGTGTTTATTAGTCATGAGGTTTTAATGTAACCCTCCAGATTTATAACAGCTTTTAAATGGATTCATAGAGTTTTAAGGCTAAAAGAAATGGTTATGATTATGTAGTTTGACCATAGACCATTTCCCCTGGTGATTCCTCATTGATTCTGATGACCTGTGGCTGAACTACAGTAAATTTTATAGAAAGATAGTAGTAAGAGAATATGAGTAATTTTTACATTTTATATTTCATCTCTAAGCACCTTGTATTGTTTTTACATGCCTGAATGTTTCCATTGCCTACTGAATATTTAAATATGCATAAGAGTTCAAGGCTTACTTTATAATTTGTTATTTTATCTGTTTATAGATGTTGCAGTTCTTAGTTCACAGTAGTAAATTACTTGCTCAAACAAAAACAAATCTAGGGACAAAAGTGGTAACAAAACCCTTTATGTATATTGACTCTGGTCCCATCCACTCACTTTCCTTGAAATAGCGCCTCTTATTAAAGTTTTTAAATGGGTGGGGTATTTTCTGACACTTTTTATGAGATTTCAATGGGCAAACTATCCGAAAGGAAGACTCTCTTAAAATAGCATAATACAAAAAAAAACAACCAAAAAAACATTCCTTCCTCGTAATAAAGAGTATAAGATATAGACACCCGTGGGCTTTGAGAAGTAGCAAGGAAAGCAATGAATGTAATAGCCAAACATGAGCTGAATTTACTTGTGTGATAATTGTGTAGCAGCAATTTATCCAGCAATGTTTGAAACTGTCTCATACTTCCATTAAGTTTGTGCTAAGGGTAACAAATAGGAAGCCTTAGAAACAAGTATAGGTGTCTTTGTCAAAGATATAGGAGATGGAGAAAATGGAATTCCAATTGCCAAAATTTTGGTGGGAAAGTGTTTCATTAAAATTATAGTGTTCAAATTAAGAAAATACTACTTATAGTGAAGAGAAAATATGACAATTGTGGTAAGTGGTTTTCACTTTAGGGATGGAGTTTTAAGAAAGAGTCACAGTCATGAGAACATGTTATTGCTATTTACGTAAATGAGAAGAAATAAAATTTCATGTGACATAAAAACTACTGATTGACAGTACCCCATTAAGTGTGAATTTAATTTTATATTCTTGAGTCACTGCTAATTAGTGGGTTTTTTTCTATTTTGTATATGTATCACCCCCCCCCCCCCAAATTATTACTATTACTAGTAATATGTAGTGCCATCAGTTTCATATATGACTATTCGCACAGAACATGAAAGAATGTGTTTATTTTATGAATGAAGTCCCTAGTAGGGTGGGGATTTTTGAAAGAAACAGTGGTGACAAACAATTTTGGACTCTTAGGAAGGTCAGAAGCTAAGGATAAGTCAGGAAGTTCAACTCAGAAAGAAAATATTAGCATCTATGTTGGAGTCATATTGTCCTCCTATGTCTGGCTTAAAGATAAGGAACCTGCCTCTACAAGGGACAGTATAAGTCTTCTTTCATAAGCTCAGGCCTGTCTTTCTTGACACAAAAGAATGATCCCAGTCTCAAATCTTCTTTGGGAGTGTGTCCATGTGTTTGTGTGTAGAAGATTTACAGAAAATGCAACTGCGAAAGTTACATTAATTTAGTGGGGACAGCCCTATACAAAATGGCCATTGCTAGTTGGACAGTAATCCTCAATACTGAGGAGGGAGAATGCTGCTTGCATCTTCAAAAATTAATTTGCCATTTCTGCTTCACTAAGAAATCATTATGTGTTGTGATGCAACAGAAGTAATTCCTTTTGTTTCGACCACAAGCAGTGAAAAGAGAAATGTCATGAAGTAATGCCTTTTGTGTAGCCTCATGATCTCAGCGCTGTAGATGTACACTAAGCTGTGAAATGTTTCTTTTATTTATTGCTTGAAGCAGAGCCTATGGCATATTACATTTTCTTCTAAAGTAATTTTAAGTGAATGAATGCAGAGACCCTGGCACATTTTCAACTGGTATGAAAGAGAAGGAAATGCATGGTTTAATTTTTTATTACCATATTGCTTTCTGGTGTTTCAGCTGCTCATAGTGATTGTCATTTGCATTCTTTTGGCCGGGCAGCTAATTAACTAAACTTTCCAGAAATATTTATTGGCGTGTGAGTTATATGTGAAATTCAACTCAATCCAAAGGTAATTTTTAAAACTGTGAATGCTTCAGGTCTTACATGTAAACCAAGCAACAGAGCTTAGCACACAGTGTGTGCTAATCCCACACTGATTGGAAGCTGTAAATTTTCATTTCAGCACTGCTCGGTCAGTTTGAGTTCAGTTACGCTGCAGAATGAAGTAGTTTACATGTTGCATTACCACTACATGCTAACTCATTCTTTCAGTTCTGAAGAATTGATTACCAGATGTAATTTGTAGAGGTAGAATCTCAATGAATATGAAAGTCCTGTTCTATTAATAAGATAGAAAAAGAATTTAAGCATCTGAATTGAGACAACTATAATTTTCATATATCTTTTACATTTCAAATATTAGTAATATTTTAATACTAAGTAGTAATAATTTAATTTTAATGACGTTTCAAGAACTTGTGACTCCTAATAACCTGCTTTTTAATGTTAGTTTGAAGTTCAAACCACCCGCCCTCCACCCCCAGTTAATTGTGTGTAACTGAAAATAGATTTTAACCAGTATTTACGATTTCAAAATAGTGTCTATTAAATTTATTTTCAAAGTGCTATTTTCATTTTAGTGACATAATCTGTAGCAAATTTAAAAGGTCATGCAAGACAAATCACTTTCTCAGACTAAAAATGCATCCCTGGTGATGAATCATTTTCTTTTATACCTCTGTCATCATATCTCGTAACACTAATACACAAATTTGTGCACTATCTGGAGGGTTTAGTAAACTTTATTTTTCAGTGATTTACGACTATTACTCTTTTTTGCATGATTCTGCAGAAGAAAGAACCTGCCTACCTCCAACGTAATTTAGGTCCTGTCTTCAGCACCAGGAACTAGTTCATATGTAAATAGGAACCTAAGGCTGAGCTCAGAGAGGGCTGATCAGCAGTATGAAGTCTGGCTGGAGGGCAGTAACTAACAGGGGTCAGTATTTGTCCCAATACTATTGAATGTCCTTAGTAATGGTTTGAATTATGAAGCAGAGTGTACCCTCAGCAAGTTTGCTGATGACACCAAGCTGGGAGGAGTGGCTGATACAGCAGTGGGTTGTGCTGCCATCAGAGGCACCTGGAGAGGTCAGAGAAATGGGCCTACAGGAACCTCATGAAGTTCAAGATAGGGAAATGTGAGGTCCTGCACCTGGGTGGGAATAACCCCATGCATCAGTATGTGCTGAAGGCCCACCAGCTGGAAAACAGCTTTGTAGAAAAGGACCTGGAAATCCTGGTGGACACCAAGTTGAGCATGAGCCAGCCATGTGCCCTTGCAGCAAAGGTGACCAGTGGTATCTTGGGCATTAGAAGGTGTGTCACCAGCTGATTAGGGGAGTGTGCTTTTCCCTCTACTCAGCACTGGTGAGGCCACACCTGGAGTGCTTTCTCCAGTTTGGGGCTCCCCAGTACAGGAGAGACATGGACATGCTGGAGAGAGTCTGGCAAAGGGCCACTGAGATCATTGTGGAATGGGAGAAAAGGCTGAGAGAACAGGATTTGTTTAGCTTAGAGGAAAGGCCTGGGGGGATTTCAGCAGTTTATATGAATATCTGAAGGAAAGGTGTAAAGATGGAGCTGAGTTTATTTTAGTGGTGTCCAGTGACAGGACAGGACAAGAAACAATGTGCACAACAGAAGCCAAGGGAAGGTTTTGTTTGAATGTGTGGGTGATCGTGCATTGGCACAGGTTGCTCAGGGTGTGGAGTTTCCCCCCTTGGAGATATTCAAAAGCTGTCAGGACTCTCTTCTGGGCAACCTGCTCTAGGTGATTATCTTTGAACAGGTGGGGTTACACAGATGATCTCCAGACATCCCTTCCAACTTCAGTCATGCTGTGTGTGAAGCTAGGTACCTCTGAAAGTTAAAATTACTCAAAAATAACAAAATAAAAGCCCTCACTGCCAAAAATGAGGGTAACTTTCATGAATCACTATTATGTTGCTTTACCAAGTGTTCTGGCAGAACAATGTGCATGTAATACGATGTGTTCTGAATATTCCTTGGCTTTAATTTAAATTTTTTGCCTGCATTTTTTTTAAATTTGTATTTTAACTGTTATGACACTACCTTCTAGTAATAGAAAAGTCAGCAGAGGAACTACAGACAACAGAGCTAGAAATTGCACCTCGGTAGAATTTCATCACTGTGATAGCAGTCTCCCTCAGCTGAGGATTCAGTGCTCAGCATCAGGAAGCATGATTTTTTTTAGCAAGATAAATATTTACAGAGCAATCTCCATTGCTGCAAACAATGAACAATGCCAGCCAAAAACCATGTGTGCCCTTGGTCTGGCTCATGACTATGGTTAAACTTCTGTCTGCTGCTGTTTGAACTGCTCGAAGACAGTCAACTACACCCATTCTGGTTAAGAAAATACAGCGAAGAAAAATATTTCCAACATTTCTATGTTCTCTTTTTTGTCCTATTTGGAAGCTGGCAGAGATGTTATATTTACATGCAGAGAACTTCATAAAAATCAGCCATATTTTAATTCTTCCTGTCTGATTCTTGGTTTAGAGAACCTGGAGGCCAGATGCTGCAGGGAGGATAGACTTCCTGGTAATAACCCAACTTTATGAAAAAGAAAAATACTCAGCAGAGAATGATGAGTTGGCTTTCCAAAGTTTGGAATAGTTTCATCGATTTACAACCAAAGTATAATCAGTGATAGTCACCATGCCACTATTATAGCAACTGAAATAGGTAATAGTAGTCAGCTGAAATATTCTTATTTTAAACTGTGAATAATTGGAAGAATAAAAAAGTGTGCAGTTTGGAGGAGGACCATGTAGGGAATTAGGTGCTGCTAGATATTAGCTGACTCATTGACATGAAGGCTACTAATAGGTCCCCTTAAATAACTTGTCTGGCTTTACAGTTAGGAAGACCTGTAATTTCAATAGAGTGAGTCTTGTCACTTCTGAGAACAAGTCGCTTGCCACACTGTTGAGAGGTGGGAAAAGCAGAAATATACTAGTTGTTATAGTTAGATATGACTAAGTGTCTTCATCTGTGTGAGTACTACCTTAGGCTTTCCAGAAGAAAAGCCAGCTTAGCTGTGGCACATGAAAAAATCTGAAGACCTTTTAAATTAAGGTAAAATCTAGAAAGCATCAATTTATACAAGCTCCAAAATATACAGAATGGTTTCATTACTTTGAGGTATCTGCTAGGAAAAAATTCATGATTTTGCAACTGTGGTAAGTCCTTCTCAGATATATTTTCTTTCACATATATGGTTCATGATGAAAATTTGTAAAAAAAAATCTAGTTTCACAAGTGTAAAGGATATTATTAATAATAGGCAAACAAGAATACATAAGGAATAATCAAACTGAACTCTTAACTAGCTATGGCTGAATCTGTTATCCTTCACATTGGAACAAAAGACATCAAAACAAATGATGAAATTGATGCAAGAAAGTGTTATTTTCTTTTATTAGTCCCATGTCAGAACATTGAACGTAGTTCCTTTAATCCAAGACCCTAAAAAGCTACTTAGTGTTATAAGACAGGTCTTTAACTAGTGAAGAACACAGCTGTCAGTTCTGCTCTGAAATAATTAAAAAAAATAGATCATTTAGTATATGTGACAAAATTGATCTAGTAGTGTTTCTGAGTAGAGACGATATAGGTTTCTTTGTGACCCACAAATTGAGTTTCTCCAAATCTCACTGCTGTTGCATTGGCAGTTGTTATTACCCTTACTCTCTTCCTTAATGTAGCCTCACAGAGAACTGAGAAAAGCTTAGGTGGAATAGAAGAATGAAGAGCTTTGATTTCTGCAGCTTAAAATAGAATCTTTTAACTTGTCAGAAGGTACAAATTTGGGAGCTGTGATATTGTTCTAAGTGTATGTGTGCATACACTGTCTCTGCATTCACATGGTGATAGCAGAAGAATACTTCCATCTTAATTAGTATGCAATCATTCTTATTTTTTCTAAATATATTGACTTTTCTTCATTGTTTTGCATGTCTCTTATGAGGAAAGACTAAGAGAGCAGGGCTTGTTTAGCCTGGAGAAGAGATGGCTGTGAGGCAATCTTACCAATGCATGCAAATACCTCAAGGGCAAATGTCAAGAGCATGGGGCCAGGCTCTTTTCAGTGGTGCCCAGCAACAGGACAAGGGGCAACGGGCACAAACTAACACAAGAAGTTCCACCTAAATGTGAGGAAGACCTTCTTTACTTTGAGGGTAACAGGAAACTGGATTAGGCTATCTAGGGAGACTGTGGAGTCTCCTTCTCTGGAGATTCTCAAAACCCACCTGGACACGATCCTGTGCAACATGCTGTAGGTGAACTTGCTTTAGCAGGTGAGTTGGACCAAATGATTTCCAGAGGTCCATTCCAACAGCAACCACTCTGGGATTCTGTTTTCTTCAGGAACTTTGCTCTCTCATGTTTGTTGTTCCTGAAATTCGGTCAATGAACAGTTTCATTAGATGCTGATGGCAGTAGGAGTGACACAGGCAATGGTTCTTAGCTGGCATAACCACGACTAAGATTTTTCCCATTTTGCTCCTGCAGAAAGCCTTCAGGGGAAGCGGAGGCACTTGTCTGGAGAGTTGTGGGTAAGCTGAGACCACAAACTGCTTTTATGTGTTCAAAACTTCCTGGGCTGGAGGGAGCATTCTGCTTCATTTTCTGTAAAGACAAACTGTCAACAAACCTAAGAACAGTTCATGTGGCCCAGTCTTTGCATAGTGTATAGGCTTCAGATATCTTGTTTTACTTGGACAGTCCTACTTGTAGCATCATACTAATCTTTCAAATTCTAATGATTTGCCTGTCTATTTGGTACTTTCAAAAATACATCAACAGTATCAGCTTGACCCTCACCAGGAAAAACACTCTCCATTTGATGTATTTATCATAGAGACAAATGCTTAAAAAAGTAGTCAATGACAACATTAGCATCTACATTTCATTTGCAGTCTTTTTAAATCCATGACATTTACTTCCTGACAAGAAATGAGGGAAAGTAGCCTGTGGCCCAAATCAGAACAGTCTTTACAAGCTACTTCAGTGGCTTTTAATCTAGAGATACACGGCTGCTTTATCTTTCTAGCAGAATTAATTAAATTAAAACAATTAATCTTTTTCTTTTCCATCCTTATTGGCTTAATAGTGTTTGGTTACTATCCTATTTTTTCAGGGGATAATTACCAATCTTTAGTGTTTCCGTTTGGCACTGTATGTTGGCAGGTTTCAGACACCATTGCTGCTCATTTTGAACTCAATAATCACAGAATAAGAACAAATTCAAGGAGGAATTTGCCTTCCTATCAGCTGGTTCTAGATGAAAATCTAGCATACATATTGACTGTTCAAATTCTTCATGTCCCTTAGGCACTTTAATAAGAAAAAAAACCTTGAGCACTTGTAAAATTTCTGTCTTTCCCATATATTGATTTAGAGCGTTATGCCAAACTGAATTTCTGTAACTGCTTCATGAAAGTAATAGGCAGAGTGTCTTATCAAGCTTGGAAGAAATCCAACAATTCTAAATACCAAAGTACTTTTTAATAGTCTTCTTGGGACTTTTTTTATCATGTGTTATACTCTGTTATCTGGGTTGTTATCTTTCTTTCTACCTTTATGCTCAAAATGGAATCTAATCAATAAAAAAACTTAATTCCAAGCTCATTTCTTTCAGTGTCAGTAGACAGCTCAGCTGTAATTCATTGTCATATCCATCTTAAATGCTATACCTGCACAGGTTTAGGACAGGTTTAGCAAATGCTCTCCCCTGAAAAAGCTTTTGCGGAAAGTAAAGCTTAGAGACTCTCCTGGAAATTAATAGGAGCAAATGAATTTTGAAGTTTTCAAATATTTCACATATATCACTCATTTAGGTAACTCCCCTCTCCCCCCCATTATTTACACCTCCCACTCAAAGAAGGATTTCTTTCTTTTTAAGAAGAGCTGCTTACAAACACCTATTGAATTTAGTGAGCACTGAGTTTCCCTGAAGAAAAGCTGCAGTTGGAACTCTACAGACATAGACATTAAAATAATAATAAAAACCAGGCCATTGCAATAAATAGTTTTCATTAGCACATCAAAGAACTACTCTCCTTTCCTTGCTTTGAGTTTGACAAACAATCGAAATGTCAGGACATCTGCCTTCTGCTTGGCTTGTGTGGGTGGTTTAGTATCATCTTCCTTAGTTCCTGTCTATAAGAATTGCCTCATAGGGGTTAATTAATTTTTATAAAAAGAAGTGAGATTTTTGTGTGGAATTCATAGAAGAACTGAAAATTATCAGTACTATTTTTTTGAATCCTGAAAATAAAATCCATATATATAGGTTTTATTCTTACTCTTTTTAGGCAAAAATATTTTTCTCCTAGGTACTTTTATGAGCTTCAGCATGTTGGAAACAGAGCATGCACAATTATGTGCAATGGGCAAAAGTTTGCATTTCACACTTATGAATCTTAGTTGTGCCACTGATAATGTTGGTCTAACGCTTGCCTCATTAAACAAAAAGAATTATTTTTATCTTCTGTTACTGGGTGATAACGTAGAAGAGGATGTTTGTGTGGAAACTTGAGTAAGACTCAGTTCAGGAGAGACATATAAAATGGCTCCAGTGTAATAAAGAAGTGTTTGGGTTAATCCATTGCCATCCATCTTTATTTTCTATTCCACTCCATTGCAACCACAAATATGAACTTGACAGATGTTAGTAAAAGGCTGGATGTAGTCCAGGCTACAATGGTTGCTGTGGATCGAAAGTTTAAAAATTTTGGCTCAAGGCAGCAAGAAGCTGAGGAAAAAAAAAAAAAAGGAAAAAGAAGAGAATTTGGGCTCACTGGCTGATGGACAAAACATGAATTAAATTGATGAACTGTAAAATAAATTCATATTGAGAATACAAGCTTGATATAGCTTCATGAAAGTAAGGAAGGGGATAGCTTGAGATCTGTTATTTGTTATAGCTTATAAGGTTGTTGAGAGATAAGTAATTTATAACTCATTTAACATTGCATGGTGAGATTTTCTGTGCTAGGATTGGTCAGTTGAAAAACAAAAGTATAGGATTAGTGAAATGGGCAAGCATTAGCATTAAGGGATAGAGTGTCATAATTCTCATGTAAATATGAGTCAAGAGTTCAAGTTTCAAAAACATATTTAAAAATCTGCACTATGGTCCAATATTTCATCTTAAGAAAGTGTTTGTGATTGTCAGAATAAGAACAAAAATTATGAGCTTGGAACACAACTCACCTTCTCTTGCCAAGGTAAGGAAAAGCAGACTTCTTTCTTTCACCTCTCCAGTGCCACAGTTTTTTTTGGCCAAGGGCATGGAAAATATATCTACCTTAAGAACACAGGAGTATCTTTGTGACAGTTGATCTGTTCAACTATCTTTAATAACACTGTCTTTATTCACCAGACTCCTTTCTCATCTATCACATGTTGTTACGCCGTGTTCAGTGAAATCTATCTGGTATTAGAAATATCACTGCCTATCTGAGCTACTTTGTGCAACTTAAAAAGCTGTTTCTTGCAAAATCGTAATAACAGTTTTTTTACCCTTGCTAATAATGTATACTTGTTTGGTTCAGAAAAGCATGAAAACCTTGGACCTTGGTCAGAAAATGTTCCTATTGTTTTTTCCTTAAGTGGAGATTTGGCAGAAAACAGGTTTTTATTTTAACTCAATCTTCACTGCTCTGCACGAAAAGGCCTCTTTACAAATAATATTCCAGAAATGAGAGAATACAAACAGTAGGGACTTACATGTTTGTAGTGAAGCCCTATATCTTGGCTCTTTCCCATTTGTCCTTGGCTATTTTTCTAGTAGCAATGCATCATTTTATTATTTACTCTGATATATCTGTTACTCAAAAGTCCCTCTGTTTTTAGGGTCAATAGAGCTGAAATCTAGAACATCTTTAGTGTCAACGTCTCACAATTGGCTGAGGCATTTCTTCCATTATTGGGAAGAAAGCAGTTGAAGTAGTCCTACAGACTGGTTAGTTCTCCAGGAGGGTAACATCTTTTATGACCAGTAGGTATTTTTAGAAGTAAGACAGAATGTTCCTTCAATAAAGCTTGCAGAATTTTTTCCGATAGAAATATGCCTGTTTGATGGAACAAAAATGTTCCACAGGAATGTTCATTCTGTCATAACTATCAACAGAAAATCAGCAGGGAGGTGAGCTTTTATTTTCTTGCCAGGTTTTTTACCAATCAACCAGCCTGTCAACAGCTGTGTGACCTCTTTTCTAAGCTCTCTAGGCTCTTGACCTGGCAAGCTCTCAAACTCCTCAGGATCCCAGTTCATCGCTTGATGGGCAGGCAGCTCTTTCTCTGGCTGTTTGTATGGATCACAGAATGGCTTGCTGCTGGCTCGCCTAAACTTCCAAGTGTCTTGCTAACTGGTTTTCTTCCCTACTTCTATTTAGCTCCCCAAATGCCATTTCCACAGACTACCTCATTCCTCATCTTGGCTTTTGAGGTGTGGTTGCTGTGATTGGCCTATTGTCCATCTAGATGGCTCCCTGGTGGATAAGCATCAGAAATACAGAAGTTGCTTCCTAGCTGGTTGTCTGTTTAGCTGCTGTATGGATTCTCTGTAAGGCTTGCCATTGCAGGCAACTGGTTCCTACTGCAATACCGGGCGGGTTGTTGTATTTGTGGGTTTGTTTTGTTTGGTTTTTAATTTTATATCTATTAAATGTGATAATTCTTTAAATAATTACTTGCACAGTTTTCAGAGAAAAATCCTTTGTCTGCCTGTGTTCTTTAGTAAGCAGGAATTTTTTTTACAGAACACTTGAAATTTAAAAAATGAAAACAATACTGCTAGCTGACATAATGTATCCTCTTATTAAAATGTCTTTCTCCTGTGGGTTCCTAGAAAGACTCAGATGAATCAGGGAAGGTGACTAACTTTTCAGCGGTAGCACACTATATACCAATTAAACAAATGTTTACCTCAAAAAAATTACCCTTTGTTGTTTGTAAGTTTTATCAATACGTGTGGTAAAAGCAAAAGAAATGTGAAATACCACAAAATGATATTTCAGGTGATGGAATTTCACTTAAAATATCTTGCAACTAAGAATATCATCTGGCAACTGTATAATACCAGTTACCTCACTATGTCTGACTAGTGGAGGAAGGGGCAAAACTATTAATTAGGAACATCATAAAGCTCATTTAGGACATCACTATTTAGGAAGTTTTCTATTCCTTGAACTCCTTTCTTGTACAAGTGCTATTTTTGACTCTATTCCTCTTTTTTATATATTTTGCTTGCTCTTACATTTCTTTGCCGCTTGTCAAGTATGGCAAACTTGAACATTCCATGCACAAGTCAGCCACCAAATTCATGCAGTAAAGTTTCTGATAGAATTGTTTAAAAGGATAGGCTTTATTTAAAAAAAACCAAAAACCAAACAAAAACAACAACAAACTAAAACAGAAAAGCCCACAACTAAAAAAACCCTCTCAAAAATCCTCACTACCATTCTTTTCCAGATACTTTATTTCAACACCCTACTCTCTGAAATGAATACCACCGATAACCTCGTAAGAGCTGCTCCATCCTTGCTGCATGGAGTGGTAGGTGGTACTTTGTTCTGGCCATAGCTGGGCATTCAGATCCCCTCTGCTGCTGCCAAGTGGTGCTTTATTCTTTTCACAATCTGATGTTTGAGTAAACCGAGGAAATTGGAAACACATGAGAAGTTTTCTCAGAAAAGGTAACATCACATGAATGGTGAGGATCTTAAAGAGCAGGTAATTTGCTTCTCTCAAATGCTCTCAACAGTTTGAAAAACAAGGTAATATTCCTTAGTAGTGTTGGTTAGTGGAGATAAAAGTTGTGCTGGTGATGCTTAATACTACTGCAGTATTAATGATAATTGTGATGGTGGGACTCATGACTGAAGTAATAAAATGTCTGCAACCAACCTTCTCTCAATACTTTAGTGTTTCAGAGTATTAGCTCTGCCCCCTGGTGAGAGGTGGGATAGTAGGAGAGCATTGGGAATGGACTTCTCGTGACCTCCTGAGCCAGCTCCCCTTTCTGTCTCATTTCCAATGAGTGGAAAGCTTTCTTGTGCTGCTATAGAGACATGGTCTTTCCAAAAGAAGGCATACTGAATGAAACAAAGGAAATGCACACCAAAAGATACATTTCTGTGTAGCTAAGAGGATGCAGTTTAAGGTGATGAGAGAGAAGTCCTTTGCACAGTTGTTTTGAATGTTTATTTAAACAAGACATAAATCTTCATAAAGTGACCATTCTTCTAAGCCAGCGATCACCCACAGCTTCAGGACCTGATTCACATTCTCTCTCCTTTTCCAATGCTCTGAGCTATTCAATGTGTTCCTCTTTGGCACATGTTAGAAGATGATAAAAGCTGTTACAAATCTCATATCCGTGTTTGAAGCTTGGACAACTGTAATACACTCTTGGTATTTAAAAGCTATTTCCTGCAGGCAATCAGGCCAAAGGAAGGTATCCAGAGTATATTGCAGAGATTTAAATATGTCCCTTTGGCTAAGAAAAAACCCTAAGTCAAGCCAAAGCTAGGTTTTTGTAGCTTGTAATTGATGTGAAAGCTTTGTACTGTGTCACGAGAAACTCTCAACCTGTTCTTTGGCATCATTTAGGTTGGAAAAAGGTGAAAACAAAGCTGTGCAAATGGCTAGAAGTAATTTATGAACCCAAAACAATTAGATTGGCTTGGCTAAAAGTTCTGGATCTGACTGAGAATTAGGACTAGTTTTTCTGAAAGGAATACTAGAGGTAGTAGTTTTTCAGAGTATCTCTGTGAACTGTGATCCTTATAGGAAGCTTTATATTCTAGGAAATAGTTATAAGTTATATGCTCTTTGCAAATAGTAGAGGGAGAAACAGTTTCTGCTTCTGGAAAAAGAGAAGGAATCTTATGCTTTTATCAAACAGAACTAGAAGTTCTCCTCAGCGTAGTGATCCTTGCTAATTTTCCTAGCACTATCTACTACTAGTAAATACTACTGGTAGTATTTAATTATGTGAATATTCATGATTAATGAAGTTTTTAGTTTATTAATAAATCATCAGATTTTTATGACACCAGACAAGTATTACTATATACTATGTCTAGAGTGAAGTGATAAACCCTCGAATAAAAGCTTTATCTAATGAAACTGTAATACTTGATCTGGCTAATAACATTGTCAATGCTTTACCCAGTTATTCTGTGTTTTGGCTCCCTGCAGGCTGGAGTTCAGTTCCAATATTCAACTTGTCTCTCAGCCTGACCATAGCAGTCTGAAAAAGTTAACATCTTCACCAGCACAGTCTTGTCCATGACCAATTATAAAGCCAAAGAAAGTGTCAGGCAATGTGGGAGGACTTAGAAATCCATTAATGCATGAAAAAGAATTTCAAAGAAGCTGGGTATGGATTTGATAACACAGATCTATTTGAGAAGTTATTATCCCAGACTTTATTATTTCAGTACAAAAATCAATCTTGTCATTTAGTTCTTCTACTTCAGTATTTCTGCTCTGAACACTTTGGGAAGTATCATATAAAATACTATATGATATTAGCTAAGAGACTTCTAGAATTGGTTACAGTAGGTTTACACAGCAATTTGAATGCCTGCCAATGTTAGTGTTTTCACAAAAGTGTTTCTTCCTTTCCACACCCTTTAAACATCCATAAAGTAGTTCCGAGAAAAGAAACAAGTGTAAAGATAACAGAGTATGTTTGGCATTTCTGATAAAGAAAGGCCTGATTTATATACCTTCTGCACACCACTCATATTCAGAATTTGTAGTCTTAAAACACTTTTTTTCCTTGCACATGCAATTTCTTTCTCCCTCATAAACAAAGGGGGGTTCATGAAGGCTGATGAAATTGGCTTACATGACTTAAATGGTGTTCTATCATGACAAGCAGGGAGCATGTTTATTTTCTTTGAAAGTTTCTGGTATGATGATTGTAGAAATAACTGGGTTTTGTTCAATCCACACACAAATACCTAACCACGGAGGAGATACACTAACCATCTCTAGAGACAGTCATTGCTCTCCATTTTTCCAGGGGAGACTGGGATTTGCATCTTCTTACTGGTTCCTGGAAGTAGTAAGAGGCTGGAAGTGAGATTCTCCTGTCCTGCAGTTAGTGGAATTAGTCAAAAGAGCAGTGGAACATGTATGACAGCCCAGAAAGGTCTTTGGAGGTCTAAGTAAAAGTTTGTTTCTGCAGATCAGCAGAGAGTATTTCTGCACAACTATATTGTAAGGGTCACGAGTAAATTTCTGAGCCTATCTTGGAGATTTTGTAATGTGTAAATTACTGCATTACAATTTTAGAGCTGTTTTTCTCAATATTAATTTGAATGTATAATTGATGTAGTCAATACATAGGAAGCTCTTAGCCTCTCCAAAGGAAGACTGATTCTTACCTGCTTGTTGGCCTTTGTATTTATTTAAAGTTAGACAAAAGACTTAAAAAAATCTAAATGATCTACATGGATTCACTCAGGATCTGAGGCCATGACTGAAAGGGGACATATTCTTTGCTATTATAAAACTGTGTAGTGAAATGAAACAGTTTGTGTGATGGATGTGCTGCATGTTGTAAAATTGTCATTAATCTTAACCACAACACCGTTAAATGGGTCAAAAAACAAGACTATGCAACACTTGGGCATAGAATGAATATTTACCAATCTTTAACTAGGAACAGCCTCTGTCTCAGCTGCAATCTTTTCCTGAAGATATTTGTGGCCAAAGGAGCACTTACACTGTCTTGTAACTTCGGTCTGTCTTATGTAGTGCCTAAAAGAACAACGATAGAATTATATTTGCAGGGTGTCTATAATGTGTAGTTGTTAGAGAATAGAGGTTGTCACAGTTGAGAAGTGTTGAAAATACCCAAATAGATGCTAAATATGTGCAGACCACTGGAACATGTTAACTTTGCAGGACAGTGGCTCACCTTAAACAAAATGTTTATTGAGAGACTATAACAACTCTCCAGGAGTTTTTATAAGCTTTTGTGTAGAGAATCTGAGTACTAAAGAGAGAGTAAGTAGACCTTGACACAACTGACCATTGTGGTCTTCTCTGTCAATAATATACATACTAAAGAGAAGTCATTGATTGGAGTCTCCTGCAGCAATCCTTGACACATCCAACACTACCTTCTCTACAGCAGCCATTTATTGATAACATACACATAAAGTTCTTTTGTGTGTGCTTTGCAGTGGAAAAGTATTATGGATCCACTGAGTCTCAGAAGTATTCTCTTGGAACTTCCATTTGACAGTAAAACTCCATACTGCAGGAAAATCTTCCTACTCATGATTTTAGATTAATTCAAGACAACATTTTTAATATTCTTCTACTGTGGGATTTTTTATTTCATAACTGAATTCAATCACTATAGAATTAATATTTTCCAAAAGAAATACTCACCTTTCTAGAAAAGACAGGTTGTAATAATATATCCACAACCTCAAAGACAGAACTGAGGTTGAAATTTTATCATTAAAAGGAATAAGTATTATTGGATTGTCAGGTATTGTGTACCATACTGTATGTTGCAGTCACTCCTTACTACTTTGAAAAAGTGGCTTTTTGTATTAACTTCAAGCGCTCTAGTTCAGCAGATTTGCCAGACCCTTGAATTTGTAGATAATTTATCTTTTTAACTAATGTACTATGTAAATTGTATATGGTTTTATCTGGCAATTACTTCTTATATTTTAAAGATAACAGTAAATGAAGAATGCCTATTAGTAATGTGTGAACTCCCAAGGGCAGGAGTTCAAGGGACTGCAGATGTATATTCAAGTCATATTGAAGAAACAAAGTGCAGTTTGATTTAGTTTAATTTCTCTACTAGAAATTTCATAAATTTCCTATGTAGAAAAAAAACCCCAGAACTGAGCTGAAGAAAGGCCTGAAAGCACCTTTATTTGTAATATTTCCAACATTTACTTTTCAGCTCTGATGAAAACATTGTCTATTACACATTCTTCTCTCTTTCTAGGTCTTATTCTCTTTAAAGATTTTACTTTATCTGTGTGTGAATAAAAACATCTTTATGGCAACAGGTGGAAAATCAACAACTGAAAGTTATTTTGAGCAACTTCCTATGCACTCCCATGTATTGAGAACATCTGAGCATCAGCTGCAATATTATAGTTTAGTTTTTATTTTGTTATATTTCCTGAGCACAAGCAAGATGATAAGGATGGTGTTGTCTGGTGTTTCAACCACAGAAAACCTGTCACAGTGGTAGGAACGGAGAACATGCTGTGGGTGCCATCACGTGCAGAACAGCGAGTGGCACAGGCCGTGTTGCACACCAGTGACGCATCAAGCAGGGGCACTGCATTCTCCTGTGACCTGCTCTGTGCAGTGAATCCTTTTTACCCCAGGGTGGTACTGGTGCTCTATTTGTGTGCCCAGATAACAAATAAACTCAGTCTGCTGGGATTTAAGAGATTTGTCATCCTATTTTGATTACGAAATAGTAGCTTTTACATTAAAATATTGTGATAACAATGTGATACATAATAGATACTTTGTGTAAGTAAAAATACACTAAAGGTGAAAAAATCTCTATGATTTTATTGGGAGAAGCTGCTTTAATATGTTGCGTTGTTACATGCTTCTTTTGATATTTTGGACTTCTGAACTTTTTTTTATCCCTTCATACAAAGCAGATGGAGTTTGTCCTCATCTGAATATAGCTTACATTTGGAAATAACTCAGTTTTGTTTGTGTTTTGTGGGCCATTTGCAAAGTAAGCACAGGAATCAGGAAACTTATTTACAAAGCCAGTTGTTTGTCCTAACTCAGGTCAAAACACTGAAATTTTGTCCTGTGAGCATTCTCTGAAATCCAAATGAAGTATTATCAGTCTCCCTTTGCTTTTGATCCTGTTGCAGGATGATGTGTTTTCCTAATGATGCAGAATCTCTCATTAAGTTCAGGAAACAGGATATAAGGATAAGTCAATTGACTCAATTTATGGCCATAATAAAGCAGGCCCTATTACTTTCAGCAATCAAGGCAAGACAAAACTCAGAGTTGTAAAGTTATTATGACAAATAACTTAGTATTTACCTGCAAATATAAAGTTAATACATTTTGGTTTTGAAGTAGAATTCAAGGCATTAAAATCTGAAAATAATAGAATGTTTAATATTTCAACTCAGAATATTTCAGAATTTATTCAAAGCCAGAAATATCTGTTACTAAAGCATGATGAACTACAAGAATTTTTTTAAGTATTTCCTAATGTCTGCTCTACGTCTCCTTTCAGCCTTTCCGAGTCAGTGTTAACAGCTGGGGCTTTTTTTTTTTCTTTCTTTCTTTTCTTACTTGCAATATAATTAAAAACAAATTTAGCGGGAGAATAGAAGTTTTGTCTATTGGAGGCCTGTTAGTTTTTAGGAAGGTGACTGGCAACATACACAGCTGTTCCTGACAATTATAAAGTTTAAACAGCGAAACAAGGGAAAAAAGCTGAATTTACCAAATATGGTTTGCTTTGTATGTCAGTGAAAGCAAGTAATTGAACAGGCTGGAGTTCTTCATGCAACAGGCTTAAATCAAACTTCTTTACACATAACTTCATTACAGAAGTCACAGATGAAGCTTAATAGCTTCCCAGGGAAAGCGATGCAATAGCTGTTTCCAAACTGCATGGAACACAGTAGCAGGAAAAGAAAACATTTGCAACTGCGACCTGTCGGAGCAAGTCCAGAGGAGTGCCATAAAGATGATCAGGGGGCTGGAGCAATGCTCCTATGATGACAGGCTGAGAGAGCTGGGGTTGTTCAGCCAGGAGACAAGAAGGCTCTGGGGAGACCTTAGAACACCTTCCAGTACCTAAAGGGCACCTACAATAAAGCTGGAGAGGGAATTTTCACATGGGCATGGAGGGGCAGGACAAGGGGTAATGGCTGTAAACTGCAAGAGTGGAGTTTTAAATTAAATATTAGGAAGAAACTCTTTACTGTGACAGTAGTGAACCACTGGAACAGGTTGCCCAGAGAAGCTGAGGATGTCCCATCCCTGGAAGTGTTCAAGGCCGGGTTGGATGAGGCCCTGAGCAACATGGTCTAGTGGAAGGTGTCCCTGCCCATAACAGGGGTTTTGGAACTAGATCATCTTTAAGGTCCCTTCCAACCCAAAACTTTCTGTGACTCTATTTAAACTACTTTTTTTTTGCCATAACTGGAGAAAAAGTACTTTCAATTTCAACTGGAATATAGTCCAAAACTGGCAGAGAGATGTTGTTTATTCATGCAATGCCTTGAACTCCATTTACCTGTATCCAGCTCCGTTCAAAATTGAGAAAAGAGGTTTTATGTTTGTGCATTAATTAGTTCTGTCATGGTGAAAATATTGCCAAAGGAGGAAAATGGGACAACACTGAAGGAAATGTCTGAAGTAAGTTGTCAGTCATTAGTGCGATTTCCAAGTATCGAACTATGGTGCACAGGAACAAGTCTGTGTTGAGATGCCCTGGCTCCGTATGGGTTGTTACTCTAAGGAATATTTAAATCAGGGCTTTGATCACCTACAGCCCTTCCTATAAGGAAAAATGGGTGTCATTCATCGGGGTGTCTTATATCCAGAGTCAGTTCAAACAATAATACTTCATTCATCTTACTTTTGACTTGTTCAAAATGTCTTCTGTGGTGTGACACAGGAAGCAGATAGTCTAAGAATTATGTGAGTGGCCTTTACATATCATTTTTATGTTTGTTTGTAAAGTGTTTTTGAATCTTAAGGAGTTTTAAGTGCTAAGTGCAAGGCATCATGAATATTACATAACTGTATGTTCATTAGCATTAAAAATTCAGAAAAAAATTGTTTGCAGTGCCAGAACTTATTCCTATGTTCAGTCACTTAACAGGCAAAATTAAAATGAAGTACGAGCAACACCTTTCCTGTGCCAAGAAAAACAGTGCATTTCAAGACAGGGGGCAAAGGAAGCAGGGTCAACATTGAAAACATTTTCACTGTCCAGTTTGTAAAACTGCTGTGAAAAATTGTCTTGAAACCCATTTACCATGTCTCACCTTGCTTTTTCTCCCTTGATATTTGTGCCAACACTTCTGAATAACTACTGCTTGCTACAGTAGTCAAAATAAAATACAACAGCAGGAACAGTGCAGACACTGTGTAAAGTATATGTAATAATGACATTCATGATTTTACTAACTTACTGAATGCGAATTTACCTTGGGAATAGGGATGAGTTTGCTGTCCGTCATCATTAGTTCATTCATCAGCTAGATGTTGCTCTGGGCAGCCGGTATGCTATTTGCCTCTCCTGGATATATCTTGCCTTTTAGCCAGAAAGATTTGCATTTCTTTTGTTTACTTCTTGTACTTGCTGTGAGCAGTAAGGGAAAGGAGGCTGCTGCACTGTGAGGAATCTGAAACTGAACACTTTCAACACCTGAAGAGCCAGAAAGCATCATGACTCTGTGCTCAAGGATTTGTGGTTGGCTGGGAGGAGCCCAACCTTTTGATTCAGCTGATTTTTAATTTTTAACTTTGCAGATGACTTCCAGGGGCTGTAGTAGCTGAATCTGATTTTGCAAGAGCACTTATAGTGTCCCTTTAAAAATCAATTTGTTGCTGCTGTTAGGCAACTTGAAAAGTTTTTGAAGATAGATTAATATTTTTGTCTTTGTTCATAACTAAGCCTTTCCTGGGATAGATATACCTGTATAACTCCCATTCTTCTGCTTCACTGACCCTTCCTCTGATTTCAAACCTCATTTGAAACATAGTGTCTTTCTCCTGTGGTTTGTTACTTAAGTCCATGACTTATTTTACTAAACATATTTATTTACAAACACATAGAGTAGTACTGAATGGCTTGTGAATAGGTGTGTTTTACTGCTTTGTCGTCATAGCTACAGCTTAAAAAAATTAAGAAAAAGCATACATGTTTAGATCTGATAATCTGATGTGCCTGCAAAGTAAATGTGGGCATTTTCATGAATCTCATAAAAATTCCTTAATCTTTTTTAGATTTAGGTACTATGACAGCATATTCTCTTTCATCTTCTAGGTTTTGAAAACAGCACAGAAAAATGCACAAACTGACTTAGTCTTCCCCAGTTAGAACTGAAAGGCTTGATTTAAAGACAAAAAAAATACAAGCCCCCTAAATTGTCTGAAAGGATGTCAAGCGATTTTAGTGAGCTTTGGATCCACTCCTTGGTGGGTATTAACAACGTAGGCAAAACTCAGTTATACCGTGGTACAGACTTTGTGAATGAAGGCTGGCATTTGAGGACGCTAAGGATAGTAGAGGATGGCGAAGTTGGGTTGCTGAGTATCTGAAAGCAGACATTGGTCAGTAGGGCTTCAGAGGGAGAATTGTAAAAGGTTGTATGCAGGGATGAAGACTTGTGGAGTCAGTAGAGCTCTGGAGAATTTGGTGTCTGAGAAATAATAGCATTTGATTTGAGAAATCACAGATCATCTCCATCCATAGGAGATTATGAAGGTGAGCTTTGGGGGAAAGCTTAACAATATAAGAACAAGAAGTTAGGGAAAAGGGACTGGAAATACTCAATAGGTTATGGGGATCTTTGTTGTCTGTGGTTGGTGGTTGGGCAGGCATGTGGTTCTCTTAGTCCTCTTCAGCCTTTCTATTTTTTGCCTTACTTGCAGAAGCTTTTGAATTGGAATTCAACCTTTTGAGTCTTCTGGAATGGGAAAGAAGGGAAAGAGGAAGAAGACAAGATCCAAATCCAAAGAGTTTCCTGTGTGGGGGAGGTTAAGACTAGAACTACATCTGGGAAAGAATGGTGTAGGAATTGAGAAATGAACTGTACTGTTGAGAGCAGGGCTTTCTTCCCCTTTGGGGAATATCTGCTGGTACTGAGAGGAGCAGTTGGCAATGAACACTATGCCTTGCACTCTCCTGGGCAGTAATGGCAGGAGCAGATGGCTGTGAAAGCAGAAGAGAATAAGACAAGGTCTCATGTCTTGTTAGACACAAAATAACTGGTATGTCACTGCAGGCTCTTGCTGCTTTGTTGAGTGAGTGTTCTGGCCATGTGTGAGCAATATAGGAAAGTTTGTGAGCCCTTTCCAGAGAGTGTGTACTTCTCATTTAAGCTGTTGGTTAGTGTGTGTATTGATGATAAAACAACCAGGATAGAAATTAAAAGGTATGTAGCAAATGTTAACTTCCAGGTGTATATATTTCTTTTCAAAGTTGCGCCTAAGAGAAAACCCTCTGCAGCCACTTTGTGAATTAGCAAACAGAGATCCAAACAGTGGCTCCAGCAGCTGTAGGTGACTGCTGAGTAGCCAACATTTATATTTCAGAAAGTCAGTGCACATTTGAATAAGTTCACTGCACATTCATGTGTCACTGCATGTTTTTGTGGCCCTGCTGTGCATGCAGAATTGTTTGTTTTCTTCAAATAGGAAATAGTGTGAACCTGACCAGCACTATATAATAGCATAGACTCCTCTTCTAACATCTGGTTCCTTTCATACTGTAATAGGCAAACAGCTAAACATTCAGTGGCTTAATTTCTTTTTCTTTTTGTAAATCTGAGGCATTCAGATGCTTATCAGATCATGACCAGCTTGCTGTTTTTACTTAGGCAAAATCACTACTGACTTTGAAGCCCATATCAGCTTTGTTTAGCTAATGAGCATTGACTTGAGAATTTGGCCCTGAATTCCTTTTATAGATAAATCATCTGGAGCTCTCACATAAGCAAACTGACTACTTATGTTTCCAGTATTTTTGGGGTTTCCTAGCATCAGGAGCATCCCAGAAGTAAATGACCTTTCTCACAATCCCTTAGTTTCAAAGTGGGATTGGGAATTTAAAATAGAAGTCTATATAAAACACAGTTTCCCTGGCGGGAAAGTGAAGTAAGTTCAACAACTTTATACCCAGTAACACTCCCACAGAAACAGACAGCAGGAGTATCAGACTTCAGTAGGAGCAAAAATGACAAAGAATACTAGGAAATAAGACCGTGTGACCAAACGTTTGAGAACTTCCAGCTGCAAAACATTATATAACATGTGGGCAGTTACACAGGTGTTATAAAACTGCTGGTGTTGAGGGACTATTTGATTAGCTAATTGCCCTTATAAAGGGACAACCTAACCTGTGTGAAACTCCCCCATCTGAAACCTCATTTTTCCACTCTTTTTTCAAATTTTCTCTCCACAAATTGCAGCTAAAAATAATTGGAAATTTAGGAGAAAATAAAGAAAAGGAGAATCAAATTTGTCAATAAAAAAAATCAACTTTTAAAATTCCTCCCTGGTGGTCTGGTATTATTAAATATTCTCCTTGATTTTTTTTTTTAATCTTGGTTTATTGGAGGGAGAAAAACAATTATCTGTAAACGTAATTTTTAATGCATGGTAATAAAAATAAATGGTACAGCTCTGCTGCTGCTCACCTAAATCTTCTTCCCTGGTGGTCTAGTGGTATTAAATAATCTGTTCCACATGTATTCATCATTTGCTGACAGGAAAAGGAAAACTTTTTACATTTTATTGTTCACAAAACAAACACAATGTTACTTAATCAGGTGGGGAAGACTTTTCTGAGGATCACTCAAGAAATAAAAGAAACATTTTACTTTCCCAGATGGTGTAATTTTAGCTCTCCTAATTTACATGACAATTATCATGAAACTAGAAGGGCAGAATTTATTTCCAGGGTGCCCTTTGTGTTCAGTTCTACTTTTCCCAGATTATATTTGTTATGGTTTTATTCTTTTCTGCAACAAATTAGCTAAATAATGAGTGTTTGCCACAAGTTATCTCATTGCTGATGAGGCACTGTTGGCTATAGGATATTTACTGTCAGTTTTACACTCATGCATAACGTGTTTTTTATGTGACTTATGACGCTTTACTAAATTAGATCAGCAAACCTTTATTTATCCCACTGATAAACTAGTAGGTATTGGTGTGCAGTGTGGACTTGCCTGCAGCTGTGTGGCAATTCCATGACAAGGGAGGAAAATAGAATCCCCTGTTTCTGGGGTTTTCTCCCAGTCTTACAGACCTCAAGTATCTTTTACTTCAGGAAGATTTAATTTTTCAAATACCCTTAAAAAAATAAGCTTTTGGCAATTGAAGTGGAGCACTCATTAACTCTTATCCGCCATCTTTTCTGGCATTTGTGCAAGTCTGAAAAAAAATGCTGGAGAAATTTTTCCTTTACTGGTTTTAAACAGTGTAATTTCATGGTGGGTGTACTCTCTTCCCAGAGAAGGGAGGACAAAAAGTATTGATTTGTTGAACAGGGTATTATTGTATTAACACTGAATTTTGAAAATACAACATTTCCACACTGTTATATTTTCAGTTTTGGCATAATGTTAAGTGCCATATTTTAGAGATTTATCTGTCCTAACTGATGATGCTTTTCATTTTGTAAAACAATATATATGATTTACTTATTAAATACAAGCCGATATTATTAACAGATAAATCTCAAGTTTTATACTGGGTGTATACTTCATATGGCACGTCGGGGATGTTGACAGAAACTGCTTCATTTCCTTTGGGTTGTTTTACTTTGATACAGTTTAGACATTGAAAACAGCAGTGGGCAGAAAATGCACGCTGGTTCTTTTCTACAAAAGCTGGTGCAGGGGCTGTTTTTTTTCTAAAAAGCCTGTAACTAACAGGATCATAATCGACTGCCATGAGATGTAATTTTGTTCTCATTAAGCTGTGAAGACTTGATAGCTCAAGAGAGGTAAACCACCAGAGAAGAATAGATTCCCTATGACAATGATGTTAAAAGTAAAAAAATTGTTCTTAAGAGTTCAAAGCCCATTCTTTCGAAGCACAAATATTTTTGCTTTAAAATAGGAAGATATGTACTTTTGTTTTTAAACATGAATTGCTTTTATCTCAGAGGTATAAAATAATTAACTTAAGCTCTGATAAAATCTGTAGTTTGTAATTGAAAACATGTGCATTGTGGGACCAGTGGAATGTTTCCAGCCAAGCTGTGTGTGGCAGAAAAGAATCTCTACAGAGCTCAAAGCATTCCTGGTTTTATGGTGAATGTCTCTCTCTCCTCACTGAATTCTTATTAATCAGTTTTATTTACATGGCGTTCTAGTGATCTGCTGAAGAGTAAAATGCTTTAAAAACATTTTGAAAGATACATAAGAGTCCTCGAGGGAGTAGACTTTAATTTAGCAGCAAGTTCCATTATAAACCACACTCAGTGATAAGGCTTGAAAACCCCCAAACTTCTTATGCCTGTGTGTATCCACATAATTATTTTCTACTGATGTTGTTGGAATGGCTTCTTGGGAAACTCCCCTATAGTGAAGTGATGAATTGTTTGTGTGGCCATGATAAGGATATATTTCATTAGAATATAGTATTTATTCACATTAACTACCATGAATATATTATAAAAACTTTTTCTTTTAACAGCTTCTCTCTGGGGCATGTATTTCCCAGGGATGGTAACACAAACCAGAGTGCTGCCTTTGGGGCAAATGTCACACTGTTAAAAATGAAGATTGAAAAGGAAAACCTAATCTAAACCCATTACTTGTCTCTAGCAAAAAGTCTTCCTTCCCCCCACCCCCCCAATATTGCTTTTCATAAAATATTTTATTTAAAAAGAAACTCATAGTTTCTACAGGCTGTTAAATTCTCAGCAATGGGATCTATTATCACATTCCCAAACTGCCTGAATATATTTCCTAATTATCTGTAGTTCCATAGTACTACAGATTGAATTTTAATCCCTGTAGCATTCCTCAGAAGACAATCTTTGTGTAGTTACACTGGAAGAAAAGTTCAGTCTGTGTTACAAAAGCTTCCTAGGCCATAGGTAAGTATGTTTTATCTTGCTTGTCGTAACTCCCACGTTGCTGTGGCTGCTGTCGCTGTGGAACTCTCTGTGGTCTTACGAACAGTTCACAGGAAGCTCTGATACATCTGCGTGAATTGCTGATCTACCTGCAGAGTCTATGAAAAATTCACTATCTGATTGTGTAAATGAATACTGAAAATATGTTTGATCATAGAATGACACACAGGGTTCGCAAGTACTTAATTAGCCAGAATGCTTTTAAAAAGCACAATGATAAAAATGGAAATTCCATTGCATAGACTACAGAAATCTTTCTGGTAGGATGGTGACTGCAGCACAGATCTCTGTAGATTGTGTTAATTGAGAAACTAGAAGTAACCTTGGAGGTTACTGTTTCCTTAGAGACCTCATATAACTTGAGGAGAGAAAAGCATTTTGGTGATAAACTGTGTTAACAGCATAGGAATGTAATGTTTTATTCTCCGTTCTGAAGATGTAGGATCCTTCTGGTCTCATTTCTATAAAGTCCTAATTTCAGATGGCTCAATTCTCGAATCTGAAATTATTACTCCAATGTAACCGCTTTCAATATTGGAAGAAGAATGTAAACAACTTCATGCTTTGAAAGAACCTTGAATTATTTTTATAGTGTTTTTTTGGTTTGTTACTTTTTTCCCCTCATAAACCAGTCTGACTCTGAAGCCACTGAAGGATTTTAAGTGTTCAGTGCTAAGCTTTAAGTTAGGTAAAAAGCTCTCATCTCTGGTAAAGGCAGAGAGATTTCCTAGAATAAAAAAGTTTTTAATTCCAGGATAAGAAATCACAACTAAAACTATGAAGAAACAGTGTCCTGAGCCCATTCAGCTACAGCCACCAAATCTATTTGAAGCATTATGTTTTTGTAAAAGCCAAAACAGATTCTTCAGTACAAACAAATATGCCACCTACCCTTGTGCTAATATGTTCCAAAGTACCAGGAACTTATACACTAATTAGAATAAAAATAGTATCTAGTCTATATTAACAGGAATCTAAAGGAAGCTAGTGAGTGCTCAGTCTGAAACAAACAGAAGGGATCCTTTCCTCCCATGAAAGAAAGTAAGCAGTGGAATTCCTGGCCTCAGTGCTTGTGTTTAGAATTGAACATGGAAAAAACCATTATGATTCAAAAAACAGACAAATTTCTGAGAGAAAAATATTAAATAAAAATTTTCTGCTTTGGCTTAGAAAGTCTCCAAAGTACAGATTGCTAGGAGGTGAACAACTATTCTGGAGGAATACCAGTATATGATATATAATCCTTTCAAAGCATCCTTATTGGCTATAGCAGAAGGCAGGATGGGGGATTAGATAGACTTTGGTATGGCTGTTCTTCTGTTGATACACTGCTGTAATATCATTACTTTGACAGCACTAGTCCTTTGTCACAGAGTAATTCTTCTTAGAAGTTGTTAGTCTCTTTGATATTTGCACTAATATCAAGGACATCAGTCTTCATCGTCAGACTTATGAATTAAAATAGTCAGTATTTATGGGCACTGTTCTTATTTCTGTTATTGCCTCTTTTTGTGACTTTGAATTCTTCAGCTTGTGTGCCTATGCTTACCTAACTTAAACTATTTTTGAGTTTTCATAGCTGAGTGTTAAGATTCTGGGTGATGTTAAAAGAAGAGTCAATTGATACTGAAGAGGCTCTACTCAATGATTTTTATTTATCATTGTTCTCCTTAATTTTGATTTTCATATTTGCATTAATTTCACAAAGTGTAAGTGTTGTGCAGAAACAATGATGAAGAAGGGTGATACATACTGGCAAAACATATATTTGGAGGGGTAAAAAAGCATGTTTGGAAGGGAAACTTCCGTTATAAGCAGTGAATCTGAGGGGAGTATAATTAGCACCTGAAAATCCTTTTGAACCAACGCAGTGTGTAGCATTAACCTAACTATTATTATGTATTATAGCAATACATTGACATGCCCTTAATCATACAGAATCAAGACAGTGATACACAAATGATTTATCAAAACTTCATGACTTCTGGTTATCTCAGCATATGGTACTGTCCTTCTTCAAGGCAACAATGAATGAAAATATGAATCGTCTTGTCTTTTGGATTCTTCTTCAAAGAAGAACATACCTGTGGACATCTGACAGGAGAGGAGTATTACTGCATCAGAAGGTCTGAAGAGTGGTGGCAACCCTCACAGCCCCTTTATTTCTTTGTTTTGAACTCTTTGCTGCAGGAGTTTGAGCAGCTTAATTGTGCATGTGTGGTGTCTTTTCAGTACATAGTTGAACGGGAGCCTTTTGTTCTTTAAATAGTTATCATGCATAAGACTTGATCTGAAGAATGGTAATTTACCTAAAACAAGCAAGTCTGCTATCTTTGTGTATAGGCTGGAAATCATACTCTTCAGAGTCTTCAGAGCATGACAAAAATAAAAAAAATATAGACATGCAGAAGCCAGAAAGAAATCTAAAAGGGCTACTGTTTGAAAGAGAAATCCAAGCTCTAAAATGATTGCAGCTTGCAGACCTAGAAAGCTGGCAGTACCAGTATGACTCTGGCCTGCTCCCAGTCTAGAGGCCAGAGACACACTTGGACAAGAGCCCTGGGAGACCTAGTAGTCCAACCCTACAGGCTTTCAGTTCTTATGCTGGTGGAGCTGTTGACATGAGAGCTCTGTGGCTTCAAAGGATGCAGAACAGCCCTTCTACCCAGCGTAAATGGGTAAGAGCTTAGTCCTAATACTGGGAGAACATGGTGAGAATATCGTCATTAAAAAGTGTCATTCAAGTCATAAGATCGACTAGAGACACATGTTATGTCTGTCAGTTGCTGTCTGGATGTGGAAAAGAGAACTGTGTCTAGAAGGTTCATTCTTGAGAAGGAATGAAAGCTTTTCTGAGTGTGAGGGTTACGTTCAGGATTACATTCATTACAACATTCATTAGTTGTAAGTAATAAAACTAATTAAGCGACATCATCACCAGAACTTGACATGATTTTCTCAGCCTATAACGTAGGTTTAAAATTGAACCTATCAAACACAGTTCTGCATTATCCAGATACAAAGCAATAAAAACAGGTTCACTGTGGAAGTGCTTTCAAAACTTAATGCACAAAACCAAATATCCTGCACTTTTTGTTAATATTTATAATGTAGCATTCAGTTCTTTTAAGTCTGTCCTAAAATGCCAAAATATTCAAAAATACCATAAAAATTGCTTTTTTTTCTTTAGAACTACAGTTAATTTAACCTTGGGAGTAGTCCTGTGTGGCCTCTTTGGTACTCCTTCTGGAGGAACTGCTGAGATTTCTATTTCTTGCCCTGCCTGTGAAACACTACTGCGACACCTCAGAGAAGTGCACAGCCAGTGCTGTAATCATAATAGGACAGGCTCTTTTGCTCAACAAAACATAAAGCCATTCATTTCACATAGAATATATATAATGTAGTCTGAAATAGAACTCATTGCCTTTTGTTACTAAATATTAGTAAATTAGTATTATAGGACAATGTGAGTCAACATTTTTTTTTCATGTGAGAGTCAACTAAATGTGAATGAACTCAGATGAAGGTATTGGCAATCAAAGGTGAGGATTGGCTGGGTAAGGTAGTGTTGAATGTATATAATAGCTTTGAGCAAGTGGAATGACATTTTGTATGGTAAGATGACCATAAAATATCCCAAAATTAATATCAAAAAAGGTCTTTACTCATGGGTTGGAAACTGAGCACAGTAATACAGCTGAGTACAGAGAAATCTTCCCAGAGAGGGTAAGATTGCTCTTCCTTTGTAATCTACTGGCCATCAGCTTGTTCCAGGGCAGAGAGTGGGGGCTGTGGTGACGGAACCAGAGAGTTACCTGTTCCCAGGTGTGCATTTGTCTCCATAGTTGCAGGTTGTGCACAGCTCCTGCAGCTACACAGTAGAGCTGCTTATTCAGTGGCTTCTAGCCTTTGTTATCCTCACACTAAGCACGAGAGTCACACTGTGACATTGAACATATGGACTTGTTCTACAAGAAGCTGCACTTTCCCACAGGTAAATAAGCTGTTTTATGTGAGAGAAAGAGGTGGTTATGGATAGATTTTATGTGCACTGTATACCTACCCTTGAAATGGTTCAGCTAAGCTGAGCAATGTCAAACACAGGGTTGATTAGGCATATGGCAACAGCAGAATTAACAGGTTTTGTGAGTAGTTTTACTTTAACTCTCTTCACCTTTTTTCTGTTTCCCTCATCTGTGCCATTATCACATTAAAATGTACCAAAATGCTGCCTGCTCATTAAAGAATGAGTGCACCTGTGGTAGTCCATAAACTAAGGCCAGAGCTTCAGAAGTGCTGAGAGCCTGGCAACTCCAGCTGATAGCAACAGGAGATGCAGGTGCTCTGCACATCTGAAAATTCAGGGCTGTTCTTTACCAGAGACCTGCCTTAAGCATGGCTGTATGTGCTCTTGGGAAAAGGTATTAAAAAGGCCAAATCACACATTAACGTGCAAATGAAGAAATGTTTTCATATCTACACTTGAGATAAACCTTTTAGAATGTCAGAGTAAAAATAAAATCCTTCATATCGTTTGCAGTTATTTGCAATGTTTTGAACATTTATCAGAATAGGGCTGCAGGTTTCTTGAGGGCTAGACCATATAGACCTGCAGCTCATGCCCTGGGGACAGATCCTTGCAATGTGGAGAGCCTCACTATGTGCTCACAATTGAGAACTACTGATTGACAGAGTCCTCCTTGAAGGAGTGAAGTTTATAGAGACAACAGAGACATACAGGCCTGAAGTTTCAGCACTTTCAAGGGACATCAAAGGGCAATGTGTTTTGAATGTGAACAGTTAAAAAGTGCTATGAATGGTGATCTGAGTGTCAGGTATTAGCAAAGTTCTTGGTGATGGTTTTGGCAATGGGTAGCTATTTCCGAATTCTTTCTTCTCCTTTCAGAAAAATGAGAAAATAGTACCACACAAAATAATACTGCCTCAATTCATAGATTTTGGCTTTGTTTTTGCTTTTTAAGAAAAATGCATTTGTATTCACTTGAGGAACTCCAGAGAGATGCCCACATATAAATGAACAATTTCGTATTTGGGGCCACATGTTCTGCGAGGCATATAGAGAAAAAACTGCATAGGTATTCATTTGCAGAACAAGGTAGGGATCTATGGGGAAATACTGCATGCAACCATCTCATTAAAAGCTTCCTCACAGACTGTGCAGAGCTTTCTACTGAACTTTGTCTGGTTTGCTAATGTAGTGTCAGTTTTATGTAGCCGTGTGTGTGACTATATTGCCCATCACAGAATCATCACAGACCTTAGTGGAATTGTCCTCTGCAGGAAGACTGTTAACTGCATGGATATCACAAAGATGTGGTATTATAGATATTGTTGCTTAATATGGCAACAGCACTTTCTTTGCCTTGTATATCCTTTGAATTGTATATTCAGTATTTTCAAAAGTGCGAAGCTCACTTGAAGTTTAAAAACAAACCCCACAAAAGCTAAACAGTATTATCACTGATTTTATTTCAGTCAATGGATGTATTTATGAAAGATACAAGTCTGTTACTTTAAAAAAGCACTCTGGGTGAGTTTATAAATATTAAACAACAAAATTAGTAATTTTTAGTATATTATACTGCTAGTCATTGGCTGAATAGAGGATAAGCCCTACGTTTTCACTAATATTAAAGGCAACATCTCTAAAACAAAAAGCCAAATACCCTCTGCCAAGGGGAAGAATAAAGCAAAAATAAAGCAAAAAAAGCAGCTTATTTTCATAAATTTACACATAACACAACCTTTAACTATTACAACCTTTCTGAAAAAAATCCTTGACTTATGACAGATGCCATTGTGTTGTGTGGTTGTTGGTTTTTTTGTTTGTTTGTTTGTTTGTTTTTAATTCTTCCGTGAGCTATTGGACAATTTTAGAAACAAATAGAGGCCTCAAGATACTGCCCGGCTGGAAAGTGATCTGTCCCTTTAAGAGTCTTGATTGTCGTGAGGAGTCTGCATGCTTCAGAGTGAAAATAGTTTAAGTCTGATTTTTAAAAAGTGATTGAAAAAGATAGGACTTTCTTCTACAGTGACCTTTCTAGATACTGAAATTCAATCTGTTCCCCATCTCATCTGCAGCAGCATCCAAAGAAATTCTCGATTTCTAGAGTATTTTTTTAAAGTGCTAGGGTTAGATGCCAGTAGGGTGAAATTTTTCTTAAAAATAAATTAGAGGGGTAGGTTAGTGTAGGTAAAAGTGTTCTAAGGCAAGAAAAATAACCAGATGCAAGAATGGTAAAAGGAAAAGGAATACCAAATGAATAATAAAATATTCAGTGCTTTTCAATTAACTGTTCGGGTGATTAGTATACTAGTGGATTGTATAATAAAAATCATGTCTATTAATTTTTTGCAGCCATTATCTTGTATGTGATTTACTCCCTTCAAATCATTAACAGTGCTATTAAAAGGTGAATGTAGATGAACATTCTGGGTAGTGCAGGAAAATAATATGGCAGAGGGTCAAGAATGAAGCTGAAAACTAAAAGATTTTAGAGGACAGAGGTGGGGTACTGAAAGGGAACAGAAACCTGAAAGGAAATGAAATGAAGAGGAAGGAATACAGCAAAAACCGTGATCTGACTCTTTCCAGCTCCTTACGATAGCTGAAGTGCTTTTCTGGTAAGATGCCTCCTCTGTTCCCCAAAGTACTGCAGTTTAATCTTAATCCTGATCAAACCTTCATTTCATGAAAGGCACAGTCTTTTGGAATCACATAGCTCTTCTTCACAATGGAAATCTGTGTGTACATCATGAAGAAGATAAATATGTGTATGAAGAAGAGTCTCCCGGGTCTTTTCTGAAGCAATGAAGCATCCTTGTTTCAGGTTACAATGGCAGCTTGAGGGCAGCATTTCCATCCAGAAGAAAACGGCTGTGACTCTTCATAAATAGAGCCCTTCTTGGAAAATGAGATAAAATGCATAACCAGGAATGTGTTAACCAAAGAGAGAAGAGAAACATCAGCAAAATGAAAATGAACGTCTGACACATAGTTGGGGAAAGGTTACCAGTGGGAATTTCTTTGTCTGAATAGATGTTTTGTTATATAAATAGATGTATTTTTGTCATTATATTAGTTGCTAGTATTAATTAAAATTATAATCAAATTTCCCTGGTGCTTTTCACACCTGAAAATGACAGTCCTTCACACAGCTGTAAGGATTCACTGAGTCAGACTTTTGTGTTAATTTTCGTATCTTATGCTCAGGTACCAGCTAATTAGACTGTGCATTTAAAGTGAGATAATTCTTTCTATATTTTTTTTTCTGTATGGTTTTGAGTAGAAAGGTTGGGCTGCTGCAAAAGAGTTAGTAGTAATGCTTTGTGACTGACAAAGTATATTATATTAAAAGATCCACAATAGGTTTTGCATATCCAGTACCTTTTTATAAACACAGACTCCAGACAAATGTCAGCTGTCGGGAGAAAGAGGTGCTACCCAGCCTGGCATAGGGTTGCTAACAGCATTGTCTCTGTGAAACAGTATGACTGAAGATTTTGGCCTGCAGTGTGGCTGTGTGATGAACTCTTCAGTGTTTGCTTCTTGTCTCTTCCCCCCCGCAACTTCTCGACTGATCCTCTGATAGCAGCAGAAGACACGTGCACACCTACACCCGTTTTATAGAACCCACTGGCCCCATCCTAACCACTGGGCATGCCAGGGACCGTGTTGTCTGACACTCTGTCCCTCAGATACCTGGGAAACGAAGGGGTTTTCAAGTCTAGTAATTATTTTACACCTTTGCAAGGAAGGAAAGAAATAGGATGATAATTTTAATAGAAATTAAACACCAAGAATAAGTTGTGAACCTGAGTTGCAGCTACTGGTTGCAATTGCTCCTCATATTTCCTCAGCTCCTGGTTCTGGACCTTCTGGAATTCTGAGTGGAAGCCCAGTAGAACTTTACTCCCCCAGTCATCAAATATTGCCTAGAGGAAGAATACACTTTTGAGTCTACAGGAGAGACGAAGTCGGAGGGTGAAGAATGATAGCTGTAGGTGCACAAGGACATATATTTTTCTCACCATATGGTTGGGGTTTTGTTTGTTTGGTTTTCAAATGTGCAGGTTTCATCCCATAACTTGTTCCACAGGTCAGGGTCATGCCTCCCTTCACACATATGTAAAGGAATGAAGATTAAAGCCTTAAATAGTTGATTTTCTCATATTTCCATAGGGTTTGGAACGTGCCTTCAGTAAATTCTTTGAGAAGTGCTAAGTGACTTATTCCTCTGCTTTCTAAGTTAGTGTCCTTGTCTCTTCAGAATAAAAAAATAAACTGCCTATTTATTAATCATTTTAACAACAAGCAAAATTACAGTGAAATTATGATACATTATTTTTGTACTATTTCACGGTAATTAATATAATTAGCTGGCATAACCTGACATAATGAGAGGGAATCTTTACAAAATTTTTCAGTTTCACAAAGGCAAATCATAATTTGAATGTCAGCACCGTGATGTATGTCAGGCATCAGTTGTTTTCAAGAATGCTGCAAAAGAAGTAGTTGCTTCCTTTAGAGTCTTTGTATAGGGGCAATATACAGAACTACAGATTTAACTGAGTTATCTGGCCCTGAACATGCTCATAGAAGTCACACCACCAAATGAAGTAATGACTGATGGGATTAAAAGACCTCCAGAGAAGCACTTTTTGACTTTTAGAGAGTATGAGAGAAATAATAAATATGTGCCATGTGATTTAGAGTTTTCTGTGTTTTGACTGTGTTTCTTTATATGTCAAAGGTACATTAATCCACACATTTTCAACTGCTTTCATAATGAAACAGAGTAAAGGGGTGAGAAAGAATTAACAAATGCCATACAAAAGTCAGTCTACTTTTCATAGAGCTTGACATTCAACATCTGCTCTCAAAGAGCCTTAATTTCTGACTTCATATTGTTCCTTGCTTCAACCACAATCTTTACATAAAAAACTTAGTGAAGGGGCAGCTTTAAAAAATTCTGCATTCTCATGAATGTGAGTCATTGTTTTAACACCTCCTGTCACAAGGCTTCTACTGATTCCTTATTGCCAACCCAGCTGGGTTCTCTTTCTGTACAGTAGAATCTCCCTCATCTCTCACCCAGCCTTCTGCAGAGTGTGTCCTTTTGTTGTCCATCTTCTCCTTGGTGTGCTGATGTGAAGTCCAAACTCATAAACATGAGACCCTATTGTACTGTTGTACTGTTTTTATCATTAGATAATGCAACTGACAATTTTTTTAATTAATATTGGATTCATATATGTTTGTGAGTTCTACAGTTTAATTATGCACTCCATGAAAAAAGTACTTTCTGTTCTTAGTTTGATTGCTGCTACCTGATTATTCCTTGAGAATTTGAGGAATTGAATGCACATTCTGTGTAATATCAAAACCAGTCTGAAAGAAGGCAATTATGACCTTATCCATTAATAGGCTTGTTTCTCTGTCAAAGCTGAGAAAATCGTACTCTTTCTTTCATTAGCTGAGGTGGCTTTAACACACAACATTCTTGCAAACCAAAAGACTGCTTTTGGGAAAGAACAACCTTCTGGAATATTGTCTGTTTCTCAACTGTCAGCCTCATTTCTGTTGCCATTGAAGTCAAAAGCAATTTTCCATATGTGATATTTTAGTTTTATTCTACAAAAAGCAACACATAATTTGAAAAATCTCAAAGAACCATTATAGTACTATTTATGACATACATACGTAATGTCCCAGCTTGTCTTTCTCCATCATTCTGTCTTTCATATGCTGTCATACCCAAACATAGCCTGGTCTCCTATGCACTATGGGCATGAGTACCTCTGCTAAACTCTATTAGAATATTTCCTTGGATGAGTCTTCTTAGGTAGTAGAAGTTGTGCAGATAAATGCATATATATTTGCACTTTTTATTAGTTGCGTAAGAAATACGGAGTAAAGGCAATTTTCTGAATGACAATAAGTTACTTTAGCTGTTTATCTGGAACACTTGTATTAGCTCTTCTACACTGTAATGGATACATAGATGCTGAGTTAAGAGTGGCAGCTTTATGTCAACTTTCATAATCTGAATTATGTCTCATAAGTGACATAAAATCTCACTAATGTATTCTGAATAGGCTGTAGATAAAAATCTTTTCTGTTCATATAAAAATCTAGAAACTGCTCCAAATTGATTGAAATTAACACCTGACTATAGTGAAATAGCAACTTGACAAAAATTCTAAGTGTATATAAATAACCAGATTAAAGAAGTGCAAAAGCCTTACAGAATATGTGATTAGTTAGAAATGCCTTTTGGGCCTTTCAGTGGTACCATCAATATTAAGGAATGAAGTTTGCTTGAAAACAGTCTTTTAACAGCATATGACAGCTCTGGACTGAGGGCAAGCTCTGGGCTGATCTTAGAGCTCTGGTGTTACTGAGGTTGGTGGGGTGTCATTATGTAATTGTATCCAGCCGATTTCTTTGCAGTAATTCCTGTATTTCTTAAATAATGCAAAACAGGACATAATAAAACAGTAGAACTCCTTTCCTTGCCTCTCCATACCATATACTAAGTATGCCTTTTGCAGGTTTTTGTGTTTATTTTTCCCAAATGCTTGCAATTTTTTCTTGGCTTAGAAATTCCATTTAATTAAGTCAGTTTCAGCTTTGTTTGCCTTTTTGCCTCCCCACTTTTTCATTTATAAACTGGATGGGTAGCTTACCATAAGCGTGTCCTCAGTATTATTCTTAGTATTATTGCTGGCATTTGTTGGTCTATTGCTCGCTTTAATTTGTGTTTAAATATGTTTCATGGTAGCAAGTCACATGTTTCTTGTTCTCTACTGTATCTGGAGTCACAAATCAGTTAAAGCTCACTGGTGTTTGTCCTTTGGATTTTGGCTTGGCCAGGGAGGAGTGTTATCCACAGAATTTTAATATGAACTTCACTGGTGTTTAAAGCTCAGTGGCATTTGAAACTAGAAGTTTCATTCTGGTCCACTGCTATTCTTAATTTTACTTTGTTTATTACTGCTACTGTAACAAGTGTATTTCTGGTGCCATGATTTCTATTGACCCTGATGCCATTAGCCTTACTCTTAACTTCTTAATATGGCAAGAATGGCTTGAAGAAAGTATCACTTATGATTGCAATTGTCAAGTTAGTTTTATACAGAATAGACTGAAACTTCACCCAGATCCACAAAATGAGTTTGTTTAGAGTTGGTCAAAGAATTATACCCTCTGCTTAGATGCCATATTACTGACTTTTTCAGGTGATATTTCTCTTTTATATATTTGTGGGTTTTTTTTTAAAATAAATTCCTGTACGACATTTTAACATCTATAAGCTACGCAATGAAGGTTATTACAGGCCTGTGTCTTGTGAGGTGCACATACCACAAAGCATGGCATATCTTCACAGGGTCACTGTGCTAAAAGACAGGCCAGTTAAATGGAGAACATTGGGAAAAAGGTGTAAGGACATGGAAATAAAGGGGGAAAGTGTTTTCTGTAGGCTAGCAGTTCTGCCACTGATAAAATCTTCCTGTAGTATTTCAATATGTTTTGCTTTAAAGATGAGATTTAATTTTATTTGGATATAGCATAAATCCAAGGACAGTAGTCCCTGGATTTGAGAAACCACAATATATCAGTCTTTCATAACAAAACAGAGACTGTATGGATAGTCATTTGTTTAAGAAAGAATTGGTATTTTTTGTCTGATTTCTGGGTTTTTCAGTTTGAAGGCTATTTTTGAATAGACTAAAGTACCTTTTCTTATTTGTGGAGCAGCCTATTCTCTCCTGGTATTATATTCCAGGAGAGATTCACTGGGTACGTTCCTTAAACATGATTGTGCATAAAGCATGTGGAGATCAAAGAAAAATAAATTGCTTTGGACTAATAAGTTGGATTAATGTCTTCACTGTTGTTAGGCATAAATCTTCCTGCATATAGGTCTAAATAACTTCTTGTGATAGAACAAATGGTTCTGGAGAGATGGTTATGAACATGAAGCCAGGAAATACCCATTTACATTCTATTGGTTTCAGCAGGAAATGCAGACCACTGTTTTCCATGTATACAAATATCTGAATTGTGTTCTGTTTGGTGGATTGCAGTTACTTGCAACAGACGTGACATGAGTGAGTGTTTTCTGCCTCTACACATTTTCAAATTGAGATGCTGCCTGGTTATTAAAGTTCCCTGCTTGGATTTCTCAGGAATAACAAGTTAAGTTCCATGATTCCATTATATCTAGGCTCTTAAATGGTGGTTGTCATTGTAGCTCTGGGCTCAGCAGCTCCTGAAGGAATGTGACTATCTATCACAGGCTGGTCATTCTCTTATCCCCTCTGCAGGGAAGAAGCATGTGCAATGGAATATCTTGTTTTACTAGAGATTTAAGCTTTCATTTTAAAATTCACAAGTTGGTATGGGCTTATTTTAGGGACAGCAATGTCAAAGAAATATACTTTGCCCTGGGAATGGAATGACATGAGCTTTGGAGCAGTCTATTCTTTGTGGGAGTTTGCTTCAATGTATTTGGATGAGCTGAGGAAGATCTGTATTCTATAGGCAAATAGTCATTTTTTGTTAAGGGTTCCACTGTTTTAAAGGAGTGTAACAGTTAACAGGTTTCCATTTGGAGCTTGAGGTGTTTTTCTTATGTTCTCTAGGTCCAGAGTGTTGAGGAAATGAGTACATGGTAAAATACAGTGTGTGTCATGTTTGGGGTAGCTCTGAATGAGCTATCTCAGAGTCTTTAGAACAAAAAGAACTTCTGAACATAATTTGAAATTCACTTGGAAGCAGAAAACATCTTTGGTACGCTTGTATTTGGGGTGAGATGAGGGAATACTGTCACAGCCTTCCTTTGTGACCCTTGGCCCTGGGGTCTCTAGGCTTGCAGATAACCATACACATGCAAAAACACCAAAAGTATCACACATAGAACCTGGTGTTTCACTCCTGGCCAGCCCCTGGCCTAGTATTCACACAGAAGGAGAAAGATACGTACATACACAAAAGAATTTGATTTTTAATCCTAAATACTACTCCTGTCTGTTGTATAGTGTTGTTAAAGAAGTTTTGTAGTGTGATGGGAAATAACATTGAAGAGTGCATTATTGTGCTCATTGTGGTAATTATGTCTACAAACTTGCAATCCAACCTTGTGAGTTATTGTAGGATGACTCATGAGTGGTGATAAGTTGCTATAACAAGTCTTTGGTGAGTTGGTATTTGCAGATCAGATCCGTAATTAGTGGAAGATTCAGAAAGTGTGCTCAAAGAGAGGCAGTTTTGGAAAGATTTGAAGTCAGAAGGAAAAAATTTCTGGCCCTGCATGATTTTAAGACTAGGTCTGTAATAACTACAGTAAAAGAGTACTGCTTTTATTTAGTTTAACTATACAAAGTATTTTTAGTAAATTTAAATTTTACAAAATTTTTCCTTCTGAGTATCATAAATGAATGAGTGGGATGTGCTTTCTTTGTGCTAGTTAAGGACCCTCCAATCTACAGTGTCTCCATCAGTTACATAAGAACATTTTATCTACTGCTTGTTTGAGGATGACAGAATCTGCTGCACATAAAATAGCCCATTTGGAAACAGTGAACTCTTTCCCTCCAAAATGACTCTTGGTGTGTTAGATAACCACTTAATAGCCATCCAAAATAGAGAAAGAAAAACAGAAACATGTCAAGAACAGATGATATATCTGTGTCTATACATCTTCAATGTTACAACAAGATGCAAATGGGATTTTAAACAAAAATTGTCTGTTGTGGAGTGGAAATGGAGTGCTGAAATATTAGAACAGTTCATCCACTGTATAAATCAAAACCTGATAATATTTACAGAACCGTTATTTTCTAAAGAATTTCAAAATGCAAGGATTACCTGGACTAAGAATAAAATGGAAATGTCTTCTGTTATTATGACTAAAGGCACTGATTCTGCAAGCACTTGCAGGAGTAAGGAATTGTGAACATACCCGCAGCTCACTGGTGCTTTCCATGGTTGATTTTGTTCTCAAGTTTTCACAGATGCCCAAACCTGTAATGCTGCAAACACTCATTAACTGTATTTTGCTAATAGCAGTAGCTTTAATGGGGCTACTTACATGAGTAAGACAAGTATTTGAACATTTTTAAGGAATTCTTGCCTAGATATTAATGGGTAATACGAGCTATTAACTAATTAATGTGCACTTGTGAATGGTGAAATGCTCCTGCAGATGCTTAAGACAGTCTCATAAATTTGCTAGCACTAATCACGCAGTAATGCTACTAGTATACTTAGTTGTCTTCAGGTTTGGGCCTTGGTTTCAGTATAGTGATAATTCAATAAAATTTTATTTTAGGCTTGTGACAGGTTAATGTTTAATCCAATCAATGTTTTTAAAGTAGTCTTAAAAGTGTCTATTTCGTTGTGCTCTCTGGGAGAAAGAAAGCACAATGGAAGGAAAACACATCTATAGAAGCAGCTGAGTAAGATCTTTCATAAATATTCAAGTGTGCAGTTTTCAGCTGCTGGTTTGATTGCTAAAGGGCTAAGGTGAAATCTGTGGAGTGTTCATTGGTGAAAAGATACAGACCCAGAGTTGTGTTACAAATCCTTTATCCTATACTACAGACTCACCCAGGGGACAAGATAGGCTAACATGACGCTTCATTGGAAATCAGAGCTCAGCATGACTGTGTGCCTTTTTGCTGGTTTGATTTTTATTTCTCTGAAATTAGTATAGATAGTAAACTTGGGAAAAATCCAGAAATGTTTCTTAACTGGGCCTGAATAAGGAGGACCTCAGAACAGGAGATATATGGAGACAGAATTAAAGATCACAAACTTTGAGGCAGGTTAACTCACTGAGCAGATTTACACACCTCTTTGTTTACCAGGCATGGTACTTACATGATGTTATACATGCTTACTGTTTTCTTGACTAATCCATACTGGAGGGTTTATGAGCTTCTTGCAAATATCCAAGAAGGTCTCATACACCTGTTTCTTCTTTCCGGTCCCAAATTCCCATTTGATTTATTTTCTGACACTCTTTTAATTAACCCCTGGGATCTATGGAGGCTCTACCTTCAGTTTCACCAGGATTACAGCCCTCTCTACTTCCCCTCTTACTGCCTGGTAGAGTGGCACTGATGAGCTGCATAATAGTTTTCTGCAGTGACATTTCCAGCTTTCCCCATAATATTAGGGACATGAAAGAGGATCTTAAAAATTATAATCAAGCCTCAAGCTGTTTAGATCTTCAGAAAATGAGTATACATACAACAGAGGCTACTGTTTTTTCCCAGCAGCCATTTCTATTACTTATTTCCCCCTAAAAGTTTCTTGGCTCACTGGTACCATGGGAAAAAGTATTTTAGAGTTCCCAGAGATATTTTTTTATTCTGTGAGTGAAGGATATGGTGTGCACATGAAAGGTGACTGCATGCAGTGTTGAAGGGGAATCTCTCTGATTCAGAAAGACTGTCGCATGATTTGGATTAACATAAACGCTTAATTACATGAATTTAAATATTATTGTGGTGGGTTGACCCTGTCTGGATGCCAGGTTCCCACCAAAGCTGCTCTATCACTCCTCATCTGGACAGGGGAGAGAAATTATAATGAAAGGCTCATGGATTGAGATAAGGGCAGGGAAGCGATCACTCAGCAATTACCACTATGGGCAAAACAAACTCAACTTGAGGAAATTAATTTAATTATTACCAATAAATCAGAGTAAGGTAATGGAAAATTAACTCAAAAATATCTTCCCCACACCTTTCCCTTCTTCCTGAGCTTTACTTTATCCCTGTTTTTCTCTACTTCCTCCCCTGGAGTGGCACAGGGGGATAGGGAGCTGGGGTTGTGGTCAGTTCATCACGTCTCTGCTGCTTCTTCCTCCACAGGGGAGGACTCCTCACACTCTTCCCCTGATCCACTGTGTGGTCTCTCCCACAGGAGACAGTCCTTCACCAGCTCCTCCTGTGTGAGTCCTTCCCACAGGCTGCAGTTCTTGCACTACTCCAGCGTGGATCCCTTCCATGGAGTGCAATCCTTCAGGAACAGGCTGCTCTTGGGGTTGCAGCTGCCTTCAGGCATCCATTTGCTCTGGCATGAGGTCCTCCACAGACTGTATGTGGATCTCTACTCAGTACCCTGTGGATCTCCATGGGCTGCAGGGGCAGCTGCCCCACCATGATCTCCACCACAGGCTGCAGGGGAATCTCTGCTCTGGCACCTGAAGCACCTCCTCCCCCTTCTTCTACACTTCGGTGTCTGCAGAGCTGTTTCTCCCAAATATTCTCACTCCTTTGTCTCTGCTGCTGTTGTTCGGTGCAGGGTTTTTTTACCCCCTTTTTAAATATATGGCCCCAGAGTTACTGCCACCATCGCTGATGGGCTCAGCCTCGGCCAGCAGTGATTCCATCCTGGAGCCAGCTGGTGTAGGCTCTATTGGGCATGGTGAAAGCTTCCAGAAGCTTCTTACAGAAGCTGTAGCTCACTCATTACATAAACTTTGTCATGCAAATCCAATATAATTATGTTTTAAATGTGCTGCAATGTACTGACTCTGCACTAAATCCACATATGTAAGTCTGAAACAACAGTTGAACATGGAATGGAAACATGAACAGTTTGACATGGAATGGCTCACTGTCACCAAAACACTGGCCTAGACACCTGCATGAAAATCCAGGTCACAATCCAGTAGGGAAAATGCTATTGGAGAAATTTTGGAAGGTGTCAGTTGACATAGAGTTATCTGCACCTGGGCTCTCAACAGGGCAAAGAAGGCATTTCTTTAGGAATTGTTTATGTAAAAATAATAAATGCAATACTGAGTATCTCTTCTCTGTGGTGACCACTGACAGGACCTGAGGGAACGGCCTGAAGTTGTGTTAGTGGAGGTTTAGACTGGATGTTAGAAACAGATTCTTCACCCAGAGAGAGGTTGGGCACTGAACAGGCTCCCCAGGGCAGTGGTCACAGCACCAAACCTGACAGAGTTCAAGAAACATTTAGGCAACACTCTCAGGCACATGGTGTGACCCTTTGCAATGGTCCCGTGCAGAGCTAAGAGCTCTCAATGATCCTTGTGGGTCCCTTCCAACTCAGAATGTTCAGTGATTCTGTACTATGAAACAGATCACATTATATTATGCCACATTTTTCTAAATGTTTAAACATATTATAGGCTTTGCCATTGTTATGGATTTCTTACACAGCTAAAAACAAGTCTGAAATTAATGAAGATATTTAGTGTTAAAAGTGCAGACAGAAATGACAAAGTTTGATTGGATTTACACAGGCATAAATGCAAAATGACCCCTATCATCAAAGGAATTGTTCTAGATTTACAGTAGTATAAAGAAGATGAGAAACTGGCTCAGGGTAGGCACTTTAGCAATAAAATGCATCCATTTATAGGGTGAAAATGTACAGCAATAAGAGATATGGGGAAGCCAGGGGGGATTCTGTTTGTCAGGGCCACCAATCGCCCTGGGTCGATCTGCTGTCTAGGCTGGCTTTCACAGCACCTGCTTCTGTAAAGAATTTTCAAAGCTCGAGCACAAGTAACACCTATCAAAAGTTTGCCGAGGGTAGGAAGAAATAAAATGTATAGTGGCTCAAGCTGTTTGCTATATTGCTTAAACCACTGGCATCCATGGTGTATAATCTGTGACTTTGTATAGCCTGCTGGAAGCTGGCAGTTGCTAGGTAGGCTCCTGTGCACTTGTCTGTCATACTATTGACCCTATAAAAAATGCTAATTGGAAGTTTGCTTTGGGTAGCTGGGCTCCTGGGAGTCTCCTGGGCCCTTCTCTGATGGAAATCTATATAATCCATATAATAGAGCAAATCCATGTCTTTTTAGTGCACCGGTGACAAATAGTTCTTTTTGCTTATAATTTGTTTAAAATGAAGTTAATGGCAATCTTCCTTGGTATTCTTTTTTTTGTGGAAACTTTGTTCTCTTTCCTCCTATACAACGTTCTTCAGAGACAATTTAAAGCCTTAGAAAAAGTGCTACCACAGTGATGGTACAATGAGTTGGTGTATTGGTTCCAGCCTCTGCCTGCAATCTTGAAGTCTCATGCATGCGGGAAAATTTTAAGCTTCTGGAAAAAAAAGATTTTTCATGGAGCTGAGTCAGATTCTTATTCTAATATCTTGAAAAATATCCACATCTCCCTTACTACTATGGATTTAATTTTAAATTATTGTCTTTCTACAGAGATAAATGAATGTAGGGGTAAGAACAGTAATACAGTAGCCTGGCTGGCACTCCACTATTGTTCCGGTAGGTGCAACCATCTGGAGCAGACACTTTCAGGATTGATAGCAAACTTCAGATGTTCAATACAGCTGGAGATACCAGTCCATCTTTAGTGAAGGGCACTATTAATAGCCAGGTAAAAGCATTTGTGTATTAGAAGATTCCAGTTATGGTCATACTGTGTCAGGAAGATGTCAGTGTTCTACCTCGTCTTACTACTAATGATTGCTAATATAGTACTTACAGGATAATAGATGAGGAGGGATGGATTACAAAGTTATAAATCAATCAAAGTTTTTGTGATACATTTACACGCTTTTGCAGCTTGTTAAATCATCAAACCCTCAGATTGATTTTTACTTTAACAATCAATCCTCTCTGTGTTTTTAACATGCAGTCAAGAGTTAAATTTTTGTAACTATAAACATTGAGAAGAATATTATGACAGTAGCAGGAAGATTTATTGCATTCTGATGGCAGAGCTGAGAGGATGTATATACTATACCACTGAAATGTCAAGATGCAAAGGTTGATTAGTCAGAAAGATTTTGTTTTACACAGAGGAGACTCATCTGTATGTTCATCAGCTGATATGCAGCAGGAATTCAACTGCACAGTTGTTTATACTTGCAGATGGTCTGATATCAGCTCGCACGTAGAATAACATTCGAGTTTGTATTGAGAATGCTTACAACATTATCTGTGATGAAGTTATGGCACTACACAGGTAACTGTCACATCTAAGGCTGTACAGCCACTCAGTATTCATCATGGCTTCTGATAAGCAGCAAATGACCCTCAAAAATCCAGGCGTTCTGTTCATACATTTACCCAAAAGGTGATATTCCAAACTAGGAAGTCTTTTAAGGGAAAGAGAGCAATTAAGTCTCTGAGTGTAATCAACTGTTAGCTTTTAGGTTTACAGGAAACTTTTGTCTTTGAATACCAAGTGTATAAACATTTGAAAGTTGATCTTTTGACAAAAGGTTTGCAATTGAGACTTATGTAGACCAGGAACAAGGCTAAATCTGCCAGACACATTGTTTGCAATTAGTATAGCTTCCAAAAAGGATGTGTTTTTATTAGGTATTTATCAGTTTCCTGTGAAAACTGGTTTGTGCAATATTTAGAAAGTCGACTGAACTTTGACTGAGGGAAGAGATTCTGAAAGTTGGAGGCTGGAGATCAGTAACGGGGAGGTTCTTTGATAGGTCGTACAAGCATCTCATGTAGCTGTGCAAGATGTTTCCATCATTGGCATCATCTAAGCTGCACAGAACTGAAGACATTCCCTCATGCAGGATGCCTTCAGTGCAGCTGTGTGCAGCTGGTAAAGGTCAGCAGCAACCTGAGCTGAGATACACAAGGTGTGCTGCGTTCAGTGGGTCTGCACAAGTATTGTCCATTGCAATGGTGCTATGAATACCCTGGCTAAACCCCTTTTGCTTTAGCTAACCTGTTTACTGCTCAAAAACAGGCAAGTAGCACATATATAACCATTTTGTAAAAGCTAAGCTGTCTCTATTATTTGCAGTTGTCTGCATATGTCTTTCATCTTAAGCCATTTTAATTTGAAAGAAGCTTGTATTATGTGAACAGAACACTTATTAGAAGGATTAAAAATAGGCTAATGACAGATATCGAAATATATTTGTGGAAAGGGAGAGATTAATTTGGTAGATTTATTTCCAGTGGAACTTTCTGGGGATCTAGGGTTGTTTTGGTACCAATATTTTTGTCAAAAAACACCTTAGACAATGATGAAAAACATTAGTTTCTAAAGTCTTTAGATGAGACAAAAAGCAAGTTAGGAATGTAAGCAGTAATTCTGTCTTAGAAAAATATAGTACCATATGAAAGTATTTCAGTATGAGTTGTCAATGATGCAGCTAAAACAGTCAAAAGCTTCCCTGTCTGTATCAGAAGAAAAGTACCTGTAAACGTAAAAATGTTTAAACAATATTGGCAAGATCACTAATAAGACTGTGTTGTTTTCTGAAGACTACACTTCAAGAATTAAATATGCAAGTAAGGGAGTTCAAATGTAAGCCATGAAAATTATACAGGTGCTGGGAATAAAGCCTTAGTCTTCCAAGAAAAAAGCAAGTTCTACTTACACAGCTTCTTAGAGATAAGGTCAAGAATCACACAGATACCCTTCCATTGAAAAAATGTGATAATTGGGCTTTTCTCTCCTGCTGACAAAGCATAACAAGATCGAATGGCTGGAAGCTGTGAGAGTAATTAGATGCAGGAACTGCTTGACAGGTGAGGTGGAGGACTCTGCATTACTTAGATTTTTAAGGAACAGAATTTAGAGTCTCTTAAAAAAAATAGTAATCCCGCTTCAATGGGAAATTTTAATACCTGTGTGTTGACAGGGACAGGAATGTGGGGATGACAGTGAAATTGGATTGCTGGAGATTTCCAGTTATCTTTTCTTTCCTTGGAGTTTGTAAATCTGAGTTCCTTGGTTTAGGGGTTGTAGCAAGAACTGAAATGCTTGCATTGCTCTTTCTAAAGTACTTCTGCATTGCTTTGTGACACAGCCAGCTCTGCATTAAGACAATGGTTATAAAGAGTTCTTAAACTTCAGAGCTTCAGCTGGTCCAGAAGGAATTTCCTCAGATATCCAATAAAGTATATAGATCCAAGGATTTTGTTTGTTTACAGCTTCCTCTAAAGAAAGAGAGGCTGACCGTAACGAGACATGGGACACCACATAATGTGAACTGGTGTTCTGAGTTACACAGAGAATCCTCTTGGACGTGGCTGACTTGTCTTACCCATGTCCTTGTGTTAGACTGACTGCTGTCTGACAGGAGATAAATACACCTGGAGCCCAGATGGGAAGGCCCTCAGTAGTGGAGGCTAGAGCTCATTTGCTGAGATCACTTGGGCATGTCTCACCTCATCACTTCCCTTTGTCTGCTGAAGTTTTGCCCCTTGGACCCTTGTTTGTGCTCCCCTACCTCCTGCCTCAGCAAATATTGTAATACCCCAATGGGGTCAAATATTTTGGTTGGTCGACAAATTTGGGGAATTGATTTGGGCCATTTGAATGAAACTTAATGGCTTCTGATTGGCCAGCTGTAACATCTAGTAATTCTTTCTGTCTTTGAACTATAAAATTTTGAGCTGTAAAATTTAATTACTTTTATTTAAGGCTCCTTGCTTAGCAGAATTAGAATTGTGTCTCCATTTGCTCCTTAAGTTTGCTTTGAAGGCAATCCTACAATTCTAGGTATTATTGTTGTCCCTCTAAATACCTCTGAAAAATCCGGCATCCCTTCTTAACAAAAAGTGTCAATAAAGACATGTCAAAGCTTCTGCTGCTCAGGATGAACTGCAGCTTTTCTCAAGCAAACTGCGAGGAAAGGGTGTTGGTACACACAGTCTATGGCAACATAATACCCTGGGCCAAAGAAAAACTCCTTTGGTCATTGTAGGCCAGCAGTGTGAGAAGTACAAAGGGATCCAGAGCAACTTCATCACACTCTCTAGTTTTATTGGGAAAGAATTCAAAATGTAGGGGTTTGCAGCATGACGAGTGAGTGAAGATTGTACTGCTTAATCAGAGCTTCACGGCAGCGCTGGTTCCTAACATATATGTGATATATGCTAGTATGCTCCATTTACTTTATTACTTTGTGGAGAGGTTTACAGTTTAACCAGTATTAATGATGAACTTGGAACTATGATGCATCAAGTTCTTTTAAAAAATGCAGCAAATGACACAGCCACATTCAGCTTAGCCCAGAAAACCAAAGGTGTTTCAGAGCAGGCAAAGTGTGATTCTGGTGGCTGTTGAACTGTTCCCTCTGCCAAGGTATAGGTCCAGCAACTTTGAAACCCAGGTGACATTTGAAGTTTCCATGCCCTTTGTTTGCTTTTCCCTTTGCATTAGAAACAAGGCTTCACCACAGCTAATGGTAACCCTCAGTGACAGCTTTTTTAAATGGATGCTTTTTCTCTTTTTTTTTTTTTTTAGCACAAAGATGAAGGAAAAGAGTGAGTGTTTTGTGCAGTAAACTAACTTTGTTTTTTAGAAAGGTAAAGACAGTGACAGAAACACAGAGAAATCTGGGTGTTTTCACTAAGCTATTACCCATAGGTATGAATTTGGCAGCTGTTATAAACGGGTCCCCTGTTTCTCTATAACATACTGATCTGATTTAATACTAAAAACACAGTTTGGGGACAAACAGTTCATTCTGCCCAGCCTTCTGAAATTCATCTTCAGATACTTTTGGTGAATATTTACTCTAATGTATTCTGTTTGCATTACAGTTTGTAGGTTGAATAGAGTCTTATCTTCCTCACTATATATACACAGGTGAACAACATGATTTGTGCAAAACGTGTTATCTATTATTCTTTAAGATTTATTATTTGCAATGTTGCACTTTCCTTTTTCTGAACTAAAAAGTGTACTAACCATTTGTTATAAGCATGTACATGTGACCGCATTTAATGGATACATGACAAGAATAAAAAATAGTGCATTTTTTTAATTATACACAAAGTCAGATACATTTCAAGTCTTTGTTGAATAGATTATGAGTAGTTAAATTACAGAAAGTGCAAATCAGTTTTGTAAAGGGTTTGCAAGGAAGAAAAGAGCTGTTTCCTACAAAGTAATGAGACTAACCGTGTTGCTAAAATACTTGGCAAGAAAAATCTCCTATTTAGTTGTAGCCCCAAATCCTGAGCTGCACAGTCATCCCAGAACCCTGAGGCACAGATTTAGTTGTATTGGGGAAACTCCTAGCAATTAATGTGAAATGAAACTACTCATTGGATGGTCTTTCTTGCTTGTCCAGCCATTAAATGAACTCTTTAAATGCATTTCTAGTTTTGATTTTTGGTTTGGTACGAGTGCTAAAAACCAAAGACATAAAAAGAATAATGGGCTGCTTAGGATAAGGCATTTTATCACTGACATTTTTCTGAGATTAGAGCAGGCTTTTCAAACAAAAAATAAAGTATGGAAACTGAGAAAATAAATAATGTTTGGATTATTTTCCTTGTTCTCTGTATCACTGCAATAAACTTCAGCTATAATGCAGATGTTTCATTCTGTACACATACTTTATAGAAAAACAGTAAGACTTCTAGCCAGCACACAAGATAGGCTTTCCGGAAATGCTTCTTCTTTTCCACTGCTTACTTGTATTTTGTTTTATAAAATATTTTGCACCTTCATGACTGTGTAATAAAGTTGATTTTTTTTTTTTTAATTTGATGTACAGGGAAAAAGAAAGCATCACATAAAAAGGCATCAACTAAAAATAGAGCAAGCCATTTATCCAGCTGACTGATATTTTGGATTAACTCAAAATTGTATTTTTCATTCTCTTCTGGCCAACACCCATGAAAATTTTCTTATGCTTTTAGCTGGACTTTCTTTTCTCCCCTTATGTTTTTAGCTCCAGACTCCCAGTATGGAGTGGACTGATTTCCAGCTATTGTACTTTTGTTTTAGCCATAAGTTTCAGCCAGATCTTTCTGTATTTTGCCCCAGGCATTTGTCCCACTTTGCTTTGACAGAAGAATAGAAAACCACATTTGTAGTATTCCTAAATTAATTATACTTTTCCAGGCTTAAAATACTGTGACAGTTCAACAAAACAGTAGCAGAAAACTAATTCCTTCAAAAATATGAAAGAAGGAAGTTGTGTAAGATGGTGTAATTAATCTTGCAATAAAAATAATTGTTTACAGTTAAAATTAATGTAACATGCATTCCTCAGCAGATAATAAATTATGGGTTTTCTCATTAGCATTTGAATTGATTTCCTCTAATTTCTGAGGAACACATGAGCATGTGACTAGATTAAGTTTAATTGGACTACAGCTGGCACTGATTGTGTGTGGATAGGGTGGGGGTTTC
>JAWWMO010000178.1:22679149-22708328 GCA_035047845.1 Dendrocincla fuliginosa | reverse complement strand
CCCCCCCCCCCCCCCCCCCCCCCCCGCCGATAAAGTACAGAAGTCCATGTTATATTTAAGCATTAATTTGGACAGATGGCATGAACTTCCCAGCTTCTCAATGCTGGGTTAAAAAGCATTGCAGGTTTCTAGGGAACCTTCTGCAATCAAGGGCTCTTGTGTCCTCCAAGCCTCACCAAATTTTTTTCTTCTGTTCTCAGTTTATATGCCACAGTCATTTCTAATTTGAAGGTTTTAGGTGGTCTTAACTAGACTCTTGCTTCAGTGACTCACTCTGATCAAAGGATACAGTAAAATTTGACCACAGCAAAATGTGCTGTGTACCATCTCTATGTGGCTGGGCTGTCAGTACAGGATTTCAGCCTGCTGAGAACTTTCAATCTTCTGTGTTTAGTGTGTGTTAAATCTCTCGTCATCTACAAAATGCCTTCCCTCCCCCTCTTACTTTGGGCTGTAGGAGATCTACAGTCCATAACCTTTGTTTTCAGTTTTATCATAAATTGAAATACACGCACACTTAAATTTTCCTAATAAATAAAGTGTTATGTTGTTCTAAAGCTGCCTTTTCACCTCATTACAGCTCAGTGGAGTGGAGAGTGATGTCATGGTTGACCCAGCACCAGCATGCCCATAAATGATACAGTATGTTCCCCTTTCTACTTCCTGGCTAAAGCACTGGGAAGGAGCTTAATATGAAATTCATGCCGTGATGACAGATTTAAAAGTTGCTACAGACTGTAACAGACAGCAACTGCATTTTGCAGACATACATGACACATACCACTCTCTTGTATTCTTAAGTGATGACATTTTCAGTTTAAAGACTTATGCTTCTATTGCGCATTATGGCTGTCTGTCTACAAAATTAGCTGGGAGGAGGGAAGGAAGGGACAGGACAGAGAAAACACTGAACTTGATATAAAGCTCTGCTTGGAGAATATGTCGAATATTAAGTAGTGGTTGGAGGGGTGGCTCACACCAGTTTTCGAGCAGGCTGCACTTCTGCTCTGTACCTTTTGGGGGATTTCAACTGTTTGGAGGCAGACAAAGCAGTTGTGCTTCATCTGGTGAAATGGGCCCCTCGCACTTGGAACAAGGAGACTCTGAAAACCCGAACAGTACTGAATTGTAAATCTGCAGCAGGAAACTAACATGCCAAATGTGAGACACCCTTCTTTGACTGGGCTTCCCAAGCAATTAAATAAATAGCCATCATGTTGTGTCTCCAGGGCAGTAAAACATGCCACTGCGGAGAATTTGCAGGAGTGGGCCAAGGAGGGTGTTGCCTGATAGAGAGCTGTGATGTTCTGCACTTGCACCTATGTCTGTGCTAGAGAAGCTTCTCGTGGTGGTGAAGCTTGATTGTAAATACAAACACTGGTTTATAACCTTGGCATCTTCCTTCACCCTCCGCTGGCTGCCCTTTTCTGCACCTACTCAGTATCACAGCATTCATGACAGGTAAACAGTCATTCAAATTGATATAAAGCAAAGTTATGCAAATATGTAAGAATGGATTACTAGCGTTGCACTAGATCAGGAAACAAAATGACATTGGCCTCTTATCAGAAGACTTTTCATACTCTAACCGCAGTTTTTGCCAAATAGGCAACCTCCTCCAGTGGACAACATGCATTAATTTCCTTCAGGATTCTGAGATGCCTGACTAGCATTTCAGAAAAGCTGAAGAAATAAAATACCCTTGACAATTCCTATGTGTTCTCTTCGGAGACACATATGTGCAGAAAGACGATTTTATGATGTTTTAGAAGCTGAGCACACTTAAGTGAGAGTTGAAGGAAATCAGTCCCATGCAGAATTATGTCTCTAGCATGGTAGGAATGCCCAGTCACAAGAGGCATGATCAATAAAGCTTATGGTTTATGCACCTCAATATTGAGCTTCCACATTTTGATTTAAGGAGTTTCCTGTAACATAACCCATGGGAGCTAAATTTTCCTGCTCTGCATGAACGAAATGTTGCCATTTGTTCAATATTCAGGTTATTTATCATTTGGAGTCCTACCCATATTACTGATGCCAAATCTCCTCACAGAAAGAGGCAATTCTTGAAAGGAGTATAAAGCTTTGCTCCATGAAGGTATCAGCAAGTGAAAAGCAAGATTGTTTTAATTAAAACAAAGCAAAATCAAAACTTGAACACACTTGAGTCCATGAGGTTTTTGTCTCTCAGGCAAACTTTTCTGAGTTTCAAAGGAGTTGTGGAATTTTTGACCTTATTAAAATCACAAAGTCCCACAAATTTCATTGAAAGATTGACAATATGAGATTTCCAACTTTGGTCCTCAGTTGAGTTTGCTTGTGATTCAGTTCTTCAACAGAGAACCTGATGTACAAGTGGTATTTCAAATATATGACCTATTTTGCTATATATCCTACAATCTGGAATTCATGTGTCTGAGTAAAACCTGTGAATACACCTAAATGCCTGACTCTGATTTTCAAGAGATATCACACTCTTTTCCCCGGCCAGTCTTAGTGGAAACGTTGGGAACAGTTTCTACACCAATAGTAAGGTATGTGATTTTCTGTCTTCTGTTACAGGTGCCAGACCAGTGGGACCATCTTTTTCATTTTTCATTCACTCCAGTTTCCCACATGCACATCAATTTATCTTTGTCACTTGCAGAGCCTCACTAAGCTGAGTAGCTCTCATTTGTCCGCTGACCTTTGACTGCTACTGGTTACTGGTTACTGGTTGAGTATAGGATAAGGAGGGGAAACTGCCATGAGAAAGGTGTCTTTTTTTCTCCATCAATCCCTCGAACAATTGAGCCTAGTCACTGCAGAAAGTGTGAGGATGGTTTGTATATTTCAAGATTTATTTGCATTCCAAATGATGTTTTTAACAAAAACTACAAAGAATACGAAATAGTATTATTTGGGAAAAAGTTATTGTGTTCTATGAAAGGTCAGATAAGGGCAAATTAGTACAGAAGTCATGCAGATTTCTTCATGCAGAAACATCCATGGACAATGAATGTCAGATTTCTGTAAATTACAGTTTTAAACCAGAAAATATTAAATTGTCATCAGTTTGCTAATTTTGTTCTTTTACAGCATAGGAAGTGTCGTTACTAATTTTTCAGTATTAAGGTATTTTATAATGAAATGTAGCTGATGCTGTAAAGTGGAAGGAATTAGAGAGACTGTTTAAAACCAGTGGACTGTTCTCCAGACCTGGAGCATGGATTAGTAGCATATGAAAAGGGAAATCACCAGGGATGAAATATTGACCAAGCTAGCAGGTCCTCAACAAATGAAAATGTAACAAACTGGAATGTTATTAATCACTACTTCTGGTGTTGGTGTTTTGGTTTGTTTGTTTCCTAAGCAATATCATTAATTGCAAAGTGTAATATTGTAAGTATAGTTCTATAAAAATGATTATGGGTTTTTTGCCCATTCAGTTATCCTAATTATGATTATTTTAAAAAATTATTTCATTGTATTTTGCTATAAGTCTTCCCTGGATATTTGAAGCTGAAACTCTCATTGATTTATTTTTCCAAACCTTTATTTGTGTGAAACATCCCATCAGATCTTGCTGACAAAATGGGCTGACCTAAATAAACACCATTTTACTCCTTACATTTTGAATGAGATCCCTATGTAGCTGGTGACAGCAAATAAGTACAACCTTTTACTAGAAGAAAAAATCATATTCTTAAATATAACTTATAGCTGTTAAACTTAGAGCACCAGACCCAGCTCCTAACCAGTTATATGCAATTTTGTGAACCTGAATATAATTGTATAAAATGTGATTAGCAAGTTATATGCGTATGTGGAATGCAAGATTAATTCTGTATGGTTAAAGCTTTTTTTTTTTCTGGGATGTGAACATAGTCCTGCCTTTCAGAAATGGCCACCTGCCTTCCAAAGAATTAACAGTCTCCTTGGACTGTGGCAACCATGGAAGTAGTATTAGCTAACTCTGTTTGCCATTTGAGTCATTTGGAGGTTCTCCTGGACATGCCTGGTGAAAGATCGTAGAACCAGAGAATGACCTGACAGCAGGAAGGCTTAAACTTCTTTTTATCCTTGAGAAAGGATCAAATATGGGTTTGAGTGGTGAAAGAAAATGTATTTTCCAAGTTTGGACTCCTTTGTATGAATGGAGGACTGGGAAGAAGTACGTAGTGTGAAAGCCTACTTGCATCTGACCCTTCAACAGCTGGAACCTGTAGGATGGCAACCATAAAGGTGGAACACCCTTACAGTGACCAGCTGTGCTCGTTTTGGCTGGGGTAGAGTTAACATTCTTCCCAGTGGCTGGTATGGGGCTGTGTTTAGGATCTGTGCTGATCACAGGGTTAATATAGAGATGTTTTTGTTACTGCTGAGCAGCGCTTACACAGAGCCAAGACATTTCTGCCCTCTGTACTGCCACACTGGTGAGGAAGCTGGGTCTGCACGGGAGTTTGGGAGGAGAGACAGCAGGGACAGGTGATCCCAATTGACCCAAGGGACAGTCCAGACCATATGACTTCATGCTCAAGTCACCATTATGTATGATGGCTCCCTGCTCTCCTGAGGATGGCTGAGCACCTGCCTGCCCATGGGAAGCAGTGGATTAGTTCCTTGTTTTGCTTTACTTTGTTTGTTTATGTAATTTTTTCATTGCCCATTAAACTCTCTTTATCTCAACCGGTGAGGTCTCCAGCTTTTCACTCTTCCAATTCACTCCCCCATCCCACTGATGAGGGAGTGAGGGAGGGTCTGCGTGTGGTTTAGCTTCTGGCTGGGGTTAAACCACAACACCAGACCATGGTACTCAAATGGTGCCAGGCTGCTGCACCATAAACTGCCAGCTTCTACAAGACTGCTGTGGAAGAGGTGTTTTCTAGTAACTTAGATTAGTCAGGCAAGCTTTCTGGACTGCTGCAATGTTATTGGGAAAGGACCTGACACCTGAGCATCCTCAAGCAGTTTTTAGCAGGAAATGCCCCATAAATATGTGGCAAAACTTTGTTGATATGTGTTTGAAGGTATATGTGCTTCTGGTTTTACACATAGATAAATATATGCTGAATGCATTGTGTTATGTTTAGGCAGATAAGGTACATGTCAAATTACAGTGACAAAGGGAGATTGAGCCCAGATTTGATTAGCATAGAACTGAAGATGTTATTGAATCAACCTATTTTCTTTAAGAGTGATGGGAAGGAAGACTGGAATTTTTTTAAACTGGTACCCTTTATTATAATTGGTAGAATAATAACTCCGGAATTTTTGTGTATAAAATACTTGTTGCTCTTTCTAATACTAAATGGGTCTCCGTAGCAGTATTGTTAACTTTAATAACAATTAAATGTCCAGAAGTCATGACTATTACTTCATTAGAAAAATAAATAGTAAGCAATAATGTTTAAGTAGAATAAACACAACCACATACACTGCATTTGGCCATGTCTTTTCTTGTATGCCCATTCCAGAGCAGTAGTCCTGTACATGGCTGCCCAGGAGGAAAGGGCATGTGCAGAAGGCACCAGGCATAGCATCTCTATCAGCCTAGAGACAGAGATGCTACAGCCTGTGACAAAGCAACGTGCAGATCACAGCATGAAGGCTTGCCATGAGTGGTTCCTTTGAGAGCAGTGTTTTACTGAGAAAAGGAACCAGAACAATCTGTTGCAGTATTCCAGGCCAGCAGCACAGAAAACACTGGTAGAACATTTTATCCCTTATGACTTTAAGCTGGATATTGCGACCAGGAGTTTCACATTCCTCACTAGCAGTTGCTTTTACTGTGATATTCTGCAAGTTTGAAGGCTGATTCTACAAATCTTGTCCTTAGAAACACAATTTATCTTCTTGGAGTCAGTTACTTGTGTGAGGAAGACCAGAGTACTTGAACTGGTATCTCATTCAACAGCGGTTAAGGAAAAAGGCCTCTCCTCTTCTTTACCTGTATTTAAGAAGCATTTTTTATTTCGTATAGAAGACAAATATGTCTAACTGCATCAGTGCAGCACAGCTATAGAATTGTAAGTTACAGTTCAAAATGTATTTTTTCTCTTTGTTTCCCTCCATGATCCTTGCATCACACTGGAATGTTTTATTTGATCTTCACTGAGTTGTTGCAGCTCTGAGGGTATGGCAAATTGACAGGAAAAATGCTAAAATAATACCTGTTGATCTACTTTAGTCCATGAGAGGTGCATCAGATTTGTATGTGGGAATAGAGGGACATCAGTTGCCCTGAGATATATGACTAATGCAGAAGTGTCTGGATTCCAGTCTACTTCCAATCTGTTTGACAAGGGAAGCTGTGGGGCAAAATTAATGATCACGAGGTGTGCTTTCCTCTGAAGCTCTGTCTAATATGTCCTAACTGGTAGGCACGGTACCAGTTGCAGTGAACCGTGGGAGCCTTTGTTGGGCTCAGGAATCCATGCACCAGGCAGCAAACACATAATTTATTTGCTACATTCTGTGTGTTCTCACACCTTCATGTGTTGTTAGCACTGGTTTTGAAGACTGGGAGGTGAAATGAATCTCACTTTGACAGCATGGAAAAATAAATATAGATTTGGGAGTTGAAAAAATACATAAAAAACATGGAATGTATCAGAAGAAATATCAGTGCTAAAAGCACCTGTGTAACAAGCAATGACAGACACGATTCTTATTCTGTATAAAAAGAATGCTTTTACATTATTCTCCTAAAAATGTTCTTTTTTTTTTTCCTTTTTTTCCTTTCTTTTTTTTATGTGTTGACTACATGTTCAAGTGGATACTCAAACCAGTAATTAGTAGTCATGCCAAAAAAAGATCATAAAAAGAAAATGCATAAGAAATTAGGGTCGTGGCCTCATTGTCCTTTAGGCAGATCTTGTACACATGATAGCTGTTGAGATTATTTTCATGCCAAAGATGAGCACATTTGTAACTAACACAAGTTTGTAATGCAATATTGTAGAAAACCACATTAACAGAATTTTGGATGGCAGATGCGGAGGCTTTGAAGCAGCTGTGGTGATGGGAGTTACCAGAAAAGATTAAAAACTAAATACTATGGATGTCTGGTAATAACTTATTTCATCGATCATGCAATTGGAATGAATAGCCAAAGAAAATCAGAATAAAGGGTGGCAGAAGATGACCATCAATGACAATGCAAAATGCTTTCTTTTTGTGCTAGGTGGTGTTTACCTAGAAGAGGTGGGGAAAAAAAAGGCTGAGACGTAAAAAGCTGGAATTTTATCTCTTAAAATGGCAGACCCCTCTATCTAATTCGTGTTATACAGAGCCACTGACTTTTGATAACTAAATCTCAATTTAAATTTGTCTAAAGTTATCTCAAAATGTGCTATGGCTTATTTCTGTTATTTAGAGGGGATCATCCTAACCCTAAAGTATTTACAGGAGTTTCGCTGGCCAGGCTGTGAATGTCACTTGATAAGAAGCAGTGCCACTTCTTGTAGCTCCCTCCAGTAGGCTGAAAGATTTAACATCTGGACAATGCCTTGACAGAATTTTTTCTGATTTCAGATGACAACATGAATGTTTCTGTACTTATGTAAAATTCGTTCTGCAAGCAGATTTTTTGCTATTCTTCCCTTCCCCCAGCATTTTTCTTCTCCCTGTGCTAATGTGTCATGTTCTGAGTGGAAGTTTGCATTAGCCAAAATTCAGAGGTTCAGAAAGGAAATATCTTACAGGCAAAATAGGTTAGGTAAGACTCGGACTGAATTTTTCTGTCTGTTCACTACAATAATTTGTCAAATATTATCTTCAAATTCCCCATAAATGAGGAAGTCTGGATTTGGTCTGGGTATTAACTCCGTGACTTGAGATGACAGTACTGGTGCTGTTGTAATCTTGTACTCTCAAACACTGGTGGTGTTTCAGCTGACTGCTGTGCCAAGTGCCCTGTGCACACATGTAGGAGCAAGAGTCATCTGTGTAAGGATAAACTGGACAAAGGCTGTTGGTTATTTTAGGGGAAATGAAACATATTAATCCCTGTCTTCCATGGCCTAAACCTTAATCCCAGAATAACCTTTCAAGCTGTTTTCAAGATGAATTATGTTTTGGCATTCTCAAGACTGGAGTCAGTGAAAATAATCTTCTCCCAAAGCTCATACTATGCTGATTGTGATTCTGATAGAGTGTTTATGTATTTACATAGTAAATCTATTTATAGGAAGTAAAATAATTTTTCAAAAATCGGTACAGTTAATTTTTATCCTCTTTTTGAAGTCTTATAATAAAATCTCTGATTAAACTTTCATCACTTAAGTATATTGACTGACAGCCATGCTTGCTAAAAATGAAATTTATGGTTTTGAATCTGGTCTAAATCAGAAAATATTTGACAATCTTACACTGGTGTTTTAATTCCATTTCTTTATGTTTCTAGGCATATATCGCTCTTTCAGGACTTCGTTTGCTCTGTCTTCATGGATGTTAGAAATGGACAAGCCCAGTAAGTATATTCAGACTTCTCTCACCTGATTTCATTGGCTTTTAAAATGTGTTTGACTGTTTTCTTGGATCTCTGGGGAGACATATGTGATTTGCCAAAAGTCTTGGTACATTTGAGTTATCCATGTCCTGGGGCAGAAGGAAAAAGGTTTTGGATTTAACCGTAAGTCTTGTAAGGAGATACTTTCAATGCTATTAGTTAAGACATGTTTTAAAAATGTTTAAATGGATGACTTCATGCTTCATTTTATGGCATTCCTGGAATACTGGTGCAAATACAATAAATGTTCATTTAATCATGAATACTATGCAAGTTGTCATTTGTGAGACAGTGCAATAAAGTCCTCACAAGTTCTAAATGGTCTATTTTATATAGAATACAATATCCTTGAGCTATAGCAGTGATGTTCATGTTAAACTCAAAGATTTAAGTTTTAAATTGAGGGGTCTTTCTCTTACTTTGCCATGCACATGACTTCCCGTAGAAGTTAATCTCTAAATGCACTAAGTCCTCCTATTTTATAACATATTTTATAGGGGAAGATAATTGCTCTTGTGCAGCTATTTGGTCCTGTTCTGTGAAGTCTATTCTAGAAATCTGTCATCTATAAAAGCTAACAACAATATCCACATCTAAATAGATTTGCTGTGATGGTACTGCCTAAACATAAGAAGGGAAGCAGATATGATCCATAGTTTATTCACAGTCTTTGTGACATTTGCCCTTTGACATAAGATATTTACATCCCTTCATCAAAATATGACTCCTCGTCACAGTCTTCTGAGCTAAGCCCATAATATGCATGATTATGGTAATTTAAAAAGGAAACATAAAAAAAAAAACCTGATAAATGCATATCATCTTACTCTTTATGACTCTAGTAAATGTCATACCTTAGGCTAGACTAAATATGTTTTGAGTTTCTCATGAAAAAATTTGTTTTGAAATGAGTCAGTCAACAGGCTTTTCCTTACTCATTACTACTTAGCCTAAAGATCTTAGGAATCTGTTTTTGTTTCATTATCAATTTATTTCCGAGAAAATAATTGTCTTTATGTTGTGTTGAAATCATAATTTCTCTTCAGTTTGTAACTGGGGCAAAAGTAAATTGTCTACCAATTCTATGAAATTAGTTCTGTGCCTGGATCTTCCATTCTCTGTACAATGCTTTAGCCTGGAAATTAATATAACAGGTACTTCTCAAAGAGTCTCAAAAGGAGCAAAAAAAGGTGCTTTATATTGAAATTAAGCAATCAGCTAGATGCTTTAGTTGTCTTTATTTAAGAACAGTAAATCTTTTTAGGAAGTGGAATAAACCAGAGAATAACCAGAAAGGCATTTAGTGAATTACACAAAGGGTGTGTGGTTTAGACCTTTTCTGGAACGCAGGCTGCAGTTTAGCTGTCGAGTCACTATCATTCTCCTCAAAGGTGAAATGATTTAGAGGCCTAGAGAAACTTAATTTTTCTTGATCACCATGTGCAACCTGGAATTTTAATGGCAGGCATAATTAATTCTTCTGATGTTAATCATCAGGGCTGGGCTCCACAATTATCAGCCTAGTGCAGCTGGGGCATGGTGCAGACATGAAAAATTAGGAAAATGAATCAGTAATAGGGTGGCAGATTTAATCTGCATCATGAAAACAAAGTTAAAAAGAGGGAGATCGAGAGAATTTCAGCTGAAGCTTTTGTGCCAATGAGCACTGACAGAACTGAAAAATGTTGCCGATGTCCAAAGTGATTGGTAATTACCAAGCCATTGAATTTTTTATTGTCAATTTATCATTGCGCCAGAGGTTAAATTTAACATCTTCTTCTAAAGCCATCACTCTAGGAGGAAGGCAAGCTTTGCATCACGTGGACCAGGAGTCAGTGAAAGGTTAATCAGGTATTCCTTTAGTTTGTGTGTGCTTCCAAATCAGTCTTTCTTTTTGTGTCCTTTATGCTGCATAGATACCGTGGGGTATTTTCTAATTTATGTCACCTGTACATTTCAGAAAAAATATTAGATTGCATTCCTCAGCACAGCATCATCTGCCTTGCTGTGTATTTATAATGCTGTATGTTCATACTTCCCCAGGCATATTTTACACACATTTCAATATGTATATGGAAATTTTTTATATACAAAGAGCTGTATGATACAAGGCAGGCATTTCCCAAAAAAGGAAAAATATAATCTTAGTGTCTGCAGAAATTAAAAAATCTGATGTAATTTGTTTTTGTTTTTTATTTATTTAGTTCTCAGCTGTATTATTTGTTTTGCACTTGATTTTTGCTTTGTTCTGAAGCCATGTTGTTTATGAATCGTCCAATGTAATGTCCAGGGTAATGTTTGAAATGCTAGAAACTGCTGTTGGGCTGAAGGACTGTGAGGGAAAGGCTGTTTGTATTTTGTATCTTGCACAATGCTGAGTGCAGTTTTGGCACTTAGCAAGTAAGAAATATTCGCAACTGATAAAGAAGCACATGTTTCTCCTATGAATCTTCCCCCCTCAAGAATATTTAGCAAATGGTAGGGTCTTTTTTTGATGCAAAAGCCGTAGCAGACTGAAAGACAGCATCAAAACATCCTTATAATAGAAATATGTGACAGAAATATGCATTCATGTGCTAGGGACTAAGTTGAGCCCTTAAGTAAGTGAAAATCTGTTCAATGAAAGAGTAGAATTTGTGCTTCTCTGTTTAGATGTTTAGGTCTGTCTTGAAAATTCCAAGTGCATATTGTTATACTCCTTGCTATGTAGCTGTCTTTTAATACAATGTTAAATACAACTTCTGTCTACCCAAATTTCTGTCTAAATTCTGCTCAGTAATCTCACTTCTATTTACTATATTTTTTTGCATTGAGTGTTTATTATAGATTCCAGACTGTGCTCTGATTAAAGGAATTGTATGCATTTTCTATAAATTAAAAATGGAAATGGCCTTTAGGGGAGACTCAGTAGAGGAATCAATGCATGCATTAATTACTGCAATTCATTACCCAAATAAACACAAGACTCAGCCTTTTGCTGGATACAAATTTAGGGACATACGATGTTTACAAGAGACAAAGGCTTGTGATCCTGCTCATGTTAATCTACAGATCAAAGTATGTGAGCCCATTCCTAGTGGAGGCTCCTTTGGGGATACCATTGCTGGGATCAATCCCCTCATGCAGGCAGTGAATTATTGCTGCTGAATACAAAAGCTGCTCACGTGACATCACTATTCCCTAACAACATGGATACTTGCTCCAGATAGTGCTTTAGAATAGCATGTTTTCTTGATACCTCACTTTTCTATAATTAAACTCAAATCATAAAACAATAGCTGTACAATGACCACTGATTCACTTCATTAACAAAAATATGCTGCAGTTCATAGAAAATAGTCATTTGGAAGAAAAACATGAAAATATACTCTTTAGTTTCCCAGAGGCTTTCTAGAATATAAACAGAAGGTTAGAAAATATATAGCAATTAGAATCATACAGGAAAAAATCAGTTATTTTTTGAAAAGCGTTCATATTTTTCTGAGTTAGTATCCTTTGTTTTCCTTAAGAAGAGACTGGAAGAGTAGTGGAATAATACAATTTTTGTAACAGTGTCTGGTTGCATTTCTTCATCATATTTTATAGATGGAGGATAAATTACAGTATGAAGGCTTCTGTTCAAACCAGGACACAGAGCGTGATTTGAATGGCAGTGCATTTTGCCATTGTGGGTGCAAGCTCGCCCCCAGTCTCAGCAGCTCACAGCAGAACACCAGCCTTTTCCTTCTTTCCTGTTGGAGCACTCAGCTATTTTAATGGGATTCTGACCAAAACTGCAACTAATTAAGAATCAATTCAGGACCATTAGTAAGTGGGACTAAGGTAGCCAGTGTTGCATATTTCAAAAGAGTTCACTTTAATGAGAGGAGTTCTTGGACAGAAGAAGAAAAACCCCACAAGCAGATTAAAGATAGTGTAGGGACCTTCTTCAGTTAAACTAAACAACTAATGCTACACAGAAAGATGCTGAACTTGTAGTCCTCTCTAATTGATCTACTTACTGTTCCTTAGGAAACTCAAAACAATAATGAATGCAGGTATTAACTGTGTGTTAGTCATTCAGTAGCTATTTATAAACATTAGCAATTGTTACATTTCACAGGCTTTTTTCATTGGAGAAACATATGTTATCTTTTTTCAGACATATAAACCTTAGAACTGTCAAACCTTTTTTTCTTCTCTGGGCTTTGTACTTCTGCAACATCTGTTTATCTGTACTGCATTGCCTGCAGATGGTATTTTTAAAATTTGTTAAAGGGGTTAGGATGCCATATTTTTGACAGCTGTAGTTTTGCTTCACCGCATAGCAAAACTTTACCAAAAACTGCAGTGCTTTGAGGGAATGATTTCATTGTCATTATTTCAATAGTTGTATCAATTTTTTTCCCCTAATCTCTTGCTATTGGGAGTTCTGTTGATGAACTGGTAGCATGTAAATGTAATAATTTTAGAAAAAATAGGAAAAGCAATATATGGCTGATTGTTTCGTATTATTGGAATCGGAATACATGCAACTATATTGGCATAGTTTGATGTTAAAGTATTAAAATAACTACACAGTAAATTAAAAGCACAAACCTGAATATACTATGTGGTAAGTCTTAAACATCACAATAACCTCAGCTCATGAGAAACTGCTTGGATAAGGCTTCTGGTTTGAGGCAAAGGGAACAGAAAGACTCATCTATTCTGAGAATGTTTAGCAAAAGAGGATGAAGAACTCTTTATATTACCAGCATGTGAACATGAATGGACACCTAGTGCAAGCCTTTCTAGTTGATACACACTTTAGAGGTTTTGTAGAGCAAGTTAAGAATTTACACAGGAATTGCGAGGAATCTTCATTATTTTAAAACACCAATTAATCTGGCCACAGAGGACAGAATGTGATAGAACATCTTTCCAGTATGTTTGTCTGAAAGATGAGCATCTTGGCTATTTCATTTTTTGTTTTCTATTTTACTTTCTAAGTCATATTGCTAAACAGTGCAATATACCCAGAGCAGCATTCTCTTGAAATAAATATCAATCAGAACAATCAAAAAGAGGTAAATAAATTCTGGAATATTTATCTTTATAGGAAGAGTGGGCCCTAGCCAGGAGCAGAAGGGTATGCCAGTCACTGCCATTTACATTAATCCTTCCTTTGGGTACATGCACTCAATACAGAGACTGTAGACCTTGGAAGTACTATTTTTAGATGCCATATATTTTTTAATCAAGCTTCATTAGCTCCTGTGAGAAAGGAAACAGGATTTGTGTTTGCAATGACAAGTGACAGGGCAAACAACAGAGAAAATAATCTGGGAAGAGAGGGAAAAGGCTGCTTTAAGGAGGCTGGGCATAAATTAGGACTGTCTGTTAAACATACGCTTTTTAAAAAAAAATTATTTCAAATCTTACTTGGATACTGCAATATTAGTAACCTCAGATATATGATGACATTTAACAGGGAAAATGACGGACAGATCAACAGCTGTGAACTGTTGTTTTTCATAAAAGAAGCAAACAAGTAATTTCAGCTCTTTCTATCTTGTGTGTTGTGTGCTAAGGTCTGAGTTGGATAAAAGTACAGAGCGCTTCCACGTTCTGGTCAAAGCTTTTGGCTTTTACAAAATAAATGGAATGGAACATAGTGTCACTTGAATGTATAGAAGGATGTTTGGAATGAGGACAGGCCAGGAGAGACGTGACCAGTATTTCCATGCCAATGGAGGTCCACAGACCCAAGCATGAGCCCTCAGTTGAGTAAGCCTCAGAACAACTTCCAGATGCTATAAAAACAGTTTCAGAGTAGTTGTGCAGCCACTCCACGTCTCATGGGAAGAGAATTCTACTGACCTGACCTGTGCCAAAAGACACTAACAATATCCTCTTTTTTTTTTTTCCTCCTTCAGTCTTAAGAGTTGATCTGAATGTTTTTCCATTTCTATTTTACCATCAGTTAGAAAAGTAAAGCCTCTTTGCTTGAGCTGAAAGAGGTGGAGCTCTCTTATCACTTCCATCTTCTGGTCTTTATTTTTGCACATCTATGATAAGCTGTAAGGATCTCCTTATGCTTACTTATGGTCAGCCTGTTTAGCACAACAGTATAACCTGCAGAACTACCAGTACTGTCAAGTTCAAGTCTCCTTCCCAGTTCGTATGTGGTATACTTTAGATTTTAGTTAAAATATATTCTTTATACAGCTTCAGTTTCTGACATCTTCCTGACTATTCCCTTCTCTCTATGAAAGCAATGAACCTCAAATCACAGTGTGAGTGTCTGGGGGTTTATTGTGTTTGGAGGTTTTTGGGTTTGTGGGTTTTTTTTAGATGGAGGCATATAATTATAATATCTGACAGGGGCTTGGTGTAAAGGCTGATATGCTACTGTAAATCCTACATCAGGTAAGTAATGATGTCTTGGCTGAAATTCCTGATAATATGGAAACTGAGTAAGTCTGAACTCTCATTATTTTTTATTTTTACTTCTTGGCATATCTTTACTGTATGCTTTCCCATGCAGTTTGCCAGTAATTTTTTTGCATGACTGCCAGCAATATGGAGACTCCAAGAGTGTACAGTTACCTTTGCCTTCCTTTCAGAAATTCATGAAAAGCATTTCACATCCTTGCAAGGAAGATTTTCTGACTCTAAACAGGGATTGGAGGAGGTGAAATAGAGTGGGAATCACAGCTCTTTTCCTTCCTCTTCTCAAATATGTAGCATTCCTTTATTGGTTCTCCTCCAGGGTGCATTCTCAGAGGGGAATTCCCCCTTCTCTATTGCAGCAGGGTGAACTTGGTGTCCGACAAGGGCATCCCTCGGGGATGAGGAAGCCAGGGCTGGACATAAGAGAGTCCAGGCAATGACTTCACTGACAGGACCAAGTTGTACAGTGCCTGAGCCAGAAAAGTGCAGGAAAGGGTGACAGTAATAGGTCCTCTTGATAGACCAGTGATGACCAAGGCAAAAGCAAAGTAACTGGTCAAGGTGAAAGTCAGTCTGAGAGATTCAGGCAACAATTCAGGTGTACATCTTGGGAAAACTACACATACAGTGTACCTTAGGCAAGGAGAGGGTGCCCAGACCTGAGCTTAAGTGGATCTCCTGAGCCTATGGAAAGGGGTCTGTGAAGGCCCCAGGTGGGCCAAATAAGGTCTATTAGTGCTGAGCTAATTATTAGTACTCACAGCTGAGACAGATCTTTAGAGCTTACAGTTCAGTCTGCATTTCTCCTGCTTCATCCAGCCATTCAAATACTTTTTTTCCCTGCCACTAAAATTTAACTTACCCAGTGTCTCTGTATTTCCCAACTTGTCTTCTACTCCTCAGCTCTGCCTTTCTTAATTGGTCTAAGACTTAATGCAAAGTGACAGCAAGAACTTTGTTTTAATGTCATTTGAGGTTTGGATAGAAAACAACATATATTTCAACAAATCCATGACCTCGTAGCAATATTGCTGCTGGCACTGTCCTGCATACTGTGGCTACTTGGAACTTCACAGCCCCAGAAAAGACATTTTTATTTCTCAAACCATGCCTGACCTGACCTTACAAGAGGTAGAGGGCTGTGGTGCAGCTTAAGACAACCCACGCCATGTGATGGCATGTCCAACTGATCACTGCTAGTAGGAGGAGCACATGAGGTAAAGTGGCACTTGAGTTAAACAAAGACATTATAGCTAGTCACTCATTAGAAATTTTGAGTATCTGTAAACTTTATATAATTTATCCTCATAACATGTTTCTGGCACCAAATTGCATAGAAGTAAATAATTCACCTCTAGAAGTTTTTCTTGTCAAACTAGTTTGCTTTACTGGAATATGGCACGTGTAACATATCTAAATGGTAGTAAATTTGATCCCAACATAAAAAACCTGTGTAAATGGAGGTCCTTATATTTTGATCAAACTGTGTGGTCACTGCACCTATTCAGAGAAAATGAAGCTCTGTGGGGTGTTTGCAGCAATCTGTGAAAATCAGAATGCCCAACTAGGGGCTATAAACTGAATGCAGTGGCCATCTCAGCTACACGTGCCTTTTAGGGAGAACGAGGTCTGTTTGTGTGATTGATGGTTTATGTTTGTTCACCTCCTTCAGGTAAAACATTTGCTGCAGGCAGAATTTCTACAAAAACTTTAGGACTGACCTTAGAAAGGAATTTGCTTTTTGAATAATTTCTTTCTTTCCCTCTTTCTTTCTTTGAGGGAACAAAAAAGGGTCCAAAGAGCAGTAGTGTATAAAGACAAAGCCATGCTGAGTATTGCATCTTACCAGTGATACACAAGTGTTAGTCAAATGGAGAGATGACAGAGGAATAAGGAAACAATTAAACTTCAATAAAACAAAATAAAGAATAACATTCCAGTCAGATCTAATCACATTATGTATAGCATAACTTTCAAATTGAAAGTCCATAAAACCCAACCACACCTCAGCCAGTTTGTCTGGCATCCGTCCTGTATAATAAGCCAGAGGTTCCTCGTGGCACAGCTCCAAGTTAGTTTGAAACCATGTCTGCAGTAGGGATGGCACTGAGCCATGTTTCCAAAGAAGTAAAATAATTTTTCTGGTGGGAAAGGTCAGGCAGTACAGAGCCATGAGGGATGAGATTCCCTTTTTCGGCTTTTTCTCTAGTCTTAATCCTTCAAATATATTTCTTTTAATAGTTAAATTCATTCACAAACAGAAAACCTGACATTGAAACAATGTTAGAGATCCATTTAAACTGACAGGCAACAGGAAATCCAGAACCCAGGCAACCTGGGTTGTATCATAAAACCTGTTAAGAATTTCATAGGTTGCTGGTTATCTTTCCTCTGTGCTGTAAGTCTCTTCCCCAAAAAGTTTTTTAAGCTCTTACCTAACACTGAGAAAAAGAAGGGAACATAATGGATTCTCATTCCCATGGTCTGTATTTGATATGTGCAAATATATGCATGAATATAATAGTTAATTTACATTTATCTTCCATTTTAAATAATAATCTCCTTCATAATGCATAAATGGATTCCATATGCTGTCAGACAAATCATTCCTAATTTTCTTTATGGAAGCACATATGGGAACTGTGTTGACCCAGGGTCAAATCCTGGCTCCATTGAAGTCAATGGCAAATTTCCCACTAATTTTGCAAGGGCCAAGATTTCACCCTTGATGTTCAGCCACCCTAATAATACAAAGAGCCAATGTTGTTCTCTCTTCTCATATGTCAGATAAGTTTGAACAAGAACTGAGTTATCGCTGAATTAATGTAATCCATTCCTCTGCATTTTCTAGCTTGCATCAAATTCTTTGCTTGGGGTGAATGGGATAGAGATTTACAGTTATAGTAGCCACACAGTTGTCTGTAGAAGTTATCAGTACCAGCTATTTCAGAGCCTTTGGAGAGAAAAGCAGAGCAGATCTCTGGGAAATGACATAAGAACTAGCAACAATTGGGGAGGAAGGGCAATAGGGAGCTTTCCTATGGTAAGAAGCATGTCTTTGGGAACTGGGTCTGTAGCATCTTTTGTCAGTTTATGGGTCATGATTGGATCTGGTCCAACAGAAAATAATGTTTTGTCCCATTGTTTGTTCTATATCGCCCTTCCTGGAATTAATCAGATGTGTAGAAAGTGGATTGCAAGCAGCTGAATTCTTCTTACAATCTGAATTTGTTCCCCAAAATTACCCTGTCATGTGGCTAAAATGGAGTCCACTGTGGGATGGAGGTATGTCCAGTCATTTGTCACCAGTGCAAATGCTTGGGTACGTGGATAACATTGTGCAAAGAGTCCATGGTATTTGAGAGACACTATCTCTTGTGGCCCATGTGGGGCAGAGATAGAATTCTTGTACTCACTGAGAACAAGAATAAAGTTCAAATTCCTCTTAATTTGTTTTGGATTTGCAGTATTTCAACATTCCATCTTGCACCTAGACAAGGGATGCACACTAAGGAACTTTTGTGAAACTGACTGGATCACTCTATTTTATCTCAAGATAGACAAAACTTTACATCAGCTATTCCAGAACTTGATGGCTGATATCCGGGACTGACCTTGATTCCAATTCAAGCATCTCTAATATTCACACAACTTAAGCCTCTGAAAGCTTTGTGCTTATTAAGTCTTTTAAACATGTATGAGCAAACTGTCCATTTTCTTGCCAGAACCAGGCTGGACATCAGGAGAATTTTCTTCACTGAAGGCGTGGTCAGGCATTGAAAGGTGCCCAAGGAAGTGGCTGGAGTTACCACCCCTGGAAGTATTCAAGAAATGACTGGATATGGCACTTAGTCCTGTGGTTGACACAGTGGTGTTTGGTCAAAGGGTGGAGTCGATGATATTGGGGGTCTTTTCCAACCCTTATGATTTTATGTTTCTATGAAATAACCAATATTCTGCATGACAGAACAAATGAAAATACTTTACTTAGTGTCAACTTGTTAAAAATATTTACCAATTAAAAATAAACATGAATTTGAAGTCAAAAATCAAAAATTTCCAGTTAGAAAGTGGAAATACATTTTGAGTTTCTGGTTTTTTTTATTCCCTTTTTTGACTACAAATATTAGTCTGGTTCTACTAAGATTCTTGAATCATTGTGGTTAAATTGTAATTTTGACAAATCAATTTATTATTTGAATTTATGAAAACATGTCACTCAGCCTAATTAGTTGTTAAGAACCATTGTTTTGGAGTCTTTTCACCAGCAAAAACTGCTCATTAAGTTAATTTGCCAAGTTCTTGGCTGGTGCAAATACCAGCATGTCTATGAGTGTTCCTGGCAAGATCTCTGAGGTCACCACCATCACATCACTGTCTGCTGAAGCAGACTTATTCCATGAGTAAGGACTATGAGATTAGGCATCACGCAGTATGTGAGAAGCTGGTTAATAAAAAGCTGGAACAATAAATTATATTAATAACTTGAATTTTAGCTAATTTGTCTCTGCAAGGTATTATTCCATTTTATTTTGTCTGCATTTTTATTTTCAGCACTAGGACATGACAAGTCGTGAATTATGATCTATTCATTCACACCCAGTTTCAACACAACTGGGTGTGAATTAATACTCCATAATTCATAGACTGGAGTGTCTTATTACAATTATAAAATTTTATTAGAAAATGTTTTTTAATATTTATATTGTTAATTAAATGATGATGAGTCTCATAAATTCTGGACAATGAATTAGGTTGTATTAGGCACTGTTCAGATTTCATCTGTTAGCCAATCAAGGTACACAGATTTCTCTATTATATAATATGCTATACAGTAATGTTGGGCTATGATTTTTCTTTAGAATGTGAAATTTCTTATTCAAATGGACTTTATTAGAAAATTTTCATTACTAATTTCTAAACATAGGGGTCAGTATGGAAATAGTTTCCTTTTATGAATGTTAATTCACTGGGTATGGGAAAGAGCATTTAACTCTTCATTTGAAATCTAAGAAAACCACAGGTTACATCAACCTCAGGCAATTAATCAGTGTTGTTTTTGAGGGCAACAGCAGTCTCTCCTGTCTGCTAACTTTCCTAAAGCACTTTAATCTTCTATATTTTGGACCTAGCTCTGCATTTCATCTCCTCATTGTGAAAGTCTCATTCCATGTCTGTTTGTGAAAGCACTTAAACATGTGCTTAAACTCAAACATATGCTTCAGTATGTCCTAAAAAGCTGAGATCTGCAGTACTCTCAGATACACAGAAATTGAAGATGAGGTGCACAGTGGGAATTGTAATTCAAGATAGATGTGGATTACATGACATTACTGGGACAAAGATATCCCAATTCTGATCATTTCTCCTGAAATCAGAACCATGCCATGTACATATATGATATGGAAAAATGCATCAGCCAGAGTGAGTTAGATAAAAAAGCTGACTTGTTCAGTAAAAAATAGTGACCATCTTTGCCTTTAAAATATTATTGGATATGCACATTGAGCAATAATTTAAATCCCTTCTGTATCTATGTACACCTTTTTTTCAGATTCTCACACATTTTTCTGACTGGTTTCTGTGAGAATTTCCATCTGAATTTAATTGTACAAGGTTGCAGATGAATTTAATGACCACAGAAGCTAAATTACTTTGAGTTAGGTAAAGTGAAGACCTGCAGAGATATATCAATAATTCACCTTCTCCCCAGCCTTTGACATCCTTTTGATTACATATGGCATAAGGGTTTAATCCCAGGCAGAGATTCACTGGGCAAGGAGTTCAGGGCTGAGTGCTTTAAAGCGAGGATTATGTGTGGCAGCATTCTTCCCCCTCAGGTGTTGCTGTTGCAAGAGCGCAGGCACGGTTGCCTACTGCTGCTTTATTAATAATGGAACACTCACAGAAATTCCATGCAAAATTGATTTTTGAACAGTATATAAGAATCTAATATTAAGTCTTAAAATGTCATTGAAAAATCTGTTTGTAATTTACTTTGCTGCTAAGAAGTTACTGCCCCACTATAAACAATTTCACTGTATTTCTCCCCATTAAACAACAATTTTTTCCATATTTGTTCAGCCTTCTTGCTGTGACATGCCACTGTGAGCTGATAGATAGATATTTAAAACCATACGTGGGCTCTGTTTCTTTTGTTGCCTATTCAAATAACAAGTGGAGATATAATTTTCATCACAGTGCAGGTGAATAGTGTTAATGGTTCATTATCTAACGCAGAACGTTAACTGATGAATTGCAAATGTACCGTTTGAAAAAGAGTGAACATGATTATGTGGCTGCAGAAATGATTCCTTTTTTGTGCTCTGAAAAAAAAGACTGTCAAGTACAGAGCAAGGATTCTGGCGCTGAGGCCCAGGACTGGGGAATGGGAGAGCTTCATTTTTGTTGTTTTGGTTCCAGAGCTTTCTTTGTGACTTGCACTATTTTGCTAAGTGCTCGATTTAACCTTCCATTCACTGACCCAAAACTTTATCGATAGAATTGCAAGTGTAACTTACATGCAACTCTTAATGGTGCACTGATTAATAATATGCATGTACAAATAAACTCTAGGAACTCTTAGCAGTTTTAAAAGGCTGAAGATATTTTTCCAACTCATTTCTTTGTCTGAAAAACAGACCTGAAAATATGTACACTGTTTGCACAGATTCCACAAGTATTCTGCAAATGTGTGGCATTGTTATTTTCAACATGGGTAACTGAAGCTTTTTACATGACAGAACCCCAAGGGAATGGTGTCATTGCTTAATACAGTGTTTCTAGTACTAAAGCACCGAGGAATAGAGTTGCTCGAGCTTGTTTGTATAGCTTTTCGCTCCTCTGTAGCTGGGCTCTGGCTATTGATTTCATTGTATCTGACAAACCTGTCACGATCATGAAATTCTAGAACCCCTCCACAATAAAAGATGAAAGACATGGTTCTATCAAGTAAACCTATGGGTTTTGTAGGAGTACTGTGAAATTTTGATAACCCTGTCCAACTTTTGCTACTATTGGTATGACTTGGGAGATGGCGATTCAGTTGAAGGGTTGTATGAATGGAGATGGAGAATAAGTTATTTCTTATTTTCTGAAGTGTTTCCAACAGAAAGGTTGAAATTTGATAACTTGGGAAAATACAGGAATCGCAGGAAAAGCTGGCTGGCTTTATATGCTACTTAACCATAGGTTCTTGAGGCTTATCTTCCAGAAAATGTTTACTGCAGCAAACCTCCCCTTGTAAGTTTTGTAGGTTTGACTATAATCATTTTGCAACTTACGTATAGGCTCTTGGAAAATGGCTGAGCCACCATCCAGCCTCTTTCATTGCTCCCACATCTGATCAGACTTTCCAATCATGGAAGTATATTCGAAAGCTTCTAATAGCAGTAAGGAGAAGTCTAAATTTTCCCCATTGAGGGTTGTTGCTGAGGCACCTAGCTGGTGATGAGGAGAGATGGTTGCTTTTAACAGGAGATTGGGTTGTTGGTTACCAAACCACTAGTTAGTAACGAGTTTAGGAAAGCTGTGAGGGAATATAGAGTAGCTTGCTGTGTAGCATTTCTCTAGGGAGAGTGAGGTACTCAAGTAGATGTAAGGCCTATTGAGGTGACAGGGCTTGGAGAGGGAAATATTTTATGAGAGCTGATAGCTGGAAATCAAAACTATCAGGTAGCTGAGTAGAAATTCATAGCTAGTATACGTTCCATAAAGTAATACCTATTACATAAAGACTACCAAAATTTAGAGACACTGCCTATAAGCATTGGAGCTGAATATTGATGCCGAAGGGCAGTAGTGCATGAGGAGTTCCCCCTGAAACAGCCTCTAGGAACCTGCTGTCTATGCTGCTATGTAATCCTTTGTCTCTGATGTGGGCCAGGACCCTGAGCTTGGTTTCTGCTTCTTCATCATCATTTAGTGCTAGTTATAATGAAATAGGAGTGGGAACGCTACACCTTGGGGATAAATGTCATTTTACACAGCTAACAAAACTTTGGGGGAGGCTTGACCAGAGATTATGGCTCCGTATTTTCTACAAACAGATAAGCCATGCAGATCTGTTTTTTGAGTTACTGTAACAAAACAGGATTTGTTTGTATAACAGAAAAATTAGCCTTCAGAGTATGTTGTTTCCCCTACATTTTTACTGAGTTCATTTCTGTCCGTCAGAGAAATCTCTTAATATTTCACATTCCCCCCACTCCTTTACTAGTATAATCCAGTCAAAAACGTATGATGCACTGGACTTGAGCTCCATTTGAATATCTCCCACAGTCTTTTTTGGCCTGGGCAAGTCACCCTCCTATGCCCACTTCTTACCTGTATGCTTATTTGTCCTAATTGCCTAACTAGACCAGGAGCCTTGGGAATCTAAGCTGTATGTAGACAGTAGCCAGTGGAATCCTTATTTTTTTAGACACTTATAACATGTCCTGTACATAAAAATATGTAACAGAAAGGAAAAGCTCTTGTAGAAATGACAGATCCTTTTCTGTCCTCTACGAACAGTCTCATAAAGAAACATATGGAAGATGCAAGGGGAAAATATGTTGATATTATGGTGTTCCACACAACCTTGAAAATAGCTTAGAATTGAGTCTTAATGGTTTGTTTGGTGTTTTTTTTTTTTTTTAACTTTTCTCCCTTTGATGAAAGCAATAGCTGTTTTTGAGGAGTACTAAAAAGTGCTTAGAAGGGATGACTTCTTGACTCAGCCTTGTATGCATACTGTTTGTTTCAAGAGTAGGAACAAAAGTCTGAAACTTGGCAGAAAAAATATGGGCCATAGCTAGCCTCATGCATGTCTTGGCTTCCTGCACTAAAACCGAGCAGATCTGTTTTGTTTCCTACAATATTTAACGAGCAAGAAAACCACTAATGTTTGGCTAATCTTTCAAAAACTTTATTGTGCTTTCACTGTTTAGGGGAATTTTTAAGTTAGCATTAGCATGAAAACCTACAGATGTTAGCTCTTTATCCTTTGTCTTAGATCAGATTTATCTGAGTAACCAACATTAAAAATGTGTAAATTTGTGGTGAGCACAATGAATCTTGAATATATTAAATAAACAAACAGATGAACCATCTGGAAACAAGACATAGATCTGAAATAACTATGCCAGTGGCACAATCCAAGCATAATCCCTGGCATAATTTACACAGAGCAACTGTATCAAGAGCCAGAAACTATTCTTTTAGAAGGCTGAGTTTAATAATGACTGCACATTATCATTCCACTTGCTGGGTAAATATTGACAAAGGAGTGACACATGCTGTAGAAATGTATCTACATCCTGCATTCCCTCTAGGGAAACTTCTGCATTCTGAATTTTCACTATGATTCTTTTTCCTTTTGTCTTTGCTACCCTTCTCTCATCTAAAGCGATTGCAGTACATGTAGCTCTATAACTATAGGAATTAGTTTGTTAATTCTGAAATTATTTTTGATAACTCATACTTACACATTATAGTGCATAATTGATTATGCCCACAAATGTTTAATATTACATAAAATTGGAGAATATAAGTGGAGAAAATTTGGACATCACCATTAAGTAGACCTTAATTTTACCATGTTCCATTAAAGATTCACACCTAATGCATCAGCTTTTCTCTTTCTGTTATCACCTGAAAAGTGTTCACATTCTCACGTAATTCCAGTGCGAACTACTCATGATGGAAAGCAGTAGATTTTACTATAATGTGGCTAACTAATGTGTTTCAGCTGGGTGCATTTTCCCGTGGCACTGGAATGTTTTGACAGCCTGCAGTTTGACTGGTAGTGATCATGGGGCAACACAGATTAGATCTTGTATTCTTTACATCTTTACATTTGCTGGCAAAGGTGAAACTCTTCAACAAACAATGCATCTTGAAGAATGTTTTCAGGGTATTTTAATGGTGAATATATTGCAAACCTGGATAGAAACTAGGTTGCAGTATATCTTAAGTGACTGATTTAAACCCATACCTAATGTATCTTGTAGGTTAGCATTAATTTGACTTGCTGAGTGGATGGAATTTATGGGTATAATGCATTGCACTAGGCAAATAAAATCATCCTCCTTCAGTAATAAAGGTGAAGGCAGTCTCCATGCTGGCAATCCAAGCAGTCTTCAAAGCTGTAGCTGTGCAATATCCATCCTACTTCTGTGGCACAGAGATGCAACACATTGCAAATGACCCGTCATGAAATACCATTCTGCGATTTGACTTCAAACTTAGATTGTTTTTATTTTTAGAAAAATCTCCACTCAGGACTTGTCTGCAATGCCATTCCCATTTTTCTCCATCTCTTTCTCCTTCCCAATTTTTTATTGTTAGCATCTTAGCTTTCTACTCCCTCAGGTATTTCAAATTACCTTATTTCAGAAGGTTTGATCACCGTGTTCCTCACTCTTGTTCTTGTCTCACTGGTTCTATAAAATATAACAGCAAGCAACATTAAAATATTTGTGCTGGTACTTACTAGTACGTTATGCAAACACAATCACAGCAAGTATAGGCTTTGCTCTGGAAAACTTACAGCTTTAATTAGGCTTGCAGTTTTAATTAGATTTCCAGAACAAACCTTGGAAATGAACACAAAGGAAAGGAAGAGATTTTCCACATTGGTAGCAGGGATAGAAATAGAACCTATCTATATCTTTTGACTTATTACAGTACTTTGTCATTTTACTAGTACTTTTTTTGCCTCTACTCTTTCCATAAAGAAACTGGCTTTACTTTGCCTTTCAGGAAAAGATGATGTGTTGATTGTGAAATTTCTTCTAGAAAAGCAAGGGCTTCACTTTCTGAAATGAGGCCCTGTTACACTTGGAGCTGAGCCTCTGCCAAAGACCTAGTTGGGCCTGTACTCAAATTATGAATATGTCTGAAATGTAGCCTATGGTATTGCTTGATCCTTCCTCTTCAAAGGGGGTTTGAGAACACAGTTAAATAATCACAACAAAATAAAGTTTTTTCAGTCTGTGCAAGTGGATTGGATGATGGTATAAACACTGGATGAGATTTTGCTTCATTTGTGGGGAAGCTGTATGTGTATATTCAAATATTAAAGATATGCTGAGTATTTTTCACCCCCTCCTGACTCCCCCCCCCTTTTTTTTTCACTTTCAAGATTACTTTATAGAGGCTGGCCAGTGTTTGTTCTTTCCAAAATCTGTGGAAATTATGATCTCTGTGTGTCCATTTTCCTGTGAGGTCAGCCAAAGGATTTTGCCATTGCTGAGACAGATTTTTTTTTAAGCTCTAAATATTCTATATGATAACAAATTAAAAAAACCCTTGTATCTTGCAAGAATGACCCAGAGCTCTGTGAATCAAAACAATCCCTTCCTTCACTAATAATGGAAACCTTTGGGGTTTTGGCAGCTGAGTTTTGTTTGCTTGTTGTTTTGACCCTGAACACTCTAAAGCCTAAAAAATCACATCCACTTAAGTGAGGTAAATGAACGTACTCAAGCCAATGAAGTTCCACAAATGTTTAAGAGCTTGCTGGCTGACTTTTCAAAAAATATGCTCTAGTTCGACCACAAATTACTTGGCTAGACACTGGAATTGCTGGGTGAAATTCTGTGGTCTGTGTTTTGCAGCACTTCAGACTAGATGATCACAGTGGTCCCTTCTGACCTTGAAATACATGATTGGGTGTTAATCTATGTTAGCAAAGCCAGGGTGAGGAACATAGGAATTGGGGCTTTAGCATATGAGATCTTGTTCAGTCTCTAATTTTACTTTTAGCAAATCCTCTAATCAAAATAAACAAATCTGGAAGGAGAAAAATGCTAGAATGTGAGTAATTGAATTAAATCAGAAGTAATAATTCTTTGTGCATCTCTGGTGCTAGTTGCTGTTGCTGATACTTGTGGCTATTGTGTGATGTCAGCTCACAATGAAATTCAAAACCAGTCTAAAAACCAGTCTGTATAAAACACTTCTGGCAGCTTATATCTTCCACTTGGGTGATTGGCTCACTTATGGGCTGGGCTTGATACAGACTGTATTTCTGCAACAGGAAAGATGTAGTGCTTTTTTCAAATTTTACAATTTTTGTCAAGTAGGTTTTGGTGAAAAGAAAGTATTGGTGATTGTACAGTGATATACAGAAAGATAAAAAGGACGAGGTGTTATATTTTTACCTGCAGACTGTGGTGAGGAATGATAGATAGGGGAGCTCATGGTCTTCATGTTGTTTCACTGTAGCTCATCCCAGTACAGGGGTACTATGTCTTAGGCTACAAGAGAACTCTCTAAATCAAGAAGCTGTAGTCAAGAACATAAACCATGTACTTATTGATCAGAACCACACAGAACTGCTTTGAAAGTCTGTCCCTGCATGCACTGAAGTCAATTTCTTCTTTGATAATTTCAACGTCAAATTCAACACACCAAGAAAGATTGGGACTAAATGGAACAATAACCTAAAAGGTCAGTGTAGATACTGTTGTTAGTTCCAGTAGGAAACAGCTGGCATTAACTCTAAAATAGTGTTAGAATTTGTGATATTTATTTTCTTGATTCTTTCACCCTATCGCATTTTCTATTGAAAGTAAAAAGCCATTGTAATTTTAGCAACTTTAACACAATGTAGTGAATGGTACAACTTACACACTTTGAATTTGCCGTACGAAGTGGTGTATAAAGTAAAACGCCACTAAAGTTCATAAAAATGGTAATAGAATGGTAATAGAAACTGTGCTGGGTTGATGCTTCTGTTTCAATGCACTTTGTTTGCCCAACGAACTTGAGCACTATGTCAGTGCTTAGTTGCCATAGTCCATTCATAAAAAACATTCCAAACTGTAGGAGAGCTACCTGTCTCACAAGTAAACATGAAGTTTTCATTTACACCACATTTTTTGGAAAACAGCAGGACAGTTACTGCACTCTGCTTTCTGCAATATGTTCAGTAGTAAGCCATTTCTGCATTTTATTAACCACATTTCTTCAAGAGTGTCCTTGGACACTTTCATAAAACTCATATGAATGTTCTTCACCGAGCAGGAAACTGAATGTCTTCTGCAGCTGCAATGGAAAGTTCCCATTACCCTGGATCAATACTAGACTTGAAAGGCACTCATTAGTTCTTTTTTCTTCTCTTTGATAAGCAAAAAGAGAGGATTCCCTAAAAGCTTTTAGGTTGTTACAATTGGTCCTCCAATGACACGGTAGTTAGTTCCGTGTGTTTCACTGACTTTCAGTTCGCTGGTTCCAATATGACATCTGCCTGCTCTGGGTTGTGTTTCAGCCAACCAGTTTCATCCAGGCCTCAGTCTTGGCTAGACATTGAGGTAGACAGGAAACATCACAGCCTGAACCTAATGAATAAAAGATGGGGGAGCTGCCAGGGTGTTCTGGTGACATCACAAATTGATCCTTTTGATCTTCTTTGGAGAGACAATGACAAAAAAGTCAAATGAGAATAGTGACAAACTGAGAATCTTACTATCCTCAGAAATGATCTTGCATTTTCTCTTCATTCCCTCTAGCTTTTTCATTTAGGTCTTGCTGAGCTTGGGAGTTTCTCCCTCTCTTTTTTTGGAGGTGAGAAAAGGAATTTTCTTGGTTCCTAATGACTTTGTCTACTTAACATCCCTGATAGTTAGATTCTATTTTTCCACTGATGCACTAGAAGAAGAATGTAATTAACTGTATTATCTCTGTGTAGGAGTTGCGTAAATCTACTTTGGAGAAGAAGACTCAATGAGGGGATAATTTCCTCCTTTGATACGTCTGACTCCTATTGATTTGAATCAAAATGTATGTGCATCTGAGGCACAATTTACATAGGAAAGGGCCTGAAATAAAATTTCTGGGTTGAGCTACTAAATTAGGTGAAAGAGCAGAAGACAAACCTTCCTTCCCATAAATACCTCATTTTGCAAATAGCTGAAAAGTGCAGGAGAGTAAATATTTTTTGAAGTGCATCATGTTAACAGGCTAATTCTGTGATTACCCATGAACTGATACAGTTAGACAAGTCAAATACAGTAAATTCTTCATTATTGTAAAATTACTATAAGAGTGAAAGTAGTGATAAATGGTAGACTAGTAAATATGATGTTTTTAGAATTAAGAAGCAAATAATCTCTTCAGCCTGCAACCCTTCACAATCAATGAAGAAGAAACATTCTTTGAGTAGCATCATTCTCTTGGCATTCTCAGCATTATTACTCATTACAAATTCTTGATCCTGAGACTGGCCACTTTTGCCATTAACATGCAACACCTGCCCACCCCCTCACCCCCCCCACCCCCCCCGCC
>JAWWMO010000178.1:22639847-22675548 GCA_035047845.1 Dendrocincla fuliginosa | reverse complement strand
AGATGGGATTTGTATTTGGACATTCTAATAATGTGGAAATCCTTGAATTCTGAAAAAAATGGTCAAAGTGTGAACTATAAACACTGTGATAGCAGCATCAGAGGCAAAGGAGATTAGAAAACTATTTCTATAACAGGCATGCTTGATGACAAAGACACTGTTTCAGTAGCTGAAAAGCTGCCAGTGCTTTGTGTAGTCAGAGCAACATATTAATGCAAACAAGTTAAAAATATGGGGTGCTGAGAGGTAGGCAGAGCAGTGGACATAGAAAAGCAGCAGCAGCAACACAAGTTTGAAAGGGTTGAGATTCTGCTGTTGTTACAGATACCCTTCTGTATCCTTCACGATTCACTGACAGGGAAATGCAGGCACAGTACCAATAGCCTCTCTGACAAAGTGCGGGGTCTGGGACAGGAAGATGTGTTTTGTACTTTAGATGTGCTAAAGCAGGCCAGGACTGTGAACTGTGAGTGCAGTATAGCCAAGGGATGGCTCTTGGAGCTTGATGAGCTCTACAAATGTGTGTGTGAAATACTCACTGAAAGTCTCAGGTTGCCAGTGGTCTTTGGCCAGCATTGTCTATAAACTTTCCGTGACCCACAGAGGCAGCTATGCTCAGTGAGAATGCTGAAGAGGTTGAAACTGAGGGGAGGATTCTCAGGAGATGGAGGCCTAGAGAAGGAGAGCCAAATTCTCAAAGCTGAATCTTACAGTCTGTGTAATAAATTCCCCCACTTGACTAAAATGAACCCAAACCAAAATTTGATCAGCACCATGTCCTCTGTTTTGGAACAGGAATGTGGCAGATCAGTTTTGTTCCTCTCCTTATTGTGCCCCTTTTTGCAATGGATATGTTTCATTGCAACAACTATTTTCTCACTAGTTGCTCTGTTAACCATTGAAAATGTAACACACAACCAAATATTTTGTCTTTAAGAAGTTTTGGAAATGTAAACGTTTCATGGAAAGAAATGAAATTGTTTCCCAAATGTGAATGTAAACAGAAAATCCATAAGGAATTCTCTTTTGGCTCTGGATATCTTTTATGGCCTGTAATTCTGAAAGCTGCTATTCTCTCTCCTTTTCCATCCCCTGCCCTCCCCTGGAGTAACTTCTCTGAATTCAGTATCAATTACTCTTGATCAACATTGCTATTAAGTCAGAATCAGCTCCGTTGTCTTCAGTGGAATTTTCCTTTCCAGTTTGGCACCTTGTCCTTCCTGGTACTCCTGCTACATTTTGATTTTGATTTGTTTGTCAGAAATGCAGCCAGTCAGAGCTCTGGCATTACTATATTTATGCTCCTAGTTACAATACAAACTACTAAACACTTTGTCTCAGTAAGAAAGAAAGGTCTGGTTAGAGAGATCAGCTCCTTCTGTTAAGGATCTCATAAAAATGTCCATATCCTGGAGAAACAACTAGAATTAATTTCATTCCTAATGTTGGTAAAATGTATGCAAACTTCTTGCTGTGAATTTTTTGATTGTTTTTTTTTAACAGAAAATTTTTCCTAACCTGATAACAGCTGTAACCCCCAAAAAATGATTTTGAGAAATCTAGAAAAAGGTCTAAATTGCATGTTGAATATCTGTTAAATCTACTAGTTACCCCTTGGAGGGCTAAAGATGACTAATTATATTCAACGTGTCATTAGTTATGGTGGTGTGTTTTATGCGAGAGACTTCCCTCTGAATGACTTCAGCAGCAGAAATAGGTTTGATCTCTAAACTGTCCAGCTGTGGTAACAGTAATCCTTAGTGTATCTACAAAGCTATTGACTGGCATAGTTTATTTTGCCTATATGGGGTAGGTGTTTTTACCAGTACCAAGTAGAGTTTGGTTGGTGTAACTTGGGATCACACTTCCAGCACACATAGTGACAGTTTCCCAGTAGTCCTATGGTGGTAAAACCCTTCTGTGAGGGGTTTGTCTACCCTCCCTTCTAGGAAGTTTGAGGTTAGGAATTCTGGTGTCATGATTTATTCTCTGATTCTTGGTATTCAACTCTAACCCTTCAAGGAATCCAGTATCTCTGATGTGAGCAGACACTAATACCAATTTGTTGTCAATTGCCTGCCATGACAGAATGAGTGTGGTATCGTGTGAACTCATGCAAGCGTTGCAGAGATCTGTCCCACCTTTTAATTCCTGTATCTCCAGCAGGTTCCAAGGGGATTTCCAATTCCCTTTCTCTGTGCCAGGAACTTTATATGGCTGAGTTCCCTTTGAAGTTCTACAGCCTTCCTCCTCCATATGAGTCTCTGGGGCTTGGTTGACATGTTTCCTCTGCGTTGTTAACTGGCTTTTACTTCCTCTCTACTCTCTTTAGTAAGGTATAAGACTTCTGAATGCCCTTTTCTGAGGCTTTAGTTAAGATATAATGGGACTAAAAGAATTAAAGGTTTTCCCATATGACAGCACCTCAAACAACAGAAAGCAAAGGGATAAGTGAGTGTAAAATGTTTTTTCACTAGAGAAATAGTGCTGGAAGTTATAGTCAGGGCTGTGGTACAGCTCTTTTTGTGGGTTAAAAGTAGAAATCTCTTGATAAATCAGACAGTTGCCTCTTGGGGATGAGGAAAAAAAACCCAACCAACCCTTTCTTCTTGGAGAATTAGAAAGACATTATCTTGTTTCTCCATCCTTTCTTAAGATTTAATTTTCCATTGATAAAAGTTTGGTATTAGCAAGTATCATAGATGCATGTTCAGAAGGGCAGCTATGCAGTGGTACACAAGGCTGCCATCCAGCTGGCTGTCCCTGCTGGGTGGGTGTCCACAGTTAAAGGCTTCAGAATGACTATGGATCAGAAGAGTACGGGAATGAAGGAACGAAAACTGAGAGAGCTTGCTGTTGTCTCTGTGAAAGCTCTGCTAGCACAGCAACCTGTTTTAATACTGTCTTAAGACCTCTTCATGTGAGCTGAGATGGCCACAGGCTTTTCCATGACTGAATCTTTCATTACTGCGACCCTGATAGTCAGGGTCCACTTTTCCAGTTTTCTGGAAAAGATCTATGTTTCTCTGCCCCTGACCATACAGTGGATACTGGAAGAAGATAAATCTTTTTTGCCCAGATTTTGCTAAGAAAATGTTCTGTTGGGATTCTTGGGTTGGTGTCTTTTGCCTGGGCTGTGCCTTTAAAAAGTGTGTCTGTGTCTAGGATGAGGAGCCCTGACTCCTCTAGGTGCTCTCACCCATTTTTACGAGTGAAATAATGAGTGTCATCTATTCCTGCTGTGCTGACTCCGGAAGGATGGGGACAAGCAGAGCAGAGGTGATGTCCTGGGTCTTGCAGCCTCAGTCAGGCATTCGGGTCTACTCTGGTTCCCATCACTGCCTGCTGGGCATGGCTCAGCATTTACGTCCCAGTGCCTGCCCTCAGTCCGTACTGTTTCCTGAGCTCTAGTGTCATGCTGTCTGAGCAGAGAGGTAGGGAGGTAAGGAGGCAATGATGGGAACTGCTTCAGACTGCCTTGCAGGCCTGGGGCTGCCTGGCAGTCTAGGACAGTGTGTTTTCAGGGCTGTTTCTACCTGTCCACAGCACAACAGACTAGTTATGGAGGGAAATTGGTCAGCTGGTATCTATGTACACACTGGCTGTCTAATACAAAGAGAGTTTCTTTGGTCTTTACTGTAGGTATGTCCTACACCAAACTTAGAAATACAGTGGCAAAACCCCTGATTCAGCCAGTATTTTTCTTTTTTTCTTTATTTTTAAGCACCTTATCACACCATTTCCTCTATCTCTTTATTAAGGCATTTTAAGAGTCCATTTTCACACCCTTGGCAATGCTATTTCTCTTTCACTGTGGGTTGTTTTTTTTTTGTTGTTGTTGTTGTTTTTTTGTTTGTTTGTTTTTTTTTTTTCTCAAAGGATTTCCTTGACATTCTAGTTTTGGGTAACTTTCAGTCAGTCTTCTCTGGTGATGACAAATATAAGTACTTTTTATATAAAACAGTATTAAGCATTTTTATTTGCACCATCCTTTTAATGAGTTAAATTTCTTCTCCAACACTGCAGTATAAACTGCTGTCTGGCAATTGATGATAAATTAATTTTCATGTTTCTTATATACACTCAATATTACCATTTATAATTTTTTTGGTTTATATATGCAAATCTCTGACTATCCTTTTACCATAGGTGTATAATAATCTTATGTCTATACTTGTGAACCTGTCCATTCCCAAAACAGGAAATGCTGACCTCAAAACAGTATGAGTTATGGATTTCTTTTTGTGGCAACACATGATTGACTCTACCCAGGGTGTACAATAAAACAAATACAACAAAAAATCGTAATGAAAAAAATGTACTCCATTTGTCCTTCATGCAGACAAGCGTGAAAATCCTATAGTGATATATATTGCATTTACTTTGCTATCAGTATAAGAGTATTAATAGATAATAATATTAAAGTTCATCATGATTAACATAATTAACAAGCATGCAGAAAGCAATAAAATTTTTTCTCTGTTACTGGAAATGCTTTTAGATGCCATTATAGTCTCCACCATCATGTATCTCATTTTTAAGACTCTTTCCTTTAGTTGGAAGCTTCCTTCCCTTGCAAGAAGTGGAGATGGACTGGGCAGTTCATCTGACATAAAACACCTCTGGGCCGGAATACTTATACAGAGGAAGGAACTTGTTCACTTAAGAAAGTGGTGGGATATGCTGCCTCCTTTCCTGACCATGTTTATGCTGTTATTAAATAACATAAATAATAATAATAGTAAATTATTAATAGCAAATTATACTTAGCATTTACATATACAATTTATTACCAAAAGGTGGAGTTAGGCCTTATTTGATCAATGCACTAAGCCATTTTCTCAGCATTTAAGTTCACTTTTTGTTAAGAATCAGACTGGCCTATTACTACAGTGTAAATACTACCTCCAAAACCCCAAAACAAGGGAGCTGGAAGGTTCCACACTTGTCATTTAGTCTGATGTCAAGAGTGGCAACATGGATGTTACAGGAAAAATATACATAAGTGCTACTGTCACTGCCAGAAGAAAACTTCCAAGAACAGACATGTGAAGTCTGTGTTAGAAGGCAGAGTTAATCCAGGTTAACTGCAGTTTTCCACATCTTTGGTTTATTGTAGAGATATTTTGAATTTAGGGGATAGAGTATGAACTATATTTTGAACTTAGGGGATTGAATATGAACTATCTCAAAAGGGACTGACTTTAGTTAGGAGAACGAGTCTTGCATTAGTGGTGGAAAGAGCAAGTTAGTAAGCCTGTTGGAAGGGCATTAGTGAAGAGTAGTAGAAGAAACGTTTTAGCAAGATAGAGGAAATCCTGTGGATGTGATGAAGCATTTGCTCAGCAGGCCTATGTTCACTGTTGGTCAGTGTCTCTAGAAAACATGATGGCCTTTTCGCTTGAGTACATTTACTTCCATCTTCACCCCTTTCATCAATTCAAGATGCAACTCTGACAAATATCCTGTTTAATCAGTCCTGGGAAAACTGAACAGTCATGCATTCCAAGTATTCAAATATTGCACTGTTGATCTGTTGTGTTATGGATGGCTTTAGAACAGCCACACTACCAGTTTATCTTTTGACACTGTGAAGAGTTATGTGCTAGGAAGTATGGCTGGACCTGCATCACAGGCTTAGTAATAAATGATGTTCATTAGATGCAGGTATATTTGTACAAAGTGAACCCTGTTCTTTCCAACACTAGAATGGGATATGCTACTTTGCAGGGAGAGCCTGACTGATGTGGAGTAAAGCTTAACACACACCTAATTACCGAGCAGACTTCCCCTTTCTGAGATTCAGAGGCATTAATTAAAGGAAGAAATTTATTACAACCTGCTCCATTATCTCCAGTCACCTTTACACATATGAAGACTAAATTATCTCTCTTTCTAACAGAGTTCTGCACACAGAACTATAGCACTTCGATAGAGACTTTCTACATTACATAGGCAAGCAAATCAGGATTTAAGAGAGACGATTTACTAGCTAGATCTACTTTGTAAATCATGTTTCTTCTCCATCTACTCTCTGTTTCTGAGAAGTGAGTGCAAAACCCTCTTTTGGAAAAAGGTATTGGCTCCTGGTCAAGCATCCTGGCAGGGACATTCAGAGCAGATGCCATACTTGTGCAACTGGCACTGGCATCCAGCTCAGGTTGAATACTTTCCAACACATTGTGCTCGTGGCACAGGTGTTGGAGTCTGGTGTCTTTGAACTCTGTTGTGCCGCTCCAACCTGCCTTGCATCACTATAGCCCATGAGCTAGCTCCAGGTGAGAAGGGGGCTGCTAGCTCCAGATATGGAGGCTAGTTGCATGGTTTTCTATGATGAACTGACCGTAACTCCAGACCAGAAACAAGCATCATCCTTGGGAAAGAAAGTAGCTGTGCTGAGCACATCCCAGATTGCCACACAGCTATTCAGTGTGGGAAAAGAACAAGAGGAGACTGCAAAGCTAAGTCTTACAATGAGAATAGTGTCTAGAAGGAAGAAAGGCATTTGATACTGATAAAATTCTGGAAAAAATATTTCCAAGTGTAAAAGCATCAGAAAATCTCCTGCTATCCTCACAGAGGCTGTTGGCAAAGGGAACACCCTGAAAGTTAGAACACAGTTTAGACTACACCCACAGTCTGCCTGATGAACAGAAGTACCAGAGAGACTTCATGCATGGGGCCCAGCTTTTCTGTGTGATTAGTTAGAACAAGTTGAGTCAAATTCCACTGAAAATTTCTGAACAAGCCATTTTTGGTAAGTCATAAAGATGAGTCAGAAGTTTTTTACAGGAAGAAGGGACATCTCTTGCTTAGACCATCTGGAATTCCTCCAAGTCTCAACACAAGAGCCTTGACTACCTTTCCCTGCAAAGATGAGGAGTACAAAAAGAAGCCATGCTCTAGCTGGGCACAGGCAGCTAAGCTGAAAGTTGACAGTGCCCTGTAGAACCAGCAGTGTCTTTAAATATCACTCAACCAAAAAATAAAGGGGCCTGAGACTCTCAGCTCTTGAAGTTCAGATCTTGCATCCAGCTCATCAGGTGGAGAAGCTGTGTCTAAAATACAATTTCTAAAAACATGTATTTTAGCTTTCTGGAGGCTGTAGTTGCCAGCCTACCTACTAACTTGATCCTGCTTCACCCTTATCCCACTAATGCCAGGCCAATTACTTCAGCTGGGATGTGTGTACTCCCTCCAGTCTCCCACATGGCTAGATTCCCCAGCATCTCCAGGAACGTTTTGCCTTCCAGTGGCAGGAGGAGATGTAGGAAAAAATGCCGCCACGCTGGGGGCCTTCCTTTGTAGCTAGTGACCAGGATCAAAAACTCAGCTCCACAGGAGTGCCCAAAGCTGCTTATTATCCTGCTGCTTGTGCTTCCGGCATGGACAGGTGTTCTTAGGGAGCATGGACACTTGCTGATGTAGCAATCTGACCTGGTGTCCAGTCTCTAGAAAAACCTATGTCTAGTGCTTGCTGCAAGCCCTTACCAGTCCTTTCTGGAACAGCTGCAAGCCTGCGTTTCGCATCCTCCTTCCCTTCTAAATGAATAGTGGGAAATGTCAAGGTCTATACTGGTCTCATTCTTCACTTGATATAATTTCATTGAGAAAACACCATGTAAGACTTTCCTTGTTTATAAAGTTTAGCAGGAAGGGTGCAGAGTCTGCCAGGAGACGGATCTGGCAGATGGCATTTGCCTGTGCTGCTTCATTGCTTACATCAGCCATTCAGTGCTGTAGGCCATTCAAGGAAGAGTGCTTTATGACTATACAGCAAGTAGGAGGGCACTCATGTCAAGTTGTTTCCCTAAGAGCATGCATCAATTCTTCCCTCTTCCCTCTTTGCATAGCTGGTGTCCAAAGACTCTGAGATTAGCTCAGCTGGTTAGAGCATGGTGCTAATAATGTCAGCATTGAGGTTTGATCCCTGAGTGGGCTGTTCACTTAAGAGTTGGACTTGATGATCCTGGTGGGTCCCTTCCAACTCAGAATACTCTGTGACTACATAGTATAGCCCTCTCTAGGGATGAATCTATCTCCTTTTCTTTGCTTAGGCAGAGATGTCCAGAAATGTCCTCCCTTGTTCTTGACTTGTTCTTTCTTCCAAGTGTGCTGAGGGCAAAGGAAGCAGGCTTCTTTCAGATGGGCTCCGTATCCTTGAATTCACTGCTCAGGAGGGTCATATACCATCTTCCTTCTCAGCAGCAGATTACAGCTATGATTCTCCCTGCCACCAGTCTTTGAGTTCACTATTTAGGCCTCTTTTGCTATTTATCTGGTGCCAATCCCAGTTACACATGTATCTCTGCTGGGAATTCTGCGTATAGCAGATTTTAGCAATCTTGGTTGTGGAGCAGATTATTCAAAGCATGAACCTGTGTGTTGATGGCTGAATAGAGCGGACATTGGTGCCTCACCCCTGGCTCAACTGGCAACTGAAGATAACTCTTCCTGGTACAATGGAAGCAACTTCCAGTAGCTCGCTCTTAATATAGTTGTCTGTGTTTTCTCTGTCTCTGCACTGGAGGTTGGAGGTCGTGCTTCACAAAGCATGAGGACACTGGAACAATCAGGCCACAAAATTTTTGGAGATAGATGCTGGAGCTGAACTTGGGCTTTGTCTAGACTGCATGAGTGGGCATCTTGCAGCATGGATACAGAGTTTGCAAACTCTTCACACAGTTGCCTGATACCCCTGCAAAAGACAAGCAGTATTTATTCCCTAATGAAAAGGGACTTCAGGCTGAATCTTTCTGTACCAATATTTGCTTTGATGAATAGCAGAGTGGACATAGTCATATGCAGGTGTTCTCATTGTAGGAAAGTGGTATTCCTCTCCCCACAACTTATTAGTGTTACTGGGAGCTTGCTTTATTAGCTTCCTAGTTCATCTAATGAATTTTCAGCTTTCAGAGTCTCTCTATACATATATTTCACACTGAAGGGCAAGGAGAATAGTTTTTAAAAGTACAGGAGAAGTAAATAATTCTGAGCAGTGTTGAACCCTGCTGCCTAGCCTTATGCTTTGTAGATAATTGTTCATTGATCTGTCTGATGGGAAGGAACTTCTGGATCTCAAATCAACATCCTGTTGATTCTGGGAGTTGGGGTTATTGCCCTGTCTCTCTTTGGCTCCCAAACTGTACATTTTTTAGATTTCTGTTTTTTGAAAGAATGCCAAATAGCAGGCTAAATAGGTCAAAGTCTGTAGAAGAGAAGGAACGTGTATGGAAACTTAAAACAGACACAGGGCCAAGGTAAAGAGCCCTGAGGAAAAGAAAATGCATCTTGCAGTTTCATTTCAGCTACAGCATGTTTAGGATGGGTGACTGATGGCATAATTAATGAATAGTCAGGATTACTGTGCTTATGTGTTGGCATTCTGTGCAAATCTGCAGTGATATATTGGAGAGGAAGTATAAGGTACCTGAAACCAGACAACTGTATTAACCTTAGGCAAGTTTCTTTTCCAGTTAGAGCTTTTCTTCTGTTCCAAAAGACAATGTTGTCTTCTTGCTTTGTGCTCAGTAGAGCAGTATTTTTACTATTCTTTATAACTGAGCGGATAAGTAGGAAGCCCAAGAGCTTTGTCTAATCATTTAGCTAATGATCCTGCTCTGTACTATCTGTTCAGGTGTTTAATTCAGTTTAGATTGCTACTTGGATAGTCCTTTCTGGCTGTTGGTTTTGATAGGATTCATTTCTACAGGCTGCATCCCCTGAACAAGGAAGGTCATAGTTCAGCTCTGAATTTACTGATAGTGTCTTGTTTTAGACTGTACCTTAGCGTTGGACATTCAAACAAAATATTAATCTTTAGTGTGTATTGATGTATCTTTAATTGTGATTAAAGATTTCCCATGTATGTTTTGTTGGTTAAAATATTCAAACCCCCCACAGTTCATAGCATAGCAGCATAACCAGTTCTCTTACTTGTAGGGAGGGAGAGCTAGTGCTCCATCACTGTTGCTCCGGGTAACTATTCTGTTCTGCAGACAAAATACCCTCCCACCCTGAAGTGATTATAAACATAGCTCTATAATGTGCTGGAGACTTTATTACAGCTATTAGAAGAACCAGATTAATTTGTAGGTAGATGCAAGAACTATACTTCATTGTTATTGTTCCAAATCTGAGAGAGAGAACCTCATGCCTTTGATGCTTCGCCATCTTCTTGTGTATTTGAACATGTTGGGCCAGACTCTTAGCTAGAAATTTAAAGTACCTTCTCTGATGTGCAGCACTTAATGTCTTGCTGCTTCAGACTGCATTGTTTAAAATGTCTTCTGCCACATCACCGGATATATTTTTCTCCAGTCTCTAAAACATGTTAGTTTCTGGCCTATTAACTCCCAGTTTTTGACTCAGCATAAGATATTCTGAGGAAGAATAGTGTGATATACTCATATATTATGTTCTTTTAAAACTTCTTACTAAAAACAAAGCAAAACCAAAATAGCTAGACAAGCATGAATGGAAGACTCCCCAGGTCCCCATTTCACCTCTCACTGAGAAGTCATTAAAATTGTGGCTAGTCAGCAAATCCAAAATCTAGCACCTGTTTGCTAGATAAAAACCAGCTGCACTGTATATATATTATTTAACCCACCTGCAATTTGCATACCATGTGTGGTACCATTTTTCAAATTGCTTTGCTCAAGGTGTTTTGGGATATTACGTTTTTATCAAAGATGAAAGACCAATGCAATACAGCAATATCAATGTCTTGAAGTCACAAGATTATATGAGGGTTGAATTTTTGATTTTGGAGTTTTTATTTGTTTCTTTATTTATTTCAGTGACCAAAAAAAAAAAAAGTCAGTTACCTTTTTTGATCTAAAATGTATTTCACCTTTTAGTTTACTGCTTCATTGGCTTTGATTAGTCACAACTTACTGAAGTGAAATGAATCCTTGTTTTTCTCTCAAAATATTTAGAAAAAAACAAGTTACCGGGGCAAGCCAATCTTTTTAAGGCATGTAGGACCTTCCTGTGATACGGAGTTCAGTTTGAAATTGTTTCTCTGCCTGAAAAGCAGAACTGGCATGAAGAACTACTTTCCCTTTTTCTGAAAATTACTGTCCTCTGAAGTGTCTGAAATTCTGAAACTGAAGTCACAGAAAATCTTTCAAGCTACTGGCATTTTCTGCCATTCTGCATTTTGTTCATATGCATTGGCTAAGGTCTGTCCTATAAAGTTTTCCACAGCCCGTGAGGTAAGACAGGTTCATTTCAGCAACAGTCTAAAATGGCATGAGAATATGGACAATGCTAGAGAACTAACATCTTAGGTCTTTAAGAGACAACAGGATAGGAGTGGAGTTCAATCTCAATTTCATACTGAATAGCACAGGACTTGACATTCCTCATCACATCTAATATTATATTCTGAATAAGTTTTCATTAAGCAGTAGAATTACTGATTATGAAATTGTACATTTATTTGTGAGATTCAATCAAAACAAACGGTGCATTGTGAGGTTAGGATTTTAGTGCTTGGTAAATTTCACTTCAGGTTTTGGTTCTGCAATAGATTTACTGTTTGTTCTCGGGCAAGTTGCTTATTTTCTGTGTGCCGAATTTTCATCCTGTAAAAAAGTAGAAAGGGCAATACTTTTTTATTCTTACCCACCATGATCAAAATGGTGATACTTTATTATTTACTTGTTACATATGATACAGCCAAAATCTTTAGTCTATGGTTTGAGGTTATCTGTCAAAGTGTAGAATATTAGCAGAAACTAATCTTGGATATTCTGAGTGTATCCTAACACCTTCTGTTCCATACCATTTCTGTGGCAATTCATACTATCTCACAAGTTGAGGGAATAACTGATAAGATTTTAAGTGATTCAGAGATATTATAGCACTAGTCCTGTAATTAAGATCTGGTGATTCTTAGAAACTTCACATTGTGCTGGCTTTTCCTCTTTCTTTCCTCATGCTAAATTATGTTGAACAACCATAAATGCTTTCCTGATATCTACTTTGCATATAGGGAATTTCTGAATAATTATTGCCAGGCTGTTTGTCAAGAAGAGAAGAAGCAGGTGATCTGCATACAAGTACGCTGGTTCATGTCGCAACTCTGGCATTAAATATGGGCTTGGTGATTCAGTACCATGAAACAAATTCCAGTTATTAACAGGTAATGGGCAATTGCTAGAGGTATGTCTCAGTCAATAACTTTCTGTATAGCATAAATTTACATAAGTTTGTCTCTGTCAGCTTGGACAAAAAGAAAAACCCAAACCTGTGTTAAAACATTTTGTTTCTCAAAACTCATCCTATTTTAATTTACAGCAAATCCTTTTAATATCTGCCTTAGATGTATCTTAATCAATGTCTATTTTCATCTTATTTTCACAAGGTAATATTTGGAAAAGCTTTTCTTATTTAAAAGCCAGTTTCTACTGCATACAGTTTATTCCTCATCTCCTTGTACAAGCACAGAATAGTAACTTCTGCAATGACACTGGTGGTTTCTTAGAAAAGATATTTGAGCTAAACAGAAGGACAAAACAAGGTCACTGGCATTATATATCTACAGTGAGGTTTAAGATATGAGTCGGACTTACAGAGGGAATGATAGTTTGCCTTGTCATGAGAAGACACATCTTCAAAAGGTTCCTGCTTTGGAAAAATAAAGTAAAAACCATAAGGAACCACTTAAGGAGGCTGCATAAATAATTTGCCATTTGTGAGCAATATATGCAAAATGATAGGACTGCAAGGACTGTATTTGATGGAAAAGCTTCTAACCATTTAAACTGCCATCCTGGTGTTTATTACCTGAATCACCTCCGGGAGGCTGATAAACACCTGTGATCTGCTGGTAATTCAGGAAAGGAAGCAGCACTCTGCATGACCTGCTTTTTTTCTCTCAAGCAGTCATGGAGTAATAAACAGTGTACGGTGATTTTGAACATGCAAAGAATATATTTAGACAAGTTAAGGCTACTGCTCTAGGTTTAATGCTTAACAAAGCTAGCAGCAGAAAGTGGTTTAGTACTCAATATGCTGTTCATAGAAGCAGAATGAAAGAGCAAAGGACAATAGGAGGTAGTGGTACTTGGAAGGTAATTCATTCATTTTGTTTCAAAATGAGATTAAATGGTAAACACTTTAAAGAGAAATAAGGAAAAAGCAGGCATTTCTTTCAACCTATACATTTTTAAAGTTACTACATGACCAGTAAAGTAATAATTTCCTGGAAAGCAATATTTAAATATATCCATCATCATTTAGAACTTGGACACATACTTAAATATTATTGATTATTTGCAATTGTGTGCATCCATGTGTAGGTATATTAAACAAAAAAAGTAATAGTAGCATGTCAGTGATTGGGATAAAGTGCAAAAACGGAACTGGAGTCTCTAATTACTAGTTGTTTGCTTTTCTTTTTTTTTTTTTTTTTTAATTAAGAAAGCCACAAGCAAATTATAGACATCCAGTTTATAGCATTGCAATCTTACAGGCTTACTCTCATGAATATGGTAATTTTTTATTTTATGCCCTCTTGAGATGTCTTGTTAAAAACATTTTATTGGTGATCCTAAAATTCAGTAAATTTGAAGCCCTTGGCACCCTGAAGATAGTTAAAGTTCTTCAAAAAATGTCAGCAATAAATATTTGGCAAATATAAAGAATATGCACATTTTTCCCAAGTGGGTGATATATTTTTTTTCCCAGTTCTTATAGTCGAGTGATGACACTGCAGTTCAGAATATAAGTGCATATTGATATTTTTCTTCCAGAAACTGCATGTGTTGCTTAGAGTGCTTCTCCCACAGAGTTATTTTTGTGCAGACACCTGGAAGTGGTTACATACTTTCTCCGGCTTGCAGACTAGTTTTGGACAGTCAGGTGTATGTATGAGCAAGTGGTCTTTATTTGGAGCAATTAAAATTCTAACATTCTCCTCTCTTGACATGCAATTACTAGGGCTCTGCTGTTCCCACTAATTGCTCTTGCTGGGGACATTGGTGAGGAGCCAATGATTTTGATGGGTAGTGGATTATCATTTTTACTCTGCTACCTGAGAAAAAAAATCATTTGCAAAATCCCATGTGTAATTAGCAAGACTCATGATTAATTGTCCTGCAAAATTAGCTTCACTGTTGCTTTTATTTTACTGCTTCAAATATTAATTAATGTTAACTCCTTTCCTTCAGTCCTAGCTTTTGAATATTCAACATGGCTTTGAAAAATTAGTTAGGGCTTCTACTTGCATTAACATGCTGGAGCTTTGATTTCTGAATAAGTATTCTGATTTAAAAGATCACACGTGGGTCATAAATAATTTTTATAGGAGGACAAACAAAGCATCAAAGCATCATGGGAAGGCATTCATGCACTAACTGAAAGTAAATTGTTTCAGTAATGATTCATTCCCCCGGTGCTTTTGGGGAAACATCAGCAAATATGCAAAACACAGCATTGTGTGGGGCAAGACAACTATTTAATGCAGCAATCAATGTAAATATTTTCAAACAAGTAGTACTGTGAAAGGGGTAAAAATATTGGCAGAGTTTGAGCTTCTGCAGTATCTGTTCTATTTCTAGTAATTGCAGGTTCTCACATTTTGATGGTGTAAGGTGGAAAATGGTGACTGGCTGTATGTTAATGCCATCTGCCTTAGTGCACTAAAAACTGTTCTGTAGTTACTGTTATTACTATGGCAGGGCCAGAAAGAACAGAAAGGACCTAGTGAAGACTCTTCTTGGGTCACTGGGATGCCAGTGAGTTGAATTCACAGGACAGCTCATTAAAACCAGCAGCAAGATGTCCTGACACCCCAAAGAGCCTTGGCTTCTGTGTTTTCATTGTGCCAGAATAACTCACACTACTCAGAAGAGAGCTCTTTTCCGAGCACTGCTGCTTCCTCCCAGTACAGCTGTAGCACCACATGTGAAGAACACCTGCACACCAGTATAGGCTGAATTTTGCCCCTGCATCAGTCCTTGCTTTATTTCTTCTCTGTGTTTTCAGCATGCAGCCAGATGAGTTTCTCCATACTTTATCAGAAGAGCCCTTGCCTGCCTTTATATTCTTCTCATTATGCAATATTCTCACTGTGATCTTGTCATACAACTCAAAGTTGACCACTGGAGAGAGAAGTGACAGCATGGTGTATTGGGCAGCACACTTGGCTTCATTGTCAAACTTAACAGGCAAAGCAAATTTGGGAAATTCTGTCTCACTTGCTCTTCTCTTTAAGGTGCACAGTGCTTCTGGCAGCTTTTGTCAGAATTTTGTAATGCAGTGCAAGACCCAGAAAACTACAGTTGTACTTTATTGTTTCAGTTCTTTTAGAGGTCTGTAACTGAGGAGTGATTTTGGCCTTGTATACCTGGAAAATGACTATACGGCCAGTCTGCCTATTTTCTGTGCAGCAATTCTGTCCTCCACGTCCCCACATGTGAAATAACCAAAGTGCTTTCTCACTGCTTAAAAATGAGTGCTTCCTGCTTGCAAATGAGTGCTTGCCCCAGAGCTGCAGAGCAGTTACACTGTTGAGCATTGTGCTCTTAGCAGAAACTGCCTCCAGTCTTGTCATGCTGCCTATTGCTGATGGCATGGCTTGTTCATGCAGAGTGTATGTATCACACTGAGAGAAAGCATTCCTCCATTGAAACACATGGTTGATTTTGCTTGCTTTTGCTTGCTTTTTTGGATCAAGTGAATTAGTTATTTTAACTCTTTTTCTAATATTGCCTTAGGAGATCAATGACAGAAAAATAGTGTTACTTTTGTAGCTGAAATCAGTTAAAAAATCCAACTTGAAATCTGACCTTTGTTTGGTCCTATTGTTCACAAATAGTGATTCCAGAATTCTTTACAGGCTCATTAAAGAGCTTATGTTACCTTCACATCTTTTTATATAACCTTCTCAATCTCAGCTTTAGTGACTGGCTTCAAAGTGCAAGCCTTTTGGCCCTATTAGTAGGCTCAGACATGTCCTTATCTACATTAAAAAGGCCATTTTATAGGCATATTCGTCCAGAATTTCTATAGAGCCCCAGAATCTCTTCATAAATGAGTGAAGACTAAGAAATAAATTCCATTCTGTATTCAAACGTCAAGAAAGGTTTCACATTTTACTTGGAACCTTGGGGATCTTTGAACAAATAAAAAGATCTGTGAACCTTCTGCTGTTCATCTGTAACTGCTTAGTCAGACTAAGGTGCAACCATGAAGCCAAAATTGATTCACATGCTTTTCTAATTTCAGGAGAAACAGTTGCGTATAGTAGTGGTTGCAGAGAAGGAAGCAGGAACACTTTGCAGATGTGCATGTATAGGATGCTTGCTAGAAAAATTCTAATTTTGTCTCTGTCATCTGCTCTTAGAAGCCTTTTCTACACGGAAAACTACTGTCATCTATTCTGATAAGAACACATAATTCTTCCTGTGTAATCATAGCTATAGAGACAATCTTTTCTGAAGTAATAAATAGTCCTCTTGCTCTTAAAAATGCCATTTAAAAAGTGATGTGCTGTGTTTACAGACTCTCATACACTGGTATCATGCTGCAGCACTCTGCCTGAGAGCAGCAGAGGGATTCGGATCACAGGGAGGGTCTGCGGGAAGGAGGTTCACTTAGGATTTTAAATAGTAAATATTTCAGATTTGGTCCTTTACAAAAATGAAGGCTTTGTTCTACTAAAGTGAGAGAAATTAATGAAGCAAAAAGAGAAGCTGAGATACAGAAACTGTGAAGGTTGAAACCTTTCTATTTCCACAACTGTCATGTTTAGTGGTCAAGTATCCCCAGGGGCAATTCTCCAGGGGCAGCAGGTTTTCCTGCTAAATGGAAACAACAGGGAGAGAAGTAATTTCATCTTCAGACTTATAATGCAGCAAGTAGAACTGTGCTAGCATAATCTTCCATCTATGAAAGAATTAATAAATCTCCTATATCAACAGACTGCCACATTGAAGTTTCTAGACTATACATGATGCTGCACCCTTCATCTTCCAGTGATGCCCAGAGGATTTACCCATGTAATTCTACACGTGCAAGGGGCTTCAGGTTTAGAGTCACAGGCACACTGGTCACCATCCGAGTTTCTTAACTAGTAGACAAGTATTTTGAGGGATTCAATAACTGATTTTGTAAGGATCTGTTTAGGTACAGCCACTTAGAAAAATTTGAGGGCTTGCAGAATCTGGCTGTGAAACAAAAGGAAAGTTAAAAAGTTCAACTCCTCCGTATTCTTTTACAGGATTATTTGTTTTTTAAATCGATATTTGCATGTAACATCCATTTACAGAGTGGGGATGTGCATTGATGATTATTCTGTTGTTTGAAGGTCAGATTCCATCCTTAGTTCCTTTTTTATAATTTCTCATGAGAATGTCATTAGTAGCTGTGCATTTGGCTGTGCTATAGAAAAGCACACTTTCAAGATGACCAAGGATGACTCTCTGTTGTAGAGCATGTGCAGTGTTCCAGCCAGCAAACGCAGCCTCTGAGCCACCTGCTGCATTACAAACATACAGAATAGCCTTTGGGGAGGCTTGTTTTCTCTTTTCCACTTGCCTTTTCTTCTCATTTTTTCTTCTTTAAAAAACACCCAAACCAACGTATAGGCAGAGAATCATGGCCTTGTCTTTCTCTTCTAAGCAATTATCCCTTTAGATTTTTCTACTGATTAGCACTCTTTTAGATGCCAGCAAGAAATACAAACATTTTAAGATTTTTAACAAATAAACTAAATGACAATTTGATGTGTGGAGAAGGATAGAGGGGAATGGAAGATTTTTCTCTATGTCTTATGAATTAAATATGGCTGCTTCTTCCAAATTGGCCTCTACCAGGAGGCTAAAATATCCTGAAGGTTAGCTAGAGCCCTATCTGCTGCTGAGATAGTATTTACTGGATGATGAATATATTAGTTAAAATTTAAATTGATTCTGTGGAGGGGTAATGTTGATACTATATTTACTACTGTGTTTCAGTAGTGTAGGCCCATCAATGTGGAGAGAGTTGGAAGAAAATAACTTAAAGGTGACACTATCTGAAATGCAGGAAATGAACAGTGCTTTATAAATAATATATTTGCTGTATTATGTTAATTTTTCAAAATAAGTTTAGAGTTAAGTGTAACGTTTGATCAGTAGGTGCATCTATACCAGCATATTATTAGTTTGTTTAGTCACATCTAGAAATATGTTCTTCACATTTGTGGTTGCCAAAGTAAATAGAAATCAATGAAAGTAGCAGAAGTGCTGAAGTAATTTCAATAAATAAAGCGCTCATTAATTTAAATTTCACACTTGACATTGTTACAGACTAATCATAGAAAATAAGGCATTGACTTCTAAATATGTTCAAGACACAGAGGAATCCTGCAACTTTGTTTTCAAAGTGGCATTGACATTAGAAGAAAAGACTGCAGCAGTTTAGGCAGATGGTAATGATATGGTAACCTTTCTCAAAAGCCTGAAGTCCATTCATATGGATGACATAAGCTTGTGAAGGGTTAGCAAGCAAACAGTATTGAGACACTGGGACTGAACATGTTCTGAAACATCAAAAAGCTCTTCCTGCAGTTTTCAAACATCTAAAAATATGTGTGAAGCCTGTTCACAATTTAATGGGAGATATACAGAGAGCTGGGGGTGGTTAAACAGGAAATTAGAAAAGCCTCATCTCATCAGAGTGAAATAAATATGCCATCGTATAAAAAAAGTAATTGGAGGGGTGTGTCAGTTCTGTTGATGTCAAGCAGGTGTTCATAAATTAGAATAAACATCTATAATTGATATTAGTGATAAAAAAGTATTTTAAATTACACTGAAGAGAGGTACCTAACTTGTCTCTCTCCCTCCTTTTGTCATTTAAAAAAGAGAGGTTTGGAAAATACCATTTCCCCCCTCAGCTATCTTATCCAGTACAGACTGATCCACTACTCACCTGCTTTTCTGTGATATATCAAAATCACATTGCATAGTGCAGCATGCAGTGGAAGTAACTGGGAAGAAAGGCTCCACTGCAGATGCAGTAAGTAGCTTTACTCTTAGGTAATGGGAGGCATGTACGTGATATCGAAATGGTGATTTTGGTTTGATAGGTGCAAGGATGCTGTCTCATTTCTCTTTGCTGTCTAATCAGTTCCTTAGTCACAGGGAACTCCCATTTATGGAGAATGGATGTACTTCATTCCCCCCCTCTTGAGGACATCCTCTCCTGCTTAGAATATTCAAGAGAATTCAGAATTCCTTATCACGCCTGACACAGACTATAAGAATCATGGCACACAGGTGCCTTACTGTCAACCCTCTTTAAAGAGTTAACTTTGCTCAGACTTGCTTTGAATTCAAGACCCTGCCAGTGTTTAGTGCACTGTAAATAAGATGCCACTAACTGTTGAGAAAATCTTTTCTGATCCTGTATAGGAATAATGACAAAGAGTTTAAATATTAATCTTGTGGTGTGTACACAATATGTTTTAGAGGAAAGGTATTTTTTGCTGTTACAACCTCTTGCTTAACACAGGAAGAAATCAGTATTAGTGGTAAGAATAGCCTTACATGAGAACATGGTGTGCATCTGAATGCACTGCTGGGGTATCTGAAGTCTAGTATTTACTCAAATCTTTGATAATGGATATGGTATTTCCTGATCAAGAAGCAGAGGACTAAAAAAATTTACATGCTATTTAAGTGCCCTACCATATTACAGCTCTACGTGGACTATTTTTTCGCCAGACTCCAGTGTAAATTGGGTAAACTATAATGATATCAATATGAATTTGAGACCAAGTTTAGTGAAAAACTCAGACTTTAATCTTGTTTTATGTATCTACTAAATAGTGATTGTTGGATTGGTTACTTGTGTAGGGGATTTTTCCACTAACAAAAATGTCAATAGCAATTTTGACTTTGGTTTTACCTCCTTTTTGAACTTAAATTTGTGTATAAAACTGTCAGACCCATTGAGCCAGTGGTTGTTTTATCTTTGCTTAGTAGAACTTGAAGTTACTATGTAGTAACTGTACATTTTACAAACCTGTCCAGTTCCAGATTCCTCCTGGAAGGGTTCAGACAATATTATAATGCAGGATTACATTCAGAAATCAATTTACTATGGCGAACTCTCCTATTGAATGAAACAGTTGGGAAGGGGATATACCAAAGGGCTTAAATCAGTGCAAGGAGGTGGTTTGCTTTCCTTTTTGACCAATGTGCCTTTGGGGAGTAACTATGTATGCTGCAAATTGCAAACTATTGTAAGTTTTCTTATAAATATTAAAAACTCCATCCTTTTTTTCCCATGAAGTTCTCAATCCTTCTCTTCTTTTAGAATCTTCCAACTAATAGTAAAAAGAAAAGCATTTATCCTAGGAAACTCAGAGACATAACATTGGTGATTAAAATATTATGCCAAATATGATATTTAATTTGCTGTAAACCTTTCATCAGATAATATGTCTGTGGGGAAAAAGCAGAAGAGTTCTGTTCTACCCTTCTGACTGAACTTGTGAACCTTTCCTGATGTTCGTGTGGAGTTACACATGAAGCATTGACTGACTCTATCCATGTTTACATATGTGTATATATTTGGGGCTTCTGTCCTGGGCATCCCTGAATAGATATCCTAATCTGTGACAGCACTGGGCTCGATGAGAAGAAGGAAGGTTGCAATAAGGGTGTCTCAGTCCTCAAGTCCTGACCTTACACTGCCCTTCTTGTCAAGTAGGTATTAGACTTCAGTGTGAGGTAGTATTTCTATCCCAAAGTTTGGCTCATGCAAACTAATTTTTATGCCAAGTATAAGCTTTGAGAACACATTCTGTTTGTGCAAAGAAGGTGCTACAGCTTCAATACCCTTAAAATAAGAGTCTGGAATGAAAAGGGGTGATGCAAGGTGGGTAGGAATAGAAGAGGCCTTGGAGGAGACAAGATGATCTGAACCATTTGCAAGAGCAGGTAAGCAAACAGCTGCAGTGGGGAGGGGTCACACAAGCAGGGAATGTGTGCAATTGGATTCTGCTTCACACTGAAAGACTATAATTTCATTTTATGACTTTGTTGACAATCCTCTCATTTCTTTTTTTATTGTGAATGACATCATCAATACTATGAGATGGTTCACTAACAGATGGCTTTTTACCATTTCCACTATGATACCCAGTGTATCATGTTCTATTTACCTGCGTTCAGTAGAGTATTTTATCTGGAAGAACTTCACTGTATAAGAATATTGCACTGAGGGTCCTATGTAGCTCTCAGTGGGACATAAGGCAATAAACAAAGCTTGGGTAACATTTTGCTAGCTAGTTAAGGAAGAAAGTGAATTAACATGTTTTGAATTTACTTGTTCATTTACTTGTTCAATTTTCTAGAAAGGAAAGGATGTCTCTTGATTGGAATGCAGTTCCAATTGAAATGGGAAAAAGGAAGACCTTCTAAGTCCTTTCTCCTTGTAAACCTGTTTTCTATTCTTTTGCCAGCTTAATGATCAAATAGTTTTTAACTTATCTTGTAATTTATAGGTAATTTTGACACAATACTTTTGGCAGTGCTACACTTATTCAAATAGGGCTGGAACTTTTACCAAGAAGAATCTGTGCCCAAGGTCTGCCCATCACTGAGATTTTAATGCAATAGCATACGGTGAAGTGTAATTCTCTCCAGTGGTTCTGGAACAGATTGCTGTGAATAGTTGCTCTGAAAATAGATGCTTTGGATTTTATAAAATGAAGTAGAGAAGGGAGGGTTTGTATAAAATAAAGGTCTATATTCATATATTTGCATTTACTTTCAGAGTCACACATTTGTATGTTTAAGTTAATATACTTTCCTTATAGATAGTATTTTCTGCAATATATCTAGATCTATTACATGTTTTTTGTGTTCTCTTTAAAACCTAGTAATGTACTTAGCTTTGCATAAATGTTCATCAGTTAATGACAAAGCTAATCCTATAGTGCCAGTTGCTTCTGACCATTCAGGTTAGTGGTTGGACTCAGTGATCTTAGAGGTCTTTTCCAACCAAAATGATTCTATGTTTCTATTCAGCCCAACAATATGATTTATAGTGACAGCTTCATAGACTCAGTCTTCTGCAGAAAAAGAGAAGTGGACTGGTTTGGTGACATATTCAAGGTTAACAGCTCCAAGCCAAGCGCAGTACTTGGAGTCAGTGAAAATGCTGCATGAAGGAAGACTGCACGCTTGGGATTTGTATGAAACAACTGGGAAAACCGTGGTAAGATTAGTAGGAAAATAGACTGCTAATAGGATTCTGTAGCAGAAATCGAAAGATGGGGTGAATCCTTTATGCTGTGAACATCAGATCTTTGAAAATTGTTGCCAGAACATCTTGTAGAAACTTACAGTTTAGAGTGGCTAAAAAAGGGAGTGGGGCGTTCTATTGATGGTTAGCAAATGTATAAGAATGACGTCTGCTTCAGAATGTTCCCAAGCTGAAAATAGGAAGAAGCTGGAGCATATGAGAGGGAAGCATGTTCCCCCTCTTCTTATTCTTCCATAGGCATCTGCTTATGACCTTGGAGGCAGAGTAAGGCTGAAGCTGGACCTGCTGAGCTGAAGCAGTTTGGCTCTTCTGAAACACAGCAGAGCTCTAATAATGAAACCTTTAAATAACAACATGCTAATAGGTTTTCTGGTCTACAAAGTGGGAATAAAATCTATCCGCCCTGCTGTAAGCTGGTTTGGGTGTATCTAAGTAATTTCCTCACTGATTTTTACAAGGTGATAAACTTGCAGACGGAAATTCTTTTAAGCCATAAATACCATGCATACTGTCATGCCTAGAAGTACAGATAAAGCCAAAGGGATGCTAAAAACAGTTGAAGTGCATTCCTTCTCTACCTGATTTTCTCAGCTGAAACTGTCTGCTATCAGTCTGGGAGTATGGTGTTTGACCCTAGCTTGTAGATATGGGGCTCCCACCACTTAGTCACGATGCACTGAATGGCAAATTTGTCTACAGCAGTTGACCTGAAAAGTGGAGGCTTAACCTCACACGGAAGCCTCTGAAGTTCCATGTGTCTCCTTTAGCTCTGTAAACATTCTCCACTCTTTCCCCATCTTATTCTTTACAGACAAGACTCTATAGTTGCAAGCCTGGTCTCTGAATTTTATATTCTCTTACTCTCTTATTTTGTGCTTTTCACGTTACGTGGCTCTAGAGAAAAAGGATGGAGTAACATCCACCATTCTTTGCTTGAGTTTACGCTACTATTTTCTTCAGTCTAACAAACTAATTTTTAAAAATTTTGTCATATATTTCATTATGTGTATTCTATGCATATTTTTTTATCATGCTACAGTATTTGCAATGTTACTTCAGGGTTTTCCCATAACAAATCTGAGTAATATAGGTAATAAATTGCAGAACCTGATGGTGCCTGATTGAAATATAAAGTTGTGAGTATAATACTGAGAAGTAATATGTATACTCATTATCTTTCACTGATCATCAGATCCAGAGAGCAAGAAATCACCCCCACAGTGTGAAAAACCAAAGGCAAAAAAACAATTGATGTGCATTCTATTAAATTTCCTGAATGTGTAATTTGCATTTGAATATGGAATTGTCAACTCTAGTCTTTGCATCACACTAAACAGAAAGAGAACAGAAAAAATTACTTCTGGAGTCAGTGTCTTAAACCTCCAACATTAAACAAGTGTAAAAAACATACTATTTCTCATCTTTTCTAAAACTCCCCACTGATTATAGAAATCCCAATAATAATACCATTCAAAAAATGTGGAAATTCAGGGGTGAAACACAAATAGTTTGTAAACTGGCATCATTGGTTGAACTCATGCTAAGAGAAAATTGATATTTTACATCTAGAGCATTATTTGTTGAAATGTTTTCTATTCACCTGGGCAAAGATGAGATGCAGAGTGTGATGCACCATTATCTAATGGTTCTAGTGTACCATTTCATTCTTAGAAATGAGACACACCCAGTTTCATATTTAAATCAAGATTTTAGAATGTTATTTCATTTATTCAGGTGAAAGAATTTTTTCTGTATCTGTTTCTTTCTGTATGCTGTAGATCTTTCTTGGGTATTGAACAACACTTTAAACTACGTCCCACAGGCTAAAAGCAAAGGATTCCAAGCTAGAAGACTAAAGAAACTTTGTGTGCTTTGGGCTGGTTCCTGAAAAATTTCGGTATTTCTTTTGCTTTCCAATAAGGGGAAAGGTCAGCCCAAGCTATTTCCACAGCTGCTTGTTCAAATTTAGAGACAGTAAACAGACACAGTCATGTTCTTCAGTTCGATTCTAGCAGATTTTTCTCCAAAATCGTGATGAGGAGTTGGAGTGGGGACATGACTGTTTATCCTGAAGTTTTTATCTTGTTTGCTGTACTGAGTGGAGCATGAGCAGCTAGGGAAAAACACAACTGAATTTCTTCATCAGCTTTTCATTTCTGTGGAACGTGGTAAATATATCACTTAGAGGGGAACAGTCCTCTTCCTTTTCCTATGTGTGCTTATGACTATCTTACACATTTTTATGACCATTTTGCTTGTTTAATAAAGTGATTTATTTGCATATAACGTAAGAGGAAATGGATCATCTGTACTACATTAGATCAAGTATCTCGTCTGTGCCAGGGTATGACCAAAAGGACAAAACAGGCCTGCAGTGAATATTCCCAGAATATTCTTGCTGTATTGCCTAAACTGTGGTACAACATCTTCCATATTGGACCTTTCTAAAAACATGCAAACATTCTGCAGCCATGATGTCACCATGAATAATCACATCTAAAAGATCAGAATGTTTGGTTTACTACAGAAATTAATTACTGCAAAATGTCTGGGTTTATGATCCCACTTAGAAAGTTCTGATTTGACTTCTCGAAGGCTCAGAAGTTAAGGTTTGAAGTCCCCGTGGAGGCTGGAATTGGTGTACCTGTATCACAGAGACACAGGCCTTCCTGTTCTCTTTTCAACTTTGACAAGTCACTGTAACGACTTTCAACAAAGTAATGCAGTAGGAGGATCACATTAGAAATCCCCCTCCATCTCTCCCTCCTTGCAGGCATGAGCCCTTGCCTGAGAAACAAATTCTCTCAACTTCATCTAAAGAGGATCAAACACCTTCTGCTGTTGTTCCCAGGCATTGTTAATTGTTGTTAATTTCCAACACCTCATTAATTATTTGCTATTAAAGATGTGAGTGAGGCAAATACCCTTCACCCATGGATAGTCACAAGAATGGATCATTAATAACTACAAAAATTTTTTACTTTTGAAGTTGAAAGGGAGCTTGTATGAAAGTCACTTTGTTTGCAGGAAAAGCCTGATGCAGCATCAAGTTGTCATTTCGTAAAGGGCTGGGTGTGAACAATGCCTTGACATGCAAGAGAAACAAAACAGTGAACAGCAATAGAACTGGAGCTGATGTAATCAACAGAGGTTAGAAGTAGCGCCCTCCTCTCTGCATACTTGTTTAACTGGTTTTAAAAAAGATAATTTTGGTTCAATACATGCTGGTGATACTTCCCATATATAAAAGTTTTCTATCCTATAAAAATGCAAGGTAAGGTTTATTCTTTAGCATATAAAGCAGCACATTAGGGTAGTATTCTTATTACAGTAAATCTGAGAAGCTTCAGACAGGACTAAGACTATGAACAAAAGTAGTAGTAGGACAGTCTCCAGTCAGGAATTCATAGCATAGATACCTTGAAACATCCTCAGAAGTATGGATGTGTTTTCTAAGGTGATGCTCAGGAATTGTCCTTTATCCTAGGAGCTGGGAAAGGATGCTTATTATTTTCAGGATACTGGCATAGCAGAAAAGGAATTTTTTCTGCCCCTTGTGTTCAAAGCTGAGTTTGTTGGAGAGGTTTCCACAATAGGAAGGTTTGACCTTCTTAAACAAATTTTTTTACTAAATTAGGTACTGCCCAATAACCTTTTCACTGTTTGCTTTGACTTTTGGGTCTGTTGTACTGTAACCATGCAGCTTTTGTCAGAAATCCACTAGATGTCATTCCTGGGACTTGCTTGTCTTTGGCTGTGGGTCCCTGATACTCAGGTGAGGTGGCAAGCTTCCAGGCTGTTATTTTCTGCCCTTCTCTGCTCTGGTAAAAGTGTCATCAAGGTAATCTTAAAATATATCCATCCTGGGCTTCTTTTTCTCTTTTTACCTCTGCCAGCTTTCACTTTTATCTAGAACATTTGGTCACTCACTGCACAGACATTTGGAAATGGCAGCTCCATGGCTGGCTGAAAACCATTAGTAAATTATAGCCTGAAACCCAGAACTGGATTATAGGCTGGTCATCTTTCACCATTTTAGCTGAAGTGACTGAGTAACTGCCAAAATGGGGCAGTAACTTCTTCCACAGCTGCAACCAAGTCCAAGTCCAAGTGAATCAAAGCCAACATTTGCCATTGTTAGCAGCCTGGTATATTCACTTTAATTAACTTTTTTTTCTTCTTTTTAAAGATACTAGTATATAAGTCAATGGTTTGCAGCAGCTGGGAAGTTTACACACTACTCCTCCTTGCCTCTTTAATGGGCTCCACACATTCTTCAGAATGGGTGGGTTGTAGTTTCAATAGTTTGTACAGAGTAGAGGTTTCTTTAGCTGCTGCAGCTTGTTTCCAAAGAGATTGTCAAGCACAGCCAAGTGGTCATCTGGGCAAAGGCTGAAGAATCCTGTTCTCTTAAGGCAAGTTACTTCTAAAAATGGCTCCATATACCATCCATTGCACAGGAAATCTGAAGCAGAGCCAAGAAATGTATCCATGTCTTCTGAGCCCTGTTAAACCTTTCAATACCAGAGATGTCTTCCAAAAGTAGACTTGAATTCAGTGAGTTGAACCTCAGAAATCACCTTACTAACTAGGCAGTGCAGGGGAGTTCAGACTGCCCCACAACTGCAGACCCCCTGATGCTGCAGAAGCTCATGTCTTCTCCTCTGAGAGGAGAATGGGGATTCTAATGTTGTTGGATCTCAGTTAATTATAATAGTACCTAAGTAGTGCTATTTTTCTCTATTTTTCTTTGCTCTGTGATGTGAAATAATGGAGTAAATGACACAGACTTAAATCTTTTTTTCTCTAAACCCTTCCAAGCCTATTATAAATTTAAACAGTGCTAGCTGTGAAGGCTGAAAAGAGCCATTAGATCATCTATTTATTTCCACAGATTGTGAAATTTCATCTCTCCTGACATTGTATCACACCTTTTAGTGGACCATGGGATCGTCTCCATAGGCCTCCAGCTTTGCTTTGGAGAGATCAATAGGCAAGACGTCCACCACTGTCCTGATTACTTTTCCCCTATAGCTGATAAGACTCAGTGATTAATGATTTGGTAGTCAAAAATAAATGTTTTCTGTAAAAAATACAGGGACTTTGCAAGCACTTAAATGTTATCCTCAAAAAATATGCAGTGCATATTGTGTACTGAGGTTTCGATTAAAACACTAAATTATATCCTATAGTCTTGTCTCAAATTTTGCTTTAGAACAGATAAAACCTTCCCAGAAAGCGTTTTCACCAGATGCCAGTTCTGTATTTGTTTTAGAAGAGCTGAAGTATAATGAAGTACCTGACTTAAGACTTTACAAGATAAGAAGTGCCTGGTTGGTGCTAAAGCTTCATTTTTAATTCATTCTTTATTATGGGAGTTGTTCTCCCTGGGAGTGTGAGCTGTGATCAGGAGCATAGCCAGGACAGATAAGGCACATGAACCCTGGCCTGAAAGCTGACAAACTACCACAGCTGAGCAGTCAGTTATACTGGAGACAGATCTCTTTCAGGGACTAGTTCAAGCTGAATTTATTCTCAGTCACCTCCAAGAAAGACTCACTGAAAATGGAATGCACCACAATGATATATGACTTTTAAAAGTTTATAATCTATGTGCCTACAGGTTTCTTTCAGGGGGTAATAAGAAAAGAGAAGACAACACAGACTTCCTCTGTGCATGTGCATACCAATATGTACACCTGCTAATACAAACATAGAAACTCAGATGTGTATATATAAAATGATAATTACATATTACAGTATTTATTACAGTGGACTTTAGACTTTATCAAACAGAATCATAATCAACTGGATTTAATGAATTAGAAAAAAATAAACCCAGCAAAACTGTGAAGCCATATAGGTATTGTCTTTAACATGTTTTATTGGAAAAATTTTATATTTGGTTTGAAAATTAAATTTTTTCTCTCAGTTTGGGTTTTTATGTGTTCTGCTGTGACAATTGTTTTCTTGTTTTCATAATGACTGACATGTATTGATTACTGCTTCATGTTTACTTTGCCTGTATTACAATGCAGTTCCTTTGTGGAGGAAGCAATGCACCATTGCTTTATTAGGTTGTCCAGTGCCTAGCCTGGTGGTCCTTAATGCTCCTGTATGCTAGTTCAGTATAATTAATGTATGGCCGTGATGCTTCTATTTCTTTTTCTATTTGTGCTGGAAGCTGATTTAATTCATGACTTCTGTACAGTTGACAAAAGTTGAATATTAGGCAGTCCTGATCTGGAAAATCATGTGTTTCTATATTGAAAAGAGACCAAGAGTAAGAAACAAACAAACAAAATTTAAGAAGGAAGCAAAATTCCTGCAGTGATCAGGCACAGCTACCAGACCTTTAAATGTAGATATTTGCATACATGAATAAAATAGCTGTGTCTCCAAACAGTATGCACACAAATATGCATCCAAATGAAATAAAAAATTGTGATGGACCTATAATTTGGTTCTTCATATCCTATGGATACATTCTCTTTTTTTTATGTTGAGGATGTGTTTAGCTTTAATCTGACCTGAGACAGTGAAGTCTGTTTTTTAATTATCAGCATAACATTTTATAATTCTATAGTTGTAAGCAAAACTCTTCCTTTGTTGTAAAACAAAAGCAGAAATCTTGCAACCAGTGTATTTATCTCTCTTTGGGGGCTGGGGGTTAATATCCAATAGCTCATAACATCTTTATTATAATGCATTTATAATGATATACTGGAATGATTCTGTAGCTAAGTATCTAATGTCAAAGACTAGATTTGGTGTGGTGGAAAATGTCGTATCCTTGGGTAGCTCTAGGGAAAATGAGACCTCAGTCAGTGCTTTCTGTGCAATTCTACTAACTGTAATAAGAATAGGGGTAATTGCATTAATGTCAATTAAGCTATTAATAATGCCCATCTTGTCATTCCTATAGCAGTCCCTCATACATGCTACTGTTGCCTGCAAACACTGTAGGCAAATGAGATCATGGCTTATTTATGTTTTAAAACCTGGCTGACAGCCTGTCTTGTGATAGACAGCTTGTCTATCACCAAAATGACTACTATTTTGAAGAGAAACAACATAAACTACTTAAAGAGGCTGTGTCCTGTTGCTGTGATGTTGATCACATCATGCTAAACACACAGCTCCTTTATAAATTACAGACGTCTCGGGATACCAGCAGGGCACACTGTGTCACTTCCATTCATGCCACAGGAAGTTTTCTCATGACTGACAATGAAGTTCTTTACAGTAATGCTTGCACCATCTCTGTCCACTTGAAGAAACGTTGTGTCTGTTGATGACTTCAGGTTTCCTGTGACAGGCCATACCTAGTTGTGCAACTACCCTTGCTAAGCATCTCTTGTGGGCTCTACTCTCTTGGCTGCGTTTATGAAACAAAATTCTGTTTCTAATGCCATTTAGAGAGTATTAATTTGTCTTAAGTAGGATTATCACTAGACAATTTAAAGACAGAGTTCTGGAACAATGCAAATTGGCATGCAATCTCTGTAAAACATGCACAGATATACATTTAATGAAACAGTTACTGGGAATTGATGCAATAGTTTCACAGAATCAAAGCCTATTTGGTGTGTTGTGCAGTGATTCAAAGATGATGGTCAAGTATTCATTATCAGCTGAAATGCGCAGAAAACCATCATTAGCAAATTTCAAAAATTACCAAAGAGGTCACTGTCAGAACTGTGCTGTCCTTCAGACCAGAAGAGAGAAAAATATGAGAGGAACCTTTCAGTCAGAGCTCATGACAAATGAGAGGCCATGGCCAATTCCCACAGGAAGACAGAGAGAGGTACCATGATCTGCCTACATCAAGGAGCAGGAAAGGAGGCAACAGATGATATGTATGCATTAAGGGTGAGAGAGGAAAGGGAAGTGAGAATGAGACTGGAATTGTTTGTGAACACCTCTTGATATTCTAATACTCAACCCCCTCCCATCTTCAGAGAGCCCAGGGTAAGGTTATAATAGGTGAAGTTGGTTTTGTAATAAAGTTGGCTGTGACTCTAGGCCATAAATCACAGGTTCAAGTGCTCAAATTTATACATTTCTCTCTTGCATCACTCTCTCTTTCTGTTTATACTTTGATTTGGATGAGTCGTTGAATCGAAGGCAGGAAGAGTGCATAATTCTTTCATCCCTATAGAGAATAATATATTTACATATGACTTATTAAACTTATTTTCTGAAGAGTTACATTCTATTTTCTTCTCCCAAAGAGAAATATGATTTCAATGAACCTGGTATTATTTCCATCTTATTTTAAGTGACTTCATACCACAAGGTTTTAATGAGTCAACAACTGCAGATTGGTTGCCATTAGATGAACTGCCTCTGCACGTTTCTATCCTTTGCACCTGAATCTTACTCCTGACTCAGCTTTCATTTATGCCTTCCTTACTCATTTATTACTTCTTTTAGTGAAGTTCAGATATCCCCAGTAATGCACTGTGTCTCAAAATACGTAAAATAAAACCAAGTGCCATCTTTACAATTATTGCATTTTAAGAACAGCTTTGATACATCCTTGTCCATTTTTTGTCCCTTTTGAGTAAAAAAATTTGTCACCTCTGTTAACTAGGCATATTTGAAACAGCTGTTTAAACTCTTCCCTAATTTTAATTTCTTTTGTAACTTCTCCCTTTAAGTACAGTCCAGTAAAAAAATGGCTTCTCTGTTTAAATAAGGGTCCAATGCAGAATGAGAATGAATGTTATCATATGAAGTGCATTTCAAATGTAATAAAGCAGAAAGGAGTTCCTGGCCCCTGTGTCAGTTGTAAGAGGGTGCATAGTGTGATCACTATAGCTCAGTGGCTGCAAAGCAGAAAATGAAGATTGTAAAAACGTCACATAAAGAAAAAATGCACAGTGGATTCGTTTTGCGATGCTCATAATTCAGTAATGCCTTTAAGTAGCTAGAAGAAATATAATAAATGTTTTTCCACAACATTGATCATACTGTATCAGAGGAAATATTAGTGTGCAGGGAGCCATGATTATGCTGGTAGTAATTCTCGGTGCAGAAAACTCCTAGAAGATGGGACCCTTTATGGGCTGAACTTTTATTGGCTGCAGTTATTTACCTTTAAGAATACGCGTAATACACTGTCCTATAGCTAAATATTTTTGTGAAAACTCAAACCAGCAACTGTCAGTAAATCAGAGAACCTGCTACTGCTTTATGGAATTTATGTTTTCTTATGGACAGTCTGATATGTTCTGAGATACAAAAAATGACCAATTGACCATGCAAACCAAATTTTCCTGCTGTGTTCCAAAATTTGGATTTGGTCAGACAGGTTTATTGTGCATGATCCCATCAAACCATTGCCTGTAAGTATAAAGTATCCTCAAGAAATGCAACTCAATGTTAGATTATGTAATAGATTAAAATACATTGATATCAGAAGGTTATAAGCAAACATATATGGACCACCATGGACAACCTCTTTATTGTACTGAAAAACCCTCCCAAAGTCACCAAAACAGGTCTGGGCTTTGGGCAGCGACGAGGAGCCCAGCGTGGGCTCCCAGAGCCTGTCTCTTGCTCCTCAGGCTGGCAGGGCATGGCATGGGTCAGCCCTGCCGAGGGGAACCATTGGGCACTGGGGGAGGCCAGTCCTGCCGTGCCCAGCTTCAGGGATGGCACCGGGGATCGAGGAAGGAAAGCAGAGGTTGAAGTGAGTAAAGTGAAAAGGTTCTTCCATGGCTGCTGAGGTGGCCCTTTCCCTGCACTGGAGTGAATAGAGAGGCAGAATGTGATGTGAGGAGAACTTGTCTGCCAAGGCTCACGTTACTGGTGTCTGGGCTCTGAAAAATCCTGTTCTCTCTAGAGAAGGCACTGAAATATTCATGTTCATTTATCATTAAGCTCCTTTCAAAAGGTTATAACTTTAAGCAAAGAACTATGCATACATACTTCCAAAGTGTTGCTCATAAGCTCAATGCAGCACTGCTGGAACAGGATCAGCTGGGCCAGAGCCTGAATGAGCAAGTCCACTGTGCTGATCCTTGGCTCAAGCCCTGAAGAGCATCTGATCTCAGAAGATAGAGACTGGGGTTTTTTTTCCTTGATAGACATTTTAGGCAAAAGTTCAATATGATTGTTTCCCTGAGCAGATGCCCCCTCAGTCTTGAAACTTTCTTTGCAGCTTTTATCCTGAAACACACTCTGATTTTTCTTACATTTGAAATAACAGGGTTGTATTTTCTTGCTTAGAATAAAAAAGACAATCACATTCCCTACTATGGGCCTAGGTTGGATACTAAAGGTTAGTTCTGCATGATCTGTTTCTTGGCTGTATCTGTGCTTTGTGACATGATCTTGGGTGGGTCATTTAGACTTTCTGTATTTTAGTCTCTCCATCCTTAAAGTGATTAAAATGATAAGCACATCTGTCAGCAGTTATCACATGGGAATTAAACAGTTAAAGGCCTTTGGCAGGTTGTGTCACAACAAGGAAACTGCAAGGCTGAGAATTATCAAGTGAACGAATTCTATTGTGCATCTTCGTATAAGATTTTTAAGCAATGGAGGGTATTTAATGCTCTTGTGAATGAATTACCATGGCAATACCTTATTCTGTGTAGTTTTATATAGAATGCATACATGTGTATCAATATGGGGGGTGTTTATTTGCATATGAATATTAGAGTTTTACATGCAGCAATCAAGAGTGTTACCTTAGTACAAAGTACAGCTGTTGCTATCACTTGAAAGAGACTCAATGCTATATAGGAGAAGGAGGGGTGGGATTTTAGGGTCCTAAACCAGCAGCCCTAAACGGCAATTGATGCCAAGATTAGTCACAGTCTTGCTTCAGTGGTGAATACACACTTCAGGTAAGGCGTCTTCTAGTGCCAGGCCTGTGCAGCTCTGCACACTCTAGAATGCTCTGAGCCTGGACCTCAGTCTTGCTCCTTCACTGGGCACTGCCCCAACCCCTGCAGTCCCCCGAACACAGAAAAGGGCACTGGTTTGTGTGATAAAAATCTGCCCATGGACACAATGAGAGAATTTTGCAGCAACTCAGGATGGGCTGCTCTGATTCTCCATGGTTAGCATTTAATCCAAAGGCAGCTTGCTACCTATCAAATGATGAAAAAAAAAAAGAAAAATGTCCATTTATTTTGTTTTACACAGTGATTTTGTTGACTTCGTGGGGGTTATCCGGATGTGAGTAGGGGGAGCTGCCACTGGATGGCACTGTTGCACGTGGCTGGCAGGAACGCTGACCTGTGGCAGCCCCGGCTGGAACAGGCGGGCTGGGACCGCCACACGCACCTGTGGGTGCGGGGCTGCGGCCACGCAACCTGCGCCAGCGTGGCAGCCTGCGTGCCACCAACACACTGCTGGCAGACCCTCAGCACCTCTCCTACCACCTGCATATGCCCTGCATAGAAAAACCTCAAACAACAATAACAAAACCCCCAACAACCAAAAAAACCCCAATGAAACCTCCCAGTGTATTCTATAATAGATTTTGTTTTATTTATTTTAATCTAACTTAATTTGGGTCTGTGTAAAATAAAACACCAGTAAACCCAAATACTTTAGTTCGTCTGCCCACATGAATGGTGGAAGCTGAATTTAGATCAACTCATTGTCAGTGGGACCTCATTTAAAACCACCTGGAGCAAACCGTTTTCATTTTCACTGCAAACATAAATGAGGCTGGTGGTTTTGAAAATAATTTGCTCTTTTAAATATTTTTGCTGCTTCTATTTTAAATCACAGATGAAATTTTGCATATAACTTCATTGGCTACTGTATTTCTGCTTGTTACTGTATTTTAGGAAGCAGTTAAAAATGGGAAGGTTGTTTTATTCCTTGACTCTAGCGCAAATATGAGGCAGAAATTGTCATTTCTTGTTCAGTTCTGGGGAAAAAAATAGTTTTATTTTAATTATGTTGAGAAATTGGCCATTGGTATGAATTCAACTAGACCTCTGTGTTCTTTCCTCGGGTTCTTTTTCCTTTTCCTGAATGTTAGAGTCCATAAACTGTAGAACAGTTACAGACTTAGATTCTAGCTATGGGATTTCTTTCTCTTCATGTACATTATCACAAAATTATGTTGCCTGCCATCTATGGGATGCTTTGATCCAAAATTTCAGTCATTGTTTCCACATTTAGGGGCTGGAATGAACATCAAAGAAGTGGGTGTACTGAATTTGCTGAATGCCAAAGCAGTACAATAACATGCAAAGGATATAAGGAAATCCCAAAGGTAAAATGTGCTGCCAAATCTTGCACATAATAGAAGCTCTAAAGTGACAGTCTGTCTTTGACAAATGCATAATGATATCAATGCCAAGGGAAGGAACTAGAATGCTGAAAGGTGAATAAAAGAGTTGGGAACAATTCACTACATTTACACATTTCCTCAGTGTGTTTTCACACAACAAGGAAAGCAGATGAGACAAATGTATTAGGTAATCATTGGAGAAGACCATAAACCTGCCGAGACTTTTAGCAACCTGGATATTTCCTTGGCTTGTAATGGGTTTTCAAAAACAAAACATGGTTAGAAACAATTCATATTCTGAAAGAAAAAAAAAAAAGCAGGCCATGAGGAATGCAAAAAATAGTTAATTCTCTTTTCCTTTGACAAGATCACATTTAATGCCCATATGGTAGTTGCAATATGCTGTTCTCTTTTCTGGTTGATGGATTCCTAAATGCTTCAAATAGTTGCAAAGGCAAGTTAAGGGTTCCATATGTATTCACCAGGTTTTCCAACACTGGGAACTAACAGAGTAATTTAGATGGGTGCTATAATGCAAAAACATGAGAATCACTGCACAAAACCTATCAATTTATCTTGTAAAAGATCTGAAACCTACTTGTTAAAATCATTTTATTTTCCTTTCTTTGAAAACAAAACAAAACCCAAAGCAAATAATAGCTGTAAAACTTGTAACAAAAGGCTTCCTTCCCCAGAATGTACAACACTCAGCAGAGGCAAGTCTCGGGTTATTTAGCAGATCCCAGTGTGTTCTGGAGTATAGAGGTTTTTCCCAAGCTTGCATGTTAATGTTCATCAGAGGGAGTCTGACAGAGGCCCGCTGAAGTGCAGCACTCCTGCTGCAGCCACTCAAATATTCAGAAGGAAGTTCTGCTGTAATAAAACTTCAAAGAGATAACGATCGAGGACCTGCTCTTCCCCCATTAGTTTTCTGCCCTATCTCTGGCAGCTGAATAGTCACCTCCAATAGTCACTGGTGACTGAAAGCGTGGCTGCCACATGTCAAGAGTACTGCTCAGGTGGCAGGTACATAGCCAGCCAGCCAGCATTTTGGCCAGGTGACAGCCATATTCTGGTCATATGATAAAAAAGAAAAAAGAAAAGAAAAGAAAAGAAAAGAAAAGAAAAGAAAAGAAAAGAAAAGAAAAGAAAAGAAAAGAAAAG
>JAWWMO010000178.1:22551511-22630406 GCA_035047845.1 Dendrocincla fuliginosa | reverse complement strand
GGCAATATGAAACTCTAAGACAGCTTTGAATCCCTATCTCAGATCCCTGTAGATTTAATAAACAGAGAAGGGAACTGTGATTTGTTACTTGCCTGAATAAAGACAGGGCACTACCCTTTATGAGAGCTGGAACTTGCTGAATAGGAACTGAAGAGTCAAAATGAAAATTTTATGAACCTCCTCATTAACACCATCAAAACCAACATATGGATATTGACAGACATTTAAAAAGGGAGAGAAGCTGATATTTGGGCCAAATGACAATACCTAGGAAAATCTTAAACCATATAGACACCAGTCATAAATCCAGATTCAAGGGAAGTGTTTCATAATTAGGTATTTTAGCAAAGGAAAACCAGCAAATAAGGAAAGATGTAGGCAGACACTAGGAAAGAGGTCAGGAGCAGAATCCATTGGGGCAGAGAACGGAGTGGAAGGCCAGATTAGAAAAAAATGCACAGAGAGTATTTGTTCTTATTCTTCTGATTTTGGATTAACTCTTTGTAAGTGTGACTGGAACAATATATTCTGAATAATATGAATTCCTCCCTCTGACAGAATTGAAGCTAGAGATTCCTGAATGTTGGGCAATTTTAGCTACTGTTTTAATCTTTAGGAGAATTTCAACTGGATTAAGTGTCTGAACACCATTAATTAAAAAATTTCACTAGAATTTTATGTTAGTGATTTTATGTTCCAATTAAATGAATTTGATACAGGAACCTTCAAATTATGTTTTTTGGAAAAGATTTTTTCTGTATTCTGAAGTAATGAAAATATTCATCAAACCCACAAGACACCTCTTTCTTGCTACCTTGGATTCTAACACTCCTATGAGGTGTCCTGGGGGGACATTAGGTATTTTAAAAGCAGATTTAGATTTTGAAAAATAAGGCCTCAGCAGCTAAGTGATTATTGATGAATAGTACTGTGTAAAAATCCTAAATACGCTGTTCTAATGGAGCCAAACTGAGTACTTAATTTGAGTAAATCATGAATTAACTCAAAAATAAAGTGACTTAGAATTTGATCTGTATTTTTTTACTGACCATTAATCCTGAAGAGCTATGTAAAAACTGAGGAAACAGCAAAGGATCTTCTCAGTAGATCACGATTTTCTGGGAAAACCTTTGTTCTCTGCCAGAAGTTTCCCATACAACTATTTTCATCCTTCCTTAAGGGGCAGATTGTGTTCTCATCTCAAAGTACATTTTAATGCAAATTTTCTCCCACAAAAGTGAGTTAGTTACAGGTGGGTAACTTTATCATGTAATAATAATTGTTTGAGGGGAAAAAAAGCCTTCGAAAAAACTAACAACAAAAAAAAAGAAAAAAGCATGTTATTGCACTGTAGCAAGAACTAATAATTAATAAAACTGTGAAGTAAAATGGTCCCCTGCAGCCCTTAAACCAAATAAATTCATCATAAGCAGGAACAATTCTGCAAGAAAATAACATTAAAATTAGTACTATTTGAAATGTACTTACAGTTCCTGCAGTTCCTTTGTTTAATGAATACATTTCAAACACCAGTGGCACACTCGAAGATTGACTCGAACTCCCTCTTAGTATTGCTTTGAAGTTAATGGCAAACAGGATTTTACCTCACCTCCCGAGCTCTATATTACATCTTTAACTAGCTAAATAAATACCTGGTGCAGTTTAACAGTGCAGTGTCACATTCTTCTTTTTCAGCAATGATGTTTAGAGGGTTTCTGTCCTCAGCTGATTTTGCCTGACCTGCACCTGCCTCACCAGTTGTTTCAATACAAATCCTTTTAAAGAGGTGTAGGAAAATAGGTGAGGGAGCGAGTTCAAATTAAAATATTTATCTGCTTTTACCTACATTTTCAGTGCTATTTTAAACTGAAACCCTGTTCCTTGAGCCAGCTCCTAGGTGTCCCTAAAAGCAATCTTGTCTGCACAAGGGAAAGGAATGAGAGTTGTGAGCAAAGGAAGAGAGAGTTCCTTACTCTGGAATTGTGACTGAAAATCAGAGACTACAGCTGTATAGCTGCCTAAAGCAGAAAAAAAAAAGGACTTGGCACCAGAGCTTTAGTTTAAAAAGATAAGAAAAAGAAGACAGGAATGATTAATTCACTAGAAGTACAGTAGAATACAATAAGCTCCCATCAATGCACCTGTTCCCCAATTTTTGGCACAGCATAAAATAAGAGATTAAATATTTCTGCCTATATATTATCTGGTGGAGTGTGTGTGTGTGTGTGAGAACACACATATGCAAGCAGGCGCTTGTGAAAGTATCTTTTTTTCCCTTCTGGTTATGGTGCTTGGCACGGGAACTGAGTGGAGAGGCCTGGAAGCAGGCTGTGGAGGTGGCTACTGACAGGTAAGATGCTGCTGGATCTGGTCCTGTCAACAACAGCCAGAAGAGATTTCTAGAAATGAGGGTTTGGGTGTGGTTTTGATGTAAGATATGTATCTGGATAATTAAACTGAGGAAAGTAGATTCATTTAGGGGAATGGAACTGTGACAAGTTTTGTCAACTTTGATTCCATCTGTATAACTTTTTTGAGATGGTGTTTTTAAACAGGGATTTAAACATGTAAATTGGCCTAACTCCCTTCCCATCTGTAGTCTGCACAATGCAAACACCCTCTCAGAAACACAGAGATCTCACTCTTGACCCTCTAAAGCAGAATTGAAAATATTTAGATTACAATTATTTTCTGTGGGTTCATGTGACAACCTGATATGGTTTTTTTGTATGAATGGCTTCCTAAGGTTATAATTCTATATCATTTATTAGGGTTGCATTAATTTCTTTCTAAGTCTTGAAAGTAAGTGGTTGATTTAATTGGTTTTCAAGGAGCTGTTCAGTTCATTTGCTGTTGTTATGAGACATGTATCATTTCTCATTTAATTATTTTTGTTTCAGCACAAAAGTTACTGCCTGCTTTCTGAGGTAGCTCCTATCCTTGTCTTATAGCTGCATGTGTGACTGATGTAACCTCGTCTGGAGGGCACTTTTTAGAGTCAGTAGATTTGTCTTTAAATTTCTATGTGAGGTTGTGTGAACAGGAGTAGGGAATAGAAATCCAACTTACATTTTTTGTAAGTTCTATTATTTATTTTAAAAATAATTTATTTGGCAACCCATAGGCTTGGCTAGATCCTGCAAGAATGGCTATGTGAGAAACACCTCCTTTCAGTTTGGCTCTCAGCATCCCTGGATGCACTGAGCATCCTTTGGAGGATGTGTCCCATGCCAGCTGGGGCAGCTGCCCTGCCTGCTGGAGGCATGAAAGCAGCAGATCTTCCACAGTTGCTCTTTCCAAAACAGTTGGGTGCTCACGGTGAGCCCAAAGCTTGCTCAGGTTTTCTGTCCCTGCTACTCACCCCTCCGACTCTCCCAGCTCTGCCCTCTCTGTGTTCGGTACTTTGCCAACATGTTCTAGGGGTAATGGACATCTGCAACAACCCAGTTCTTTTTGACACTGACCGAGCAGGAGATACTCCCACAAGCTGCTGAGCTGATGGTAACTGCAAGGAGGGCTGGCCAGCAGAGCTGGGGCACAGTGAGCAGCTTTGGTGGAGTAAAGAGCTGGTGAGGCAAGAGCAGCTCCAGAACCTGTGAACCAGCCCAGGGTGTGATGTGTAGGGGATGAAGCTGCAGATTTTTTGTCCTCCCATATTCCTTTCTATGTGGGCTAAACAGTCAGGCAGCCTCATATGAGGGTGATAGGAAAGTCAGGCAGCCTCATATGAGGGTGATAGCCACCATATGAGGGTGGATTCACGAAATGGACTTTTCTGACAAGTGCTTTCCACAATGCAACTATTATTTTCTAACTGCTTTACATCCTAACCAGCCCTGTACTGCTCTAGATATTTCCTCAGCAACACTGTACTATCTTATATGAAGGCTATTAGCCCTGTTTCAATTATGTTTGTTTATTGATGTGGGGGGTTTTGGTGGGTTTTTTTAGGTTGTTTTTTTTTTCTTTGGCAGAACTATACATGTTTTCAATAATATACTAGATTTTTTTATCTGTTAGCTCTTTGGGCAAAAAAATCCCATTTGATTAGGTGTTAGCCTTATCTTTATTCATCACTTTTTTATTTTTCCTCCCCAGTTTCCAAATTGGCAAAAAATACTTGAGTTCAGAACTATCACATTGAAGTCCACCAGTGTTTTATTCAGATTTGAACGAGTGAAGACAAATTTTATAATTCCTAGATAGAGGGACAAGATAGAAAGTAGCTGATAAATGACTGTTATTCTGTTCTTTTCAGACTCAGAAGACAGAAATAATTTTCTCTAAGTGTACTGCTATTATTATTAAGCTCTTTAAAAAACAGAATCTCTTCTACCAAGCTGGAGACGGTACCTCTGCTGGGTTTTCATTTTATGTGCTTATGTATGTATGAACTGCAGGTGACTCTTCAATAAATCCATTTTTCTTGTCATTAATATTAGAAGATTTTCAACTTCCACTTGCATGCTTTATTTATGATCAAGTTCTTGCAATCAGAAATGTGATCTTTAATAAAATGAAATGTATGTGTCTGATGGAAAGAAGCATTAATCATGCAGAAAGCAACCAATACACATTTATTTCCCTTTGCCATATTGTCACATTGCATTTCTATAGGTTAATCATGATTTGTAAGTACTATGTAAACATATTTTCAAAGAAGTGCTCTCCCTTAATGCACTGTGAGTCCAAATAAACAAGAGTATATTCAGTTCTCTCTTCTGTTCAGAGAGCAGGGCAACTCAACGTCCATTTACCTCTGCTTTCCTTCTAGGTATTCTGTTATTTTGCATGTTGTGGATTCCAAACTGATAGATGTGAAGTTCCTGAATGGAAACATTTTAAACATCAGTATCACAGTGAAGGGATTCTAATTTTCCATAATCTTACTGAAAGTTAGCGCATTTTTTGCAATAGTCGTTAATGCTCTCTTGAATGCATAGAAATTGTCTGTATTGGTATTTCATTTATTTACACTATTGCATTGTGATTAAACCCCATCTCCCGCAACACAACTTATTTGCAAATTTCCTAATATTCTACTTAAGATAACTTCGGATGATAATTTAGCTGTTAACTCATTTTAGAGCTTGTTCTTTTTGCAATGAACATTTTGAGAACCATGTTTCCACTGAGTGAACTGCACCATATTTAAATCATACAAATATGAACTGCATAAATTTTAAAAGTACATTCATAGCAGATCTGTAACAGCCAAGAAACTGTGAATGAAAAATGACTTAATAATTCTTTGAATAGTTGCATTAATTTCTACAGGAATTAATTGCAGTTATCATTTTGCCACTAATCAGTTGAAACTCACACGCCCACACAAAATGTAAAGTGGCCCACAGAGTTTTCTGTCGTGGATCAGTTTGGCACTGCCATGCACAGCTGACCCACGTTGACCGCTCAAGCAGCAGAGAAAGGGTAACAGGCTCAGGTGTGTCTGGGCAGTGCAGCTCAGCCCTCAAATGCTATGCACTTTGTGTTACCCAAACAGATTAAAATATGGAAATCGGACAAAGCCCTGCCGAGTGTCACTGATGGAGCACCGTCAGGCAGACACAAAGGCTTTTGGTGCTGGATGTGTCTGCCAGCCCCTGATAGCTCCCATCACCTGTCCCTCCTGCCTGTGCAGCATCTGCCGCATACATCATAATGTCACCTGGATGTTTGATGAAGCTGCAGAAACATGGAATGGTCCTGGTGCTGGAGAACCTGTGGGCCTTTGGCACGGGAATGATTTTAACGTGCTGAGTGTAATCAACATGAACTTGAACACAGGTAAGCCTGAAAGCTTAAGTGCCCTGAGATTTTCACGGCTGGGGTGCTGTGGTTGGAGATGGGCAACTGAGGATCTAAGCTTTGAACTTGGATGCCTACAATGGCAACTGGACCCTATATCCACCTGAATCCCACCCTCAGTGAACTAGAAGATTGCTGCTGTAGGAAAAGCCCTGAGGATAAGATCCTTCAGCATAGTACCACTGAGTGTATTGAAGCTGGCATAATTTACACCACAAGAGGATTTGGCCCTCTGTCTTTAGTCAAATCAGCACATAGCTGGTATAGAGGCAGCTCATTATGGAGGAGCCATATTCACCCATGTTCTCTCTCTGGGAGGTCCTACTCTTCTTTCATTTCTGAACCTGTGTCAGTGCTGAATAAAGGTCACTGCCACTTAGGAAAGAAGTAAGTTTTGTAGACTGAAGCTACACAACAGAAACTATGGTGTCTGAGGTTCCTCTCTGCGCTGGGGGCTGTATTTGGGAGGGAGGGGTTGCAAAGCCCTGCAGCTTGCCAGGGTGAATATTTGTGTAATCTAAGGATCTTTCTCTTCCATTCTTTTTGTTTTTCCAACCCTCACATTTATTTTCTTCATCTCTTCCTCTCTTGCTCAGTTAAAGGACTGTTCCTATTCAGCAGCTTAGTCAAGATCCCTTCACGACTGTCGCTTAGTGAAATACATTGCTGCAGGCATAGCAGGACAAGCAGAGCTCTTGAATAACTGATGGGTGAAAGGCCCTATTTGGCAGTGCTTGTTGTACACAGGGTATTGCCCAACTGCACCACTCTATTTAATGACTTGTCATTGTATATATTTTATAACCCTTTGTTAGCCTTGAAAATTTGCTTAGGCTGATACCCAAAACTCAAAGGTGGTGCCAAAATTTTAATTACGTAAATATTCCAAACCCCTGCTTCCTTTCAATACTGGCTTGTGGTGAATTCTGCAGAACTATGGCTTCGAATTATGGACCAGAAGTTTTGCATGTTACTGTGCAGTAGCTGTACTCTCAGGGAAAGGACTCTGGTGAAGTAACTGGTTTACTTCAGAGAAAAATCACATAAACCTTTCCCATCATTTTCCTGTCTTTTGATACTAACTTACAATAATAATAACAACAAAAAAATCCAAAAGTGTTGAAGAGCAGGTTAGAAGCAGCCCTGTTTAGAGACTGTTTAAACAGAAGCAAAAAACAGAGAATGAGTTTGTCCATGCCCTGGACACAAAATAGTTTTGCTTGCATTTTGCAAGTGAGGCTACTGTTGTAAGTGGCAATTTGTTTTTGCCATCAATATCTATCTTCTGTGGCACATACAGCTGACAATAAATTTCAGTGTGATTTTGATACATCATGCCTTGATTTATGCTTTTCTTTTTCAACTAGAACGTAATAATAAAAAGATTCTCACCTTCCCAGCAGCTGGGAAGGTGAGCTCAGTGTAGGATATTTACTCATGTTATTGTACTACTGTGGCTTTTAGAATTGGTATACAATAATTTGAAAAAGGCACTTATTAGAGAGGTAGCACTGAGATATACTGATTATACTGATAGAACTACACTGCTATAATTATACCAGTATAGTAATATGAGTAAATTTTCTTGTATAAGCAAGCCTCAAGTTAAATCCTTAACATTATGAAAATTCCAGGTTTGCATTACGAACAGTGGTAGTATAGAGAGTCTCAGATATTAGAAATATTTAGTCTGTTCACAGGGGGCCAGAACAGAATCATATCCTCAGAGTATAATAGTGCTTTGTTTCTTCTAATTTTAAATGTCTCAAGGGAATGGAGCTTTCATGATTTCCATAGAGACACTATTTCACAGCCCATAGATCTTTCTGTCAAGAATATTCACCTTAGAGGGTCTCAGGTTCTTTCTTTTATGCAAGTTTGGTAGAATTTTTAGCTCCCCTGAATAGCTTTATATAAGAGAGCTGAAAGGAGAGAAACTAGAGAGATACCAAAAACAGTGAAGTCTGAGGAAAGCTCTTAATTATTTCCCCATTTAAAAAATCACGGCACCACAGGTTGAATGTTGCTCTCATCAGCACCTTTAGCAGTTTGAACCCTGTTATGATAAATGCAAACTTAAAGAGCTCCTAATGTCAAATGGAGCAGGAATTTTACAAAAGCAAGAGAAATTTCATCTAGAGATAAGAGTAAAATACTGCTTTGATTCACTCTAGTAGATATCGTCACATAATCTGATATACTGCTTTAGATGTCAAGGAATTTGTGCTGGTTTATAGACAGTGAGACCTTGCAGTGAAACGGAAAAGTGGGAGTTAACTTTAAAAACATACTGGCTTTCTCCCAAGCAGTGAGTGCTGACAAGTATAACCATATTACTAAAATCACATCAGGAATGTGATATATTAAATAAAACCATGATCATCTACAGCCAAGTAGTTTGTATTTTATCCATGAAAAAGCATCGTGTTACATCAATCTGTCCAAAAAAATGGGACACATCAGAAAACAATGTTAAGAAGGCTTTTAAAACACATCATTGAGATTACAGCACCTTTAAAAATAAACAGCACTGAATACCAACACAGGTAAAATGTCATTGTGAAGCCCAGACCTGAAATTCAACGGCATGCTTTATAGCTTTCCAGTGTGTGATAAAATCTGCTCACCAGATGTACTATCTGTCTCCTGTGTAGCATACTTGAGCATCATCTAGGTCTGAGGCCCATTTATTTCATGTAAATGCCTTTCCTGTGCACACCTTAGGGCACCCTAATTCTCCATTTTATTTCAGGCACTGTACAGGGTACCATCTGGTAGTGTTAAGCTCATCTCATTTTATTGCGCTATTGCAGTGGCTATATCCAGCCCTATAGCGTTCTTTCAATGAAGAGAGAGTTCAGTTACTGCCAGCTATTTATTTTTGCCAGAAACACCATACACATGCAGAGTTCACATGTCTATCAGTCTCACCTGAAATGCAGGTCACTGCTTTTCACCCCATGTGGTTAAAAATAACTAAATAAATGGTAACTTGCTGATACCAGGTACAGCAGCAGTTCTGGCATGGTGTTCTCTTTTGTTAAGAGTAGGAGATCTTACTCTTCCAACTAATGATGTCTTTCTAATATCTCATTTTTATTATTTCTATTAAAATAAGAAAAAAATTATATTACACCTTAAAAAAGTACCTTACAGGAATAGCTTAATATTTAAAGGTAGCAATATACTTCTCAACTGTACTTTGTTGCAAAGTTCATTTGCTATTTTAGGCACAAATTTTTTTTCTATGCATCACATTCCTTCTTGTTTATTCTTGTAAATTATTGCCATTACAAAAATTGAACTTGAAATTGAGGTTGTAGAAAACTTCATCCATTTCTAGTTTCTTCTTCATTGTCTGTCATTTTTAATGATTTCCATCCTTTTGAGTCTTTGTCTCATATCTTCATAGCCTGATTTTCTTACACTCCCTTTTGTACCAGCAATTTTGTGCTCTTGGTTATTGCTACTTAGGTGTCTAACTGCCTCTTGGGCCTACAAACGATGGAGATTGAAGTCTGAGTGCAAATAATTACTCCCACAGTTTTCATGTGTTGAAAGCGAACCTGGTTTTTCAAATTCAAAATTTTGTTGGTTTGTCAGGTTTGAAAGTGCAATGCTGTCGTCTGCTCTACAGCCAAACTCTACTTTCCTGTAAACTCTGCTGACTTCACAAAGTCTGCATGCTGGGAAGGCAGACCAGAATTATCCTCACTGTTGCACCTCTACCAGTGTTGGAGAGGAAAAAACCCTACCTTTGCTAAACCACAGTGGAAACATGATGTGAAACACATTTAGCACCTAGGCAGATGCCCTACAACAAAATACACAAGTTCCAGTGTTTCTTAGATGTATGAAAGAGATGCCATTTTTGATGTCAATGCCAGTATGAATGAAAAAGAAAAAAAAAAAACCTGCTTTTCTCCTTCAGGATTTTTTAAAGCTCTTTAAATCACATTTTCATTGTATCCCTTTCCCCTAGCATTTTCTCCCCAGGCAACATCAGAACCAGTAAGGTTATTTGGATGCAGCATAACACCTTCCCTCATCTCTCCACTTTTCAAGCTCTGTCTCCTCTTTGGAGCAGTAGTTGGATAGGATGTTATCTTTTAAAGAAATATGTGTAAGTGTCACTTGGGAGCAACAGTTATGTTAGTCAGTGCTTCCAGACGGAGCTCAGCCAGTGTAGATTCTGCAGCAATCACACAAAAGGGTGGCATCTGCCCTTTATCACCCTGGGCAATAGCAAAGGTTCCCAACTACTGAAAGACAGAAACATTCCACTCCTTTCAAGTATGGTTCCAGGCTTTCTGCAAACCCAGGCTGATGCCATTTTGCCAGTGCCTCTCAGTTCATGTGTCACTCTTCCCAGCTGTGAAAATTTGGATGAAAATTCATGTGACTGAATGCTCCGAGGAGCTGGGCAGTCTCAGCTTTCATCTATCCACAAACAAAGCAACTGATTAAAGAAATTGGCGGGGGCAGAGGAAGAGGGGAAGTTTTGCAAGTATTCATTTTAGAGAAATTTTTTAATTACTCAGCTGCCATTTTCGCTGCTGGAAATTACTCTCTTTCTATAATCTGATGCATAGGACAAGAAGATGATACTGGACTCTTTCAGAAAACAGCTTGGCACATCACTGGTGAGCAGCACAAACAAATCATCACAAAAAAATAGTCACTGCTAAAATGCATTCATCCCTCCCCTTTCTCCTGACTTTCTCATTCATTGGTTACTAGAAGCCACAGCATGGCACTAATAGTCATGTATGAAAATCCCAATTTCCAAATAAATAAATAAATAAATTATAAAATAATGAAACTTTTAAAAGGTGGAATTATCTTCCTTTGCGAGAATTCTGTATGTTTGAAGTTCACCGTCAATGACAAGTTAGATAGATTCACCTGGATTAGCTGTCTGTGTTGATATAAAGGACATGTGAATGAAAATAATAACTCTTTCTATCATACATTGTTGTAGGAAGAGTTTATTTTTCTGTTTTCTGTCTCAGCTGAAATCGGGAGTGTGACTAGACAAGCTGTGATTCTTAGTAGCCATGCAAAGTACCTTTTTTTGATGGCTTGTAAATCAGTAGAAGCCTCAAAGAAACACCTTCATATTTTTTTTCTGGAGACCTCCATCTCCTTCAGCTTTCCAGCCACTCTTTCTGTAAAAATGTTAATAATAATCTTAGTAGGAAAACTCATTTCTTGCCTTCATGCCGTCAAACAGTTCATCCCAATAATTCCAAATACATTCATCTGCAAAGAGCAAGCTGTCTGAACAAGTCACCACAGGCCTTAGAGGAGTCAGGACTCAGAAATTCTGATAGACAACTACATATTGAGATTTTCCATATACCAGGAAAAGACACTTTAAAAAGGGAATTGATCTCTAGAGCTGGCAAAGTGTCATAGGCAGGTGTAGGTGCAGCAGGGTCCCTGACAATATTTGTTGAAGGACTGGAGCCTTAAATATAATTAAGACTGTTCATTTGACTTAGCAAAAAAGAAAACTCACAGATTTTTATTGATAAAAATGCAAATTTGTTAATTTGAACTAAAAAGGGAAATATAATGGCACACATTCCTATCTATACCATTTATTTTCCATTAGCAAAATGCTAATTAACCATTAATCATTTGATAATGTATATGTAGCAAAATCAGCTCAAAAGTCAAATTGTGTAAATAAATAGCATAGTAGTCAGTCAAGGTGAAAAATACCATGCTCCTTTATAAACAAGAAAAGTAGAAATCGTTTCCCCTTACAGAAATTGTAGCTGTGGCACACATATAGCCATAGTCATGACACTAGGACTTATGTCTAGGTAGTCAATCTTTTCCTACAAGTGGCTGCAGTTAAGTGGAAGCAACACTATAACAGACTTACCCATCTCTGCAATCAAACTGGGAGAAAACGGCCTTGGGATTCATTGGACAGTGGAATTTGAAAGCATCACATTCTTCCAAAGGTTTCCTCTGAGCTGGTTTGCTAGTGCTAGTGACTTCTGCTCCGAGCTAATTTCTGCTCCACTCCCAATGCACATTTTTGCATTCATAGGGCCCTGGAGTGCTGTGCAGTCAGACCTGCCAGCATTGCCTGTTTATTTCAGTCTCTGGTATGATATTGAAAGTAACATCTCAGCCTGGAAGTGTATTAAATGAAGTGTGAATGCAAATTACTAGCAAACCATCTTTTCTATTTTACAGAAGGTTCTTGTTGGATTGGTTCATTTTGCAAGACTTAATTCTGTAGGATGGGCTAGGCATTTTTCCCATTATAAAAAATCCCTAATAACCAGTTCTACATCTGAGACAGTGAAGATTAAAATCAACCATTGTGTAGTGTATGAGAAGTAACTATTTTTCATGGGCTTTTTACTGTACATTTGGGATTATGATTTCATATTATGCAAATGCATTTTATGAAACCATAACACATAAATGTGTACTATTGTTAATACACATTTGCAGCCTAGCATGTGAAGCCTCTAAAAGAGCCATTCTGGTGTCTTCTCTCGTTGTGTATTATGAATAATGAACAAAATGTAGTTAGACATATTCAGTATTACAGAATGATAATAGTAAAAATTACATCCTGTCATTAATATACATCAACAGCATGCATCCTGGTAGCTCAAAAAACCATCTCAATGTTAATGCATGTTAAACAAAGACAAAAAGTTGTCTAATTCACAGCAGGAGCACAGACTATTGGGGACAGCTCTGCTTGTTGTACTTGGAGGGAATGATGATAAACAAAATCTTGCTTATTCTTAATTTCTTTCAGCTTCTCAGTGGCATTATCTTTGCCACTGTAGTCACTGCCTGCATGCTGGTTCCTGTGTCATATTTTGCAAATATATAATAATATATTTTATATATGATTATATATATAATTATATTTTGCTATATAATAATAGGCCTCAAAATAACTCTTCTTAATATTTGTTTTCTAAAGAACTCTAAAGAAGCAACTGGCCTGTGAACAGCCTCGCTGCCACTGCAATGCCTGGCTGAGGTGCTGAGCTTTTAACAGCACCACATGCAATGATTGGGTTGATGAGGCCATTCAGATATGGAATCACAGTATGTATTATTTCTTCTTAAATTAGTAATGGAAAAGGAAATAATTTAGCAGCTTCCTCACTTCAGTCTGATTTTTGCACTATAGGTGCAAAAAGAAAAAAAAAAATCCCTGTCAGTGTTCCTGGAAAAAATCTATATCAACACTAGCTTGTGATGTGCACATGTGCTCCCATTTCCACTCATTTCATGGATCTCAGACATGTTCTGAGTGTCCATTTTCCTTTATGCAGTGTGCAAAGTCACACTGACTAGTGTTATTCTGCTGTAATGTACAGAAATGCATCTTCCTACCTCTTATCCATTGCCATTGCTGCCACAGTGTCACAGCTTATCAGCCACAAATCTGTGCCACCATAATAACCCCAGTACTCACCTAGTGTCATTATGTATGTTTCTGATATTCTGGAACGGTATCTGAGGCCAAATCTGAAAAAAAAAACCCAAAACAAAACAACAAAACAAAATAAAATAAAATGAAAACAAACATAAACCCCACCAAGACCAAACAAGCAAACAAACAAAATGGTGGGATGGTAAGGAAGGTGAAGAATGGAGCTGTTTTCTGTTCTCCAGATGAAGTCTTTAATAAGGGCGCCCACCTTTCCTGGTATTCTGGTACTGAATGAGGTTTACTCTGTCTGGTAGAGCTCTTTCCAGTATAACCTTGCCCACATAAGCTGAAATACTACAAAGCTTTGAATGTCTTTTGTAGGCTGAGTTGAGCATAGGTTCTGGGTGTTACCGTTCGAATATAGTTATAAGAGATTTAATTAGAACTGCTGTATAACATTTCATCATAACGAGGAGAAAAATAATAGCATGGTTCAGTAGAAAAGGCCAAGAGGAAAGAGCTCTAGAAAAATATTACTTGATCTCAAACATCTGTATTTTGAAGATTCCTGCAGGTATCAATTAAGGAAGATTCCATGTCTAAATGGCATTAAAAACATTATATCTATGTTTGAGGAGATAAACATTCGAAATTGTGTCTTCTGTATAATGAAACTTACCTATCTGCAAAGCTCTTTTTCTAGTTTTGGGTTTGGTTCTTTTCCTGACTTAAAAAAAATATTGATAAAGCTAATTTTACTGGACATTGGGAGACTTTGAAGGGCTTTTCTATCCATATAGTTCTTTATGAACAGGTAATTTTTTTCTGTGTTCTATTCAACTGAATAAGACTGTCTGGTCTCAATGATGCCTGCTAAAAAATATACTTGCCTTAAAATGACATAATATTTATTCATTTACCCATTAAGTACTTCTCAACTTATTTCCATATTTTTCCCCTCAATTTTGCCTCCAGTAAAATCCTAAATTTTTCTAATTTGCTGTGCTATTTTAATTAGACAATTTTCTGTTATTTGTATAACTAAGCAGTCCTATAAATTTGAGACTGTAAATCATTCATCCATTACAAACTCTATTTCCTCATATTGCAACTTCGATTAATTTAGGAAAGAAAAAAACCTTGGTGTGGAAGAGAATTATGCAATGTCATGGACACATTAACATTTGGATCAAAATTTTACATTGTGTCAGCTAGTAAACAGTATAAATGGTTCAGATTTGCAATAAATAATTGTCTATTAATACCTTGGCATGGTGTAGCAAATTAAAGTCTCACTTCAGTAAGCACAGATGTAGGTAAGAGCTGGGGCCTAAAGAAAGCAACGGCCATGCAGCGTTAGAGTAGAAAGAGCATCATGAAGCGTTGCTGCACCTTGCCAGCAATGAGAACAATGTACACAGATTTAAACAGCAACAGACGAACATAGGGGGAGGTGGGTTGTAGGTGCAGTTAAGTCTAATCAGGCAGGATTTAGAGCCATTTGTTTTAGATGCTCTGTCAGACACTTCCCTTGCAGAAGATTAAGAGAAGCATTTTAAAATACAGCATTGCGTGCTGTTGCATACAGAACAGAGCCCATAATTCAGGATGATTAGGACATTTGATACTCAGGGATCTCCTGGGTCATTATGTTGGGTCCATTCCTGTGGCAGTCAAACAGCCCCAAAAATATTATCTGTATACTTCTTTCATTAAACTGCTGTATTTTGCAGCTTGCAGGTTGTTGCCAATTGTCTTGAGATTTTCAAAAATTCAATTGCTAACTGAAATTTTGTCAAATTACTTCAGTAACTTCCTGCGCCACAGACTGTGACCAGATGGTCCTAAATGATCAGTATCTGAGACTCAAAGTTCAGTTTCTCAGTGTGGGTTATTTCTGTGAATGTTTTAACAAACAGACGTGCCATTACTTCAGTGCTGAAATTCAACATAAATAGAAGCATGAAAATGGACTAATTTAAAAATTAAATATATGTGAATGATTAGGTATTAATGGTCATTTAAAGAGCTCCAGTACAAAATATTGTCTCTCAGCTGTCTCTATTGATGTCTTCCATGAACCACAATTGTTGTTACTCCAGTTTTGAACATGTTTTCTCTTTTGCTTTACCAACTCAGCCCATAATTCTGTAACACAATCTAGCTTGTCCGTTTGCTAATGGGAAAGCATTAATCAAAACACTGTTCCCCATTACATTAGCTATAGAGCAATATCTCCTTATTTTGTATTACTTAATGGTTTCTTTGTCCAAGATTGTTGAAAATGCACCCTCAGAGTGCAGAACTGCAAGTCGTCCATGGTCTGCACTTGATTGGCTGAGTAATCTTGCTCATTTTCTTTGGCACTTTATGTTCATACCCCTGGTGTCTGGAGCGTGAGTCGGCGTGTTCTTAAGCCTAGTACAAGGTCTGTATTTTGTAGATCTGAAGGCAGTCCTGCTAGCTGCACCAGACAACGGCTTGAAACTCTTCCTCCAGTCCAACCAGAATTTAATGCCTGCTCTGAGGGAACACAAGAATGATTTGCATTCTGCATTGCCTTGTGCAGTGGGACTGTTGAGAGTTATAAAGGTACACCGAGAGCCAATGCCTCTGGGCTTGGGAGCACCTTGGATAGGCTTGAGAGCTTCTTCCTTCCCTCCTCCATCAGCAATATATCTCTTCTCCAAACCTCTGAGGCTATTAATAAAAACCTGAAAATCATCCATCTAGTAAGACTCATGTCACTCCTTGGAACACAAACCTCTTTTCCTTCCAGTGATTTGCTCCATTTGTACAGCATACTCTGTTAACTTGAGTCCTTGAGTCCTTGCATAGTTACTGTGAAATAATGCATGTTATTACTTATTTATCCACAGAATAACTTCACTGGCAGCAGTGGTGATTACAGAGTAAATTGTTAATCCTCCTGTGCTATTGTTTGGTAACTGTGTAATTATTCCAGGTCTCTTGTGCAAATCAAAATTGCTTGATAAGTTTTCTCTTTTCCATTCTTGCAACAATTGCAAGTTGGTTAGAACATTGATGGTATCTCAGTGGGGTATGCGGATCCAAGGCTGCCAGAGCAGGGCATTGCTTTCTGTATGCAACTTCCCAGCAGAAAACAGATTACAGGGACAGAGGTTAAGTTTGTCTGTACAGCTGTATCTACATTTTTTGTGCTGTCATTGAAATCGAGCTTAATATTGAATTGAATAGATTTCACTCCCACCCAGTTGCTGTGTAGGGACTTTGGAAATGAATTAGGCACCCTGAATTCACTCCCACACTTACGAATTTTGAACGAGACAGACACACATTTGGTGAACCAGTGAAAGATCTGGAGCAGGATTTGAAGAAGACTGTAGTTAAGGCATCCCATAGCAATCAAAATACAGCCAGAAGACACAGCCAATGCGGTATTTGTTCTGTGGCTAGAGAATGCAGGTCACCAGAGATTACAAGGGGTGAGTTTTTTGCATAAGCAATAAAGTCACACAACCACATCGTGACAAAAAAAATGCTAGGGATATGACATGACCTGACATGATTTTCTGTAATACTGGCCTGAGTTCCATGCTGGAATATAAAGAATTAATTACATGATACATAACCCGTTCCCATCAGTGCTCCAGCAACCTGTGAAGCCCTGTTTAGGTATGCCTTTCCTGTGACACTTCTGCCTCTGATATATCACACAGCAAAGCCAACATAACAGAAGTATGCATATCAATGTGCACAATATCATCCTGGTACAGAAATTTTCACAGTTAATTAAAAAAAATCAAATATAAGCAGTCCATTTCCTTACTAAACTAATTAAAAATATAAATACAACAAGCCCTGACTGAGCTTTTGACAGGTCATTAAAATACAGAAAATTGAGTCAAGTGCTAGGACTAGTTTCAATACATAACAAAATGAAATTATGAAATAAAATGGTGGGACTGAAGTTAAATTAGCACTTGTTTTGTTTCCATTGTTTCTCATCTGGTGTCAGTGGCTGATTTACACTGTACAGTTCTCCAAAGGTAGTTTACTGTCTGAAGTCAAAGATGCCATTTACTGCTTCCTTCTGCAGGAAGGAAGGATCTGCATCCCTAGCAGCATTACCAGCTGTGTGTATTCCATGTGGTACCTTTTTGACCACAAATTTTGACATAATTTTCAATCTTCTGAATTTTTTTAGCGATAAATATATACTCTCACCACTCCAACTGTGGCCTTTAGAAATTACTTTGTCCATCAGCTTAGGGTTTCCAAGCAACACTAAGATCTGGCAAGCATTTTCCTTGCATCAACTTTAGTAGTGTGCAATGGGGCTGTAGGCTGGCATACTGGCATTCCCTTTCTTTCACATGGGACTCCCAGTCCTGAAGATAACCGTGGTGTATACAGCTTAGTTCGTACCCAGGCACTTTCCAAGGACAAATAAATATTTCACTTGTTGAATTAGAATAGATCTAATTTCAGGAAGTTTAGTTTGGTGCTTGACTGTAAAATACCCTTGTCCCATTATGTTTGCAGTGTGAGGAGTTCTTCAATATAACTAAAAAAAATCCCCACACAGCTCCAGAAAAGCCTGGGTGTAGCCACGGTGGATATTTTCCTGTTGACCTTGATTTATCAGCAGCATAAAAGTGTCCCAAATGCCCTTGAATTTCCTTTGAGCTCCCTTTGAGGGGAGCTTCAGGAATACTCCCTTTATTGTTTGGAGAAAAGTGAGGGACGCCACTGTGAATGAAGATGCTGCTTCCCAGCATGCTCCAGCTTCTGCTTACTGACATCCCCCATACATTCGCTTGTATATAACATGCTAGGACAGTGTGTAATATAGTTTTCAGCTGAACTGATTTCCAACAGAATTAGGCCTGCCTATAAATTGGCACAAGCTCAGTTTTTATGGATCTGGACTCGAGGGAGCTTATTTCCTGGTGTTAGAAATGGAGACAGGATCAACGCTTGGGTATAGGAAGAGCATCTATGCTGAAGCATGAGGATGAGGGTGTATCCCAACAAAGCATTTCCCAAAGGAGTTTTTGCCTTGGGGCTTGTCTGCTTCAGGAGTTCCCCTGGAGCAAGCAAGAATGTGAACTGAGCACAGGGCTGTGTAAGACCCCTCGGACAGGCTGCCCAAGGAACTGCTGTGAAGCAGATGAAATGCTGTATGTTCTTGCTTGTTGCTGATTCTCACCATGCAAAAGCGCCCCTGAGTCTGTTTCCCCAGCTCTGAGCCTCCCAGCCCCAAGGAGTCGGGACTATTGGCATTTGTCCTTGCTGCTGTGCCCTTTAGGATTTGCCTGTGCTTGCGAGTGTGTGTGCTTCAAATAGCCAGAATCCTGCACCAAGCTGTGCCTTGAAAGAAGGAATTAATGCCTAGAAAATATCTTAGTCAAAAAAAGTTTAGGCATAGTTTTATGACTCAGTTAATGGTTTAGTACAGGAGAGGCCTGAGAAAACATGGCAAATGTGTATTAATGTGGATCTTCCTCTTCTCTATTCTTTTCTACTGCCTCTACATCTGATGAGTCTCCTTTTTTTCCCTGGCATTAAGTTTTTATCACTTTAGTAAAATACTATAAATCAATAAAATAGGGCAGAAAATTGCTTTCTTACATCATTGCACCAACATGCTGCTTGTATGGTCTGGAATGACAATGAGACATCCATCTTTCTGTAGAAAGAAATGCCAGTTCCCAGTACAAAATGCCAAGTGGTATATGGCTAAAAGAATTCCGGACCAAACATTAGCTTCTTCTGAGATGAGAAATGCCTACTTCATGTTTCCAATTTTTTGAAGATCAAGAGAAAATTCTGATTCTCTAAACACAAAATATTATTAATAAATAAATATTTATATTCTGTCCCAAAAATCCCTTACCATTCTTCTTCCTGATAATATTTACTTGATTCTCATGCCAAGATCTATTAATGCCTCTTTTTTTTTTTTTTTTTTTTTTATAATTTTTAAATATACTCACTAGGGGGGAAGCTCATAAAATTCAGTCTCAGCCACAATCTGGACTATGGTCTGCCAAGCTCCACATAAATAAATCATCAAGTCATTTTGGCATCTTTTGGGCCAGAAGGAATATCTTCAGGGTAGATTTAAAGAGACATTATCCTGTAAAGTATGTCCTCTGTGGAGAAAACTAAGCACTAGCTTAAAGCTTACTTTGAATCTCAGATGTAGAAATTTTTGAAGGTAATCAGTGCAACAAAATACAGTGAAAGACTTTTTAATTTCAAAATTACAACTGTGTTAGTTAATCTTTCCTGCTGCTATCCAAGCAGAAATTAAATCAAATACCCGAGACCTCAGGGTACTGTGAGCGGATGATATTGGAGATGCCGATTTTGTGCTAAAATGTCTGCAGAACACACAGCAAGTGGCCTTTTGAGATTTTCTCTTAGCAATCTGAATGCTGAAACAGGGCTAAAGCAGCTAAACACTTCTTGGCTTTGCACTTTCTAAAGCCAATCTAAACACTGAGACAGAAGACTGCTCCAGCTCCGGAAGAGCATGCTGGGGTTGGCCTGTCAGCTGGAGGCACCTCATCCTTCTCTCCCTGCCTTGCACCCTGGGGAAACAAAACCTCAGGTCAGTTAAAGAGAGCACCAGTGTCCTGCAAAGGCCCCAGGGGTGGCCAGTCGGGCAGGAGCACCATAAAGGACATGAGTCCTGCAGCTCAGGCACAGAGCCGAGCCCTGGTCGTGGGACCTCCGTGCTGGCCGGGAATGATGTCTATGGCTGGCTCTGAAACAGAGCTTTGTTCGCCTACCCCTTGTGGAGGGCATCTAAAACAAGGACATGTAAATCAGATAATAGTCAAGAGAAACAAGCTGTAGCTGGTTTGTCAAGAGGAGGCCTTGGGCCATAGTCCTATCTGCCATTCACAGGTCACTGAAATCAATGGAGTTGTGACTGCAATTACACCACAGGGAATCTGGATCCTTTTATTTGGATTGTGGGAAGTTACAGAACAGTAACAATATGGAGGAAAATTGCCTCATTTTAGGTTATGTTAAAATCCCCAACTTGGACCAGGTTCATTGACAGGTTCTAAAGTGTCACTGGTGCCTGAGACCACTGGAGCAGTTTGGGTGGACATCAAGAAGAAGTCAGGCAAAAAATGGTGTCTTCAGCTGTGCTTTTCTGTATGTCCCTTCATTCATTAGAGCTGCAGACAGACAGGAGGAGTTTGAGCTTCCTGAGATCATTTGATGAGTGAAATGAACAGAGGTTGTTCTCATGGTGAAACCAGAAACGAAGTGACAAATCTAGAATTGGATCTAGAATGTGCATCTAGAATTGGATCTAGAATGTGCATTTAGAATGCACAGATACAGTTGCAGCTGGACCACTGACTACCCGAAGGAAATTCCCCACCTGTCTTTCAGCTGCTGATATGCAGAGGAGAGGCTTATCTGCAAAAATTTGAAAATTAGGAATGCTCAAATCTCAGGAGCTGTGATTTAGTCCATTGTAAGTAACACTGACCTTCTGAAAAAAATTGAAAGCTGAAAATCAAATTAAAAATTCAAGGTGTTTCAGCTCATATCTTCTCACTAAAATATTGCACTAAAACAATACTGACCACCAATGATAATGACTAAGTGATCTTTTAAAGATCATTTACCTTTTTTGAGTGGTCTAATGTTATTGAAACAATGGAAAGAAGCACCAGATACCTTTCCTGAGTTACTCTGAAATTAAATCTTTAGGATTTGGAACAGTGGCACAAGGTAATTAACATACGTTCTGTTGGCACCATATTCTTTGTATGTACTTCTGAATTGAAAAGAGGCACTCAGAAATACATACCAGGCAGTTACAGGTTAAGGATCATTTACATAAATTAGCAAATTTGCAAATGAATTCATCTAGTGAAAAGTAAGACACGGGACACTGCATTTTAATAATTGACATTCCACATGAAATGCAATGTTCTTGAGGAGGAAATTGAGCTCCAGGTTGCTATTAGAACCAGCGGAGCAGCAAGAGCTGGAAAGAAATGCCATCTCATATTATGTGAGTTACTGCTCCTGCATAACAACTATCTTCTATTCTGATAGACTTTATTTTAGTAAAGCTAGTACTAGGATTTTTACAGAGGTAAATTTCCATCATCAGGAAACAAAAATGCAAGAAATCTTTGTGATCTAGTTCTAACAGTCAGCTAGTAATTCATTGTGCTCTAAAGTAATCTTTCATATTCCGTTTTATTTGGCACACAAGTCTCCTTATCCCTCAGTTATACCAAGTAGTTACAATCTTACCCAAAAGTATGCAACACTGACAAAATTATAAATTATCTAATTTTTTTGTTCCCTGTCACAACATAGGTTAAATTGCAAAAATAAAGATAAGTGATCCACTTAGCTGCTTCCTGCTGTCCTGATCAGTTTAAGAACACATTATGTTACAAATATTGTTCTTGATACAAAAGTAATGACTTTCATAAGGTGCTAGTCAGTCATTCAAAGTCACAATACTTCCACTGTGTGCTATAAATACAAATTATATGCTCACAGAGAGATGAAAGCAAATCTGTCCCTGGTAATGTTTCTTAGTATAATTTAAAGATTAACTTAAAGTGAATCAAATAATTCTCTCAGTGATACACTTTTTCCAAAATCACGTAGAGTAAGTGTGTCATTTCAGTGAATGTCAGAAAAATTTCTCCTACTGTAATATTCCTAAATACTGATGACAGTGTTTGTCCTTACACTGCCTACAACTCTGGCATCATTCATAGGGAGTACTGTGCTAAATTTCCTGAGCTGGAAAGATAAAGCAACAAACTTGCTACTTGCAAACAGTGTTTGACATTTGGTTGTCCTTACATCCTTTTAACTTCTGTTTTTATACAATTTATTGCAGCAGCACAGGCAAGCTGACTAGGTTCTCTCACTGTTCACTTCTCTTCCTTGTTTTAGGGACCCTCTGACATTTTAGCTCCTGAATAGGTTGAGACGTCCCTTCAAATGCATCAGCTGCATTAATAATATTTATTTATTAAATGATTCAGCTGTTTGAAATACAGACAACAAGATGTTTACTTATAATGAACTTAAACTCAAAAAATGGGTAGGCTGACATAATTTTTCTTCAGTGTTTTGACACGCACTGTGGTACATTTCTATGCACAGGCAGAGCAGAGTCACTTACAGGTTGCAATGATGCCCAGATAAGGAAAACTTGCTCCTCTCACTGGCACAGGAGCAAATTTCTGTAACTCTCATGCCATTTGGTATGAGGTCTTTCTGAGAAGTATTCTCCTGTACTGATTAACAGGCTGAATGAAGAAAGCTTCCATTTTTAACTTCATTCTTCATGACACAAAAATAACTGTCACATATTAAGGGAAATGATCACGTGGTGGAATTATTTTACAAGAAGGAAGAAAGAAGGCAGCTCTTGGACATTTTTCCCAGCTCAGAATGTTCTTTCACCACCAAAGCAGCACTATTAGCTAGGTCAGATAGTCCCCTGTGTTGTACCCTATGCAGACAGTCAATAGGCTTTGCAGAAGTCCATAGCTTCACCAAAGACTTTACCTTTAAGAGTGCAGTAACGGTGTAAATGTCTTTCACCAGGATGTCACTGATGGATCTGAGCAGCTTTTCATGTATGCATGCTGCAAACTCTTTATATTTTTACATTCTAATAACAGTGAACAGCATAAATTATCTCTAATTCTTGAATCTGCGAGGAAGCAGCCATCTGGTCTAATACCACTGTGACAGTGATATAGGACTGAACACTCTGTGCTTGGTCTGCTGCACAGAAAAGGACAATAGGACATATTTTAAAATGTCAGGATACATCAGAACCATATTCAGGAAAGTTTGCATTTATGAAAATTGATAGTATTGGAGATATATCATGATGCAGATCTAATCATGGCTGCTGGTATGGTGAATTAAATTAAGAGCTGATTTGAATTTTTCTAATTAAAGATGTGTTATTTCTTCTCATGTTTTCTCTTTTGGTAAAAGAAGCTTATTAAACAATTTTCAGGAAAGTGTTGTGATTCAGAGGGTTAAAGCTTTAGGGAAAAAAACCTGGTGTCAGTGGTAGTTCGACTGTCTCAGTGCAGTATTCAATGGACATTTGTTTGCATTCCAAAATCTGATTATGTTTGCACAATTGTTATTGTAGATAGACTTGGCAATAAGCACACCCAGGTACTGCAGGGTAGGATGGCATGTAGACACAGCAGCTTAGCAGAGCTAAGAGAGACAGACTGTTTTCAATGCCTAAAGCACATGCACTAAAAATAAAGGAAAAATAAATTTGTTTTATGTGAGGGTAAGAACACTTTAAAGGTAAGCTAACATTAATTAGATCAAAACCTATCAACTCATGATTTGCCCCAACAAATTCACTTCAGCTTTGCTGTAGTACTTAGATAACCAAGAAACTTCTTTTAATATTGCCAAATATTTTTCAAGACTTCAAGACGTCAGGAACTTAAGAGTATAATTTATAGTCATTACACAGAATGTATTTCTATCATTAGTCTTAATGGCTTTAAGAAACTTACTGCAGTGTTTAAAAAATAAGCATGAAATAGGTTTGGTTTTTTTGCAGTATGAATAGTTGTTAACTTACAGAGGTCAAAGTGTTAAATATTGTAATGGGATTTTTAAAGGAACTTCTTAATTTTATGATCAAAAATATAGTTTATAATTTTATGTACTAGGAGGGGCCATCAAATTAATACTTCGAGGTGTTAGCTGATCCCTGGGATAAGCAACAGTCCTCTCATCCCTTTTTGCCACACAGGACATTGAGTAATTAGCCAACTGTTTTCTTTGAAGCATTTAACACAGGCCACTGGCAAAAGCAGAATTCTGAGCTTGAAGGATGATTGATCCTATCTTACTGGGTAACTATATGTTCACTTGTTTACTCTGAAAATATATACTCTTCAGATCAAAGATGGGGCATTTTTGAGTCTTTCATTTTGCTCTCTGCTTACAAGCATGCCAGAGGTATCCATTACACGAGTCCTTTCAGATGGTGGTCTGTCTGGAGCTTTTGCCAGCATATTTACTGGTTAGAATTGCCCAGTGCTGTGACTACCCTTAAGAGTGGTTTCTGACCACCCTCTAAGCCCATTCAAAATTCTGAACCAGGAGAAAACTAGCTTGAGAAGAAAAACTGTATCTTTTTTATTCGTTTTGTGAGCTGAATAAGGTTACAGAACAAGGAGGGGTGGGAGATGGAATTGGGAGAAATTAGTGTCTTTACTGGCAGCAAGTTTCATCATTTCAGCCATGGTGTTTAGTATGACCCAAGATGTCTGGAAATGGAGAAAAGTGGTTACTGCTAAATGGCATTACTTTTAAGATTTTTTACTTTGATCTTACCAGGTTTCTATAGACAAAGAAGGTTATGGGGTTGTGGCTGGTCAGATAAGATCACTCACTTCCCTTTATTTTTTCTCTTGAAAAGCCAAAGTTCGTTATACTAATTTCTACCTGCACCCTGTTCTGAGCTCCCACTCAGTCAAGTCAGAGAGGCAGTGAATGTGCAACAGTGAGCATTGCTTTTGGATGTGATGTCAAGCCAGGGTCTTGACTCTAAGTGGAATCAAACTATGTCTGCACCAAGATCCTCCAACACCTGTTAATCAGACTCAGGAAACGCTAATGAGAGTTTACAGCAGAGGTAGTGCTAGCAGGTTGCTGTGTAACTGAGAGAGATTTATGTTGTCATCTTACCAGAACTATTTTACTTCTGGATAGAAGTTGCAGGTGCTCATTAGCACAAGTTCATGGATAGTCATGACCTAAAAGCTGTCAGTCTTTTCCTAGTCTGAACAGTGCAAAATAGGTTTTCTGTGCTCTTAATTAGAATTTTAATAGGTTTTGTTGTGAAAGCTCAAAGCACGGCCCACATAAAAAAGGAGTTGTTGAGTAATTTGTGTAGTCTGTATATTATAGAGGGATTTTTGAATTTGAAATTTCTCCTTGAAAAGCCATCACTGTAGTAGTTGGAATATTCATTCTCATTTGTTATTTCTGTCCTAGAAACATGACAAAAGAAGAAAGAAAGAGAGAAATGGAAGGAAGAAAGAGAGAAAAGGAAGGAAGGGAGGAAGGGAAAGAGAGGGGGAAAAGACAATTCCCATATACTTTCTGGTAGAGTTTTCACTTGAGGACTCATTAGAGTACCAGAGGAAGGATGTGGAGAATAATTACCTAAGAACAAGCCAAATGCTGCAACATTCCTGTAAGCCCAAGGAAGAAAGCTTTGAAACGCTGTGTGCACCTACACACATCAGGACAACTAAGAAGAAAGGTAGGTGACTATTTACTGCTGTTACACCTGTTTCACTTTATAAGACTGAAAATGGTGAGGGTTTTGAAACAGAAATACAAATGACACATTTTTTATGATACCCTGTTATTCTGCTAGCAAGTGTTTTCTGGTTCGTCAATCAGTCACTCAAGTCAAAATCTTTAACCACATAAAAATGTACTGAGAACAAGTTTTATTTACAATGGTGACCTGGCCAAGAAAACTCACAAACGGCAATATGTAACATCACTACAGACATACAATCACTGTTGTATATTACTAGAAAGCTCCCAAACATATCACGAGGCATAAATCAATTATATAAAATACCACAAACATCAAATAAACCAATAAAAAAGGGAAGGTCATAACACAACCAGACATGTCATGAATAACTGCCACAAACATCAGCCAGTGTTTTATCCACCGTATGAATAAAACCCCAGAAGAAATACAAGTGATTTTTTTTGATCCTTTTTTGTACTGTTAAAAATGTGTTACCGTCTTTTGATGCTGTCTATTTTACAACACTACTTCTTTTTATATTTCACTAAGGGCATAAGTTATTTTTAAAGTCTATGTTAATTAAATTTGGGAGGGTTTGTTTGTTATATAAATGTACATTTTAGCATGTATGTTTTGTTTAACAATTCATTGCATATATTTCTGTGTTTACTTTTAGTCCCTAATATTTTGCATTTAGTAATACAGTTCACAGTATTATTATAGTGCAGTATCCTTAAAGAAATTGGTCATAGCACAGAGTGGGAGGCATCATTTGGTATCACTGTCATTGTCACGTATATGTGTCCCTGCCACCCCTGCCCTGGATTACTAACATAATTCAAAAGCTGCTAAGATTTGAAGAACACTGCCTCCTGGTAGCCAACATCTCTTAGAATGTGTGCCACTATTTGTATATTAGCAACAAAGAACACATATGAAACCATCATTAAACCTGATCTTTAGAGAGCTGAGAGCTTACACATAGAACAACATATCTGTAATGATTAAATGTGATGATTGCAATCAATCTGTTTGAACTGCCAGATCATGACTTTCTTAGTATATATATATCTATATGCCTTATCCCCAGAAGTCCATGTTAAAAGATGTGCTATTCCTCTGTACTCACAACTGCAAGAGACACAAGAGTTTAACATTCACAAATTCTGATTTATTTGATGGGGTTACACATAGATTTTCAGGTCACATCTGTTTGAATGAAATTTTATTAAATAAATAATACAAAATATGCTAAGTTCTAGCCTCTGCTTAGTACTCACAAATATTCAATATTAATATAATGTAAAAAAACTTTACCATCAATCAAACTGGACAGACAATTAAACATCAAGTCTCATCAAATCCTGTTCTCCAAAGAGATATCTATGAACATATGAGCAACTTACATCTTATAAGGTGCTGCTGATATTGTCCACCATTTACACTGCAATAGTGTTCAGCTGGTGAGACATCATTAATACAAACCTGTCTACTAACTTGGAAACAAAAGCACTTTATTGCTGAAAAACGAGATTTGCATTTAAAACTTCTTTACAGCTAAACTGAATGTAATTGAATGGAGAAAGTAGTTGAAAACGTTTGGCTTATTTATATACATCATCTTCCAGACCTGAAGCCTTTAGTAAAATTCGGAAGGAATAGATCATCCAAACTGTAATCTCGATCACTTGCTTTTAAACTGATGATATTGGCTGAAAATCGGACCACCATGATTTCATATTAGTCATTTTTGCTTCATTGATAACATATGCACTTAGAAGCAAGTTCTGCACATTAAAAAAAAAAAAAAAATTCCAACGCTTCTGTGCATGTATTTTTCAGATATAGACCCAGCAAGTATATGCTAACACCAAGCAATTTGTTTTGCAGCATGTCACATAATTCTCTTTTTTTTACACCCAATATCTATGATTAAGAAATGTAATACATACTAAGAAAGTCTTAGATAATTTACACGATGCATTAAAGTGTTTTGCATGAGAATATAGTATGATGCAGACAGCAGAAGAATTATGTCTTTCATTAAAAGGTTTGCAACTCAGTGTGCTATGATATAACTATAGCAGTTTTTCTGTCTCAGTGAAGGTTTTTTATTTTAAACACTGCCTTGAAAACCAAGGGATGCATATGCAATAGCACTACTTTGGCTATATGTTTTAACTTAATATCACCTCTTAGTAATTACATACTGTCAGTTTACCCGCTGTCCCAGGGTTATGGGTGAACAGCTATGCTGTCACTGTTCTTCATCTCTCTGAATCTTGAAGTAAGCAGTAAAATAAAATGGCTTTTTTTTTCATTATTTAACATTTTTTTAAAAATCCTAGTTCAAAGCCTATTTGAAGCAGTTCATCAAGAATGACATACATTAAGGTCAGGATTAAAAGAAAACCAATTACATGAAAGAAATATGATTTTTGCCACAAATCCTTTATGTGCAAATTAGAATGTGCATTTGCTGACTAATTTAGAAAGCACCAAAGGACAACTTACAGGGATGTAAAGTAGCCTTTGGAGGAGTTCAGCATTTGTGTTTCTTGGGGAATTTAATCAGGGAAGAGGAATGGTGCACTTCATAAGAAGGCTTGTGTTCAGGGTAAAACCTGGTCGTTGCCCAGCATGCTTTTTACTATCTGAAAGAAACCCCACTTTTGGTGTAGACTAACAGCTTGGAAGCTTCTGCAGCTTGGAGTAATCTCCACATATGGCAGTGTGCAATGAGGCTATTCTGTGTCCTGTTCATACCTTCACTGCTTTGCTGACAGAATAAATGAGAGAGCTCTAAGCTGATACAGCATTTTGATGCCTCTGACTATAAGAATGGTTTACAGGGCAGAGAAGGTTTCAACTCTTTGCTTTTCAGGGGCTATTTCAGAGGTGCTAGAAACCATGCTTAGGGCCTTACAGACATCTTCCATCTCTCTCATTCACTGAAGTAAAGAACAACTTGCTGTGACAGTTTCTACCTGTTTTCCCTTTCATACATTGTCTTCTCATCACTTGTCTACTTAATTTTGTGTTCACTGGTTCTTCATATCTTTACACTAAATATTTGCTTGGAATATGTAGCTATGAAGTTGTTCTTTCCCTCTATGTAAAAAACCTTCTGCTCTATTTTCAGGGGGAAAAAACGGTTTTTATTTCTATGTAACATCCAGACATCATTTTTTGAGCCTTATCTCAGTGTGTAGATAAGCATGATGGGTAGTTGATTCAGACCCTCCCCGGCTCCATCTAGGTCTAAGCATTTACAACATCAGGGAGTAAGTGGGGATATTTTAATCCCTGCTCAATGCACAATGACTATTGTTTCATTTGTTCTGCTTTAAACATAACATATATTTGAGTTTCTTGTCCAGATAAGAATGGTAATACCTACCTAAAAATGTTGACTATAAACTAAAATGTAGGAGATTGAGTTTCACTTTATAGAAATTAATATTATCTGGTATAATAGCTAACACCATTTTAGCTAAGTGGTAAAAAAGGCTGTAATACCCAGCACTCAAACACAGCTCCTCTATTATACTATTTCTGACTAATATAACACACATGCTTAATAAATCCAATACATTAAAAGATTTTTTCCATAACATATTCTACTAGTACGTGAGCTTTGTTTAAATTTATCAAGCTGTATTTTTAAAACCAAATCGAAGAAGCAGTAGATCTTCTGTTGTTTGGCCAGAGCTTACTTGTACTTCGGTGCAGAAGAACAATAATGTTCTCCTGTGAGCGCAAACACTGAGAGTCTGTATATCCTCCCAAAACCTTTTCTATAAAGACAAGGAAACCCAGCATGGCTTGTCCTGCACCGACACTTCACCTTAAAGAAGTTGTATTTCTTCTACATCCTCCTGCCCACAGGCCGTGGCAGGTGCGAGTCACAGCTCTTAGGACTTTGGCAGTAGTGTGTTCCCAGAGCAGAGGAGAAAACCTCAGGGGATGTAGAGCTATAACTAACTCCATGCAGTACAGTGTACTCAGATTAATAGTAGCAATATGCAGATTTTTGACTACTATAATGGCTTTTAAGGGTGTAGATATCTGGATGCCTTTTAATCTAACAGAGCTCTCAATTCAATGATACCATGCAGCAAGGCACCGATGTGCTATTTTGGTCTCTTTCTTCCTGCTAACTGAGTTAAATTCCAGACCCCTGTAGTGAGTCCATGACCCTCACTTGCTACCTAGTTAATAATTTGCTGCATGAATTACAAACCATCTCCCAAATGCTTTGGGGATCTGAAAAAGTCAGAGTGACACTGACTCACCTTTGGAAAATGTGGTGCATTGAGCTATGAAAGAAAGTTGTTGCTATGGCAATTGATGTGTCCTGGGGGCAGGTGAACTTACTGTAGCTGTTGCTACTATTCAAGGAAATTTATTTATTTCATATCCAGTTAGCTCAGGTGTATATTAAATCTTCAATCTAATTGACCATCCTTCAGCTCAAATGTTTGAAACACATGAGCCACAGCTGATACTTCACTTATTGTAATTCTCCCAAAACCAGGGCTCTCGACCAGGGCTATATCTGAACTCACTGATCAAAAATTTGGAATTTAAATTAAGGCCACCCAAAAGAAAACTCTCCACGGATCTTCCTGTGTTCATCTCTACTACACAGTGTCTTAGTGATGCCATGTATCTTGCTCTGCAGCACATTTGCACATGGTCAATAACTCTTGTGTGCTGTGACTTTCAGCACTAAAGATTGCTCACAGCAAAAGTCACTGGCAGATGAATTTTGAATGTATGAGGTACTACATGCTACTAATCACTCATCTTCTCTCTTGCCAAATTAACCATCTAAAATGGGCTGCCAAATTTACTGGAAGTTTCTGATTTTGATATCCCTGTGACAGGGCAACTGTGGTTGTGCATACAGACCGGGGAGAAAGAAACTGGAGAGCAACACCATGGAAAGGGCCCTGTGGGTCCTGGTGGATGGCAAGTTGAATCGGAGTCAGCAGTGCCCTGGCAGCCAGGAGGGCCAACCCTGTCCTGGGGGGCATCAGGCAAAGCCAGTCAAGGGAGGGGATTGTCCTGCTCTGCTCTGCACTGGGGTGGCCTCACCTTGAATATTATATGCAGTTTTGGGCACCACAATGTAAAAAAGTCATTAAACTATTAGAGAGTGTCCAAAGGAGGGCAATGAGGATGGTGAAGGGCCTTGAGGGGAAGCCGTATGAGGAGTAGCTGAGGGCACTTGGTCTGCTCAGCCTGGAAAAGAGGAGACTGAAGGGAGACCTCACTGCAGTTACAACTTCCTTGTGAGAGGAAATTCAGGGGCAGGCACTGATCTCTTCTCTGTGGTAACCAGTAACAGGACCCAAGGAAACTGCATGAAGATGAGTCAGAGGAGGTTTGGTTTGGATATTCGAAAAAGATTCTTCCCCCAGAGGGTGGTTGGGCACTGAACAGGCTCCCCAGGCAAGTGGTCACAGCACCAAGCCTGACAGTTCAAGAAACATTTGGACAATACTCTCGGAATTATTAAACATATTGTAATTCTTGGGACTGTCCTATGCAAGGCCAGAAGTTGGATTCAATGATCCCTGTGGGTCCCTTCCAACGCAGGATATTCTATGGTCCTGTGGTTCTGTGGTTCTATATCAATCTACTTTAAGTCAAGAGCTGTGAATTAGAGGTAGTACCTGTTTACCTCAAAGAGGTAGTAAGAAGACAGGTACTTCACAGAAAGTAAGTGCTGTATTGGTGAGAACCACAGGCCTGATAAGATGATGACTTTTTTTTCTTCAGAATATGCTTTGAACAGTGCATAGGAAGAAAATAAAGGGACCATACACTGCCAATAGGGGAAAAACTGATGATTCAAGAGCTTCTTATTTAGTGGTCACTGCTCATCATGTATATTATTACCGCATCCTGGAACTTGAGAAAACTGTTGTGAAACTTGTGTCAAAAGTAGTATGCAGTCATGTAACTAAAGGCTTTGGTTATGTGCATATATCTGAGGGGTTTGAATTAGTTTTATACAGACATCCTCTGTTCTAGTGGTTCTTAGTTTTGTCATACTTGGCTTTGTAACCTTATTAAATTTATATCAGAATAGCTGTGGTTCAAAATTATAGGAATCATTAAACTGAGAGGAAAAGATTCTTTAAGATATATATAATCCACTGATTTTTTCAGACCAAATTTTGCTGGTATTTGCTATCTAAGACAAGGAGTCAAATAAAAACGGTTGTCAAAGCAGATAACTAAAGGAGCTTTGTGCATTTTCTCAGTATCAGAGAGCCTTGCATATGTGATTGGGAATTTATTTTTTTTAGTGTTTTTTTGTTTTTACTGACACACACAAAACTTCTGGTGACCCGTCTTCTCTACTCTGACACGACAAAAATTCAGAAGTGAGATGAGGATGTGAGAAACCCAAAGAATATCTCAGGGTTACTGGCTTGCATCCTAAGGATCCAAAACATGATCTTTTCTTCTCTTCAGAACATCTGTCCTTTCCTTGTATAAAGATACATCTTTAAGAGATGCTGTTTATCCATAAGAAGCTTTATGTGTTCATATAATGCAATATAGATATACCTTGAAACACCGGCCCCGTGGAAAAATTTTAATGAAATGGCACTTCATTTGAAAAAATGTAATGAAGTGCCACTCAAATTACACCAGGAGAAAGCTAAGATTTTGTGCATGTGCCATCAACAGCATGCTGTTTACATCTTCAGAAAAACATTCCACACAATTAGATTATGAAATGTTAGTGATTTTCTTCCTTATCCCAGTTAATAGCAAATATGTAGTACAATGCACACAGATATCGCTGAATGTAGAGGCTTTTTAGCTCTGCCAGCAACACGCACAGGGTTCAACAGATACTGCAAGTGGTTTTCTCTTAAAGCTGCAGACCATTATGAAAAATCAGGCTTTCTGTTGGTACTCTAAGATGAGAATCACTTGCAGAGACTGAAACAGGTAATACAGCTAGCCTAGTTTACAGCATCACTACCAGAAGATTTACTAAAAATTAGTCACTAGGTTCACCTAAAGCTAGTTTCAATCAGTCAAATGCCGAATCAGAGTTGAAGATCAGTTGAAAAGAGGCAGCTCCTTTAAGATTTCCAAGTTAATACAATACTTTAATGGAAGGTATCCAATAATAATCTAATTTAAAATGCTCTAACCAGAAGTGGTTCAAGTTTTTAGTGTTGCATATTCTCATTCTGCTGGTGAAGAGATATTGCTGCCACTATGGGGCAAGTAGTAACAGAGTCACACAATATTCTGAGTGGGAAGCAATCCACTAAGATCATCATCAAAGTCCAGCTCCTGGCCCTGCACAGGACAGCCCCAAGAATCACACCATGTGCCTGAGAACATTGTCCAAATACTTCTTGGACTCACAGAATAAAAAAATAGTAGTTTTGTTCTGTACTTCATTGCTATCAATCTTCTACGCACAAAGAACTGCAAAATAGGTTTCTAGTTTGCCTTTGTGCCTAGAATTTACATACTAATTTGAAATGTAAATTATAAAAACATGCAAATTGTACAGCATAAAACCATGAGATACTGTGATTATGTGATTAAATAAACTGGGTTCCACCATTTCCAGTTATCTTAGTTCATATAAATAGAAAAACTACTTTTAAGCATCAGAGAAAATTATATACACTCTCAAAAACTGAGTATTATGCCTTCAAGAAGGAGTTTGAGCACTGAAGGACACAGGAAGATCTGTTCTTTCATTATATGAACAGCTTTTGTAAATGATTTGCAGTACTCCCTGATGTCATGACAGAAGAAAGAAAAGCGTCTGTTTCTGGTGGTTACCAATGTCTCTTGGATCCCAAGTTCTGTACTCCGAGGTCTTGAAGGTCACAAAGGCCTTTTAATGTACTTGGCTAGTTGGACACTGGAACAGAAAATATTCATAGTATAATAGTTCTACCCCTCGGCTTTGCACCTTGTACCACAATTTGTATGCCCAGGAACTCTCCCAAGGAACTAAAAATATAGTTAGAATTTGATCCCCTATTTACAGGTAGGCCTATTTCATCAACTCAGGGATGAATAAGCTGCTCTCTACAAATATAAGTAATTCTAAAAATAATATTTATTGTTAAGATTAAAATTCACATAAACAACGTGATATTTCAGAATACTAAATATAGCTGTGTGGTTGTGCATAATCATGCCTCTTTTAAAGCTGATGGAGGCTTTGACATCAGTAACCTGATCATGTGAATTGCTTTAGCGGAAATTAAGTGTTACATTAAAGGCTCCTTTAAAAAAGTTAATTCTTACTTTTGGAACCTTTTGTTGATTTTTTCAAAATTATCCATTTTAACAGGTGAACTCAGAAGGTTTTATTTGCAACACAAAGTATTTGAGTCCTACAGGGTCTTCATTTTAGAACTGCAAGCCCAAGTTAACAGCTTCTGGAAACTGAATTCAGTTCTCTTAAGTACCTTGGTAGATCCACAGAAAATGCTGCTTCCTCTTGGAAGAGGAACATGCCCCTGGACTACTGAGGTTGAAAGTACATTTTCTATTGCTGCTGAGAAAAAATTCCAGAATTAAAGTCTTGCATCCACTAAAGTGAATAGTAAAATTCCCATGAAGTTCAACAGTCAAGGATTTATCCAGATAACTAATCTGAACTGTAGTCTCTGACACCATCTACAGAAATGAAAAGCACCTCAGAGTGGGGTCTATACTTTTTTTGTCATATACTTAAAACTTTTATGCAAAACATACTGATCATAATTGCAATATGTTCTTTCATAAATTGATTTTATCCCACTACCATTTATACATTTGCTTCAGCAGCAATGTATAGACCCATTACTAAATAAGCAATCTCTAGGCACCCTGTAATAAATTTTAAACATTTCTAATATTTTAACATTTCTGGCACTGATATCTTTGTTTGAGAAAAACAAGACATGCTCATATTTTAAAAGAACAGGTCTAATTTACTAAATGTGTAGAGTGAAGTATGCTTATTGTTAGGATTTAAATTGACTTAAAGAAGGGCAGAGAAAGACAGTTTTAAGTTAGCATCCTTTTTCCAATAATATTACAAGGTACTGCATGTGGCCATGTGATCATGCATAGACATGACCCTTCTGAAAGAGGCTGCTGGCCTTAGAAGCACTTCTTACCGGCAAAATTATAGAAGCTTGGATGGCCAACAGTATCAAGAAATAATTGCAACTTTATCAGGCTGTTCTCAAGTAAGTGCTGTCACTGCCTGAATCTGGTGATAAATTACATTGATCATGTAGGTTACAGAACCCCTATCAGTATCAAAGGAAAGACATTATAGTTTGACAGTGGTGTCTCCATTGTCATCTTCTGGAAGTATTGTAGTGCACTACATTGAATGGCTCATTTAATAACTGTTTATAAATTAAACAAGCAGAAAAATTATTCCTAGCAACTTAAAATGCTTGAGAGAATTTTTAGAACACTTAGTTTTAAGAGAGACTTCAAATTATGTAAAAGTTTGGACTATGAATGTTGCAGTAATGTTGACCAAAGTTATTGTAAATAATGAATAGTGAATGTGCACTCTAGAAGGCAATATCATGCTCAGTTATTTTAGGAACACCCATTTTTATGGGAGGGTAGCATGTCATGGCCAGTTAAGAGGAATTACAGAGGAGTTTCCATAAACCATGTGGAAACCCTGACTTCAAAACTGTCAGGAGTTTTTCATATTATAGCAAGATTCTGGTCCTGTATTCACTTTTTAGCTGTGCATTTTAGGATTGCAGTAAAGCTTTGAGATTGAACCCACAGTTCTAATGTTTAATTTGAAGGGTGTATCAGTAGGCTGGCGCACTGTATGCTGCTATATACAGGTAAAATGTTATGTGAGGGTACTTTATTGATTTTAAAAACAAGGTGGAATTCACAGTACGGTCACAGGCCAGACACATAATGTCCTTAATGTCCTTAATCCTTAATGAAATCTTTTGTCACCTCTTCTGGCTTGAACAGCTAGCCAAAACTTAGATTTTTAGTTATTCTTAGGAGGAAAATGAATGATCAAGTCTGAAAATTTAATTTAGAGACTTCTAGTTTCCTAATATGAGAATATAATTTATAAGAACATGATGAGTTTAAAAGTAGCGTGAAGTGAGGGTAGATTTTGCCATTACTTTAGCAATATTTTTTTCTTCTGTACTCAGTATTGACACATACAGAATAGTCTATTATGCACCCAAATCTGTAACTAGAAATGAACTCTTTATGGGAAAACATCTATTACCCAGTTCCTTGTGCTTCTTGGGCCTAATAAACAGGAAAAGTTTTGTGTATTTTGAGACAGCTTCCCTCCACGCCCTTTTTTAATTGATCCCACTCTGAGTCTTGAGAAATCTGTGGTTTGGTGCTCAGCCCCATCTCAGCTAGCTTCAGTGAGGAGAGCTGGGAATTCAAAATAAAGTGTCTCATAGGTTATGTCTGCTAACAAATTTCCACTGATTGACATCAAACTGGTTAATTTCCATATAATAAGTGTTGATTGATTCAAGGATTTGGCTCAGCTGGCCAAGACTGTCCTTACAATGATCACTTATGGGCTACCTTTTTGGAACACAGTGGAATATTTAAGGTCTTGCCAGATTTGAAGGATGCTGGGAGTTGGAACAATGTTTTTAATCTTGGCTACTAATTACGTGGCAAAGGTATAAACTGGGCTTTGCAAATCATTATTTCCATTAGAAAGGTGTTGGAAGCAATTCCACTGAGGGCTTCCCTCCTATTTATGCAGCTGTTATTCCCATGAGAGGAGGCCATTGCAGTCATGGCTGAAACATGGGCTTCTGTTCTGTTTCCACAGCACTTGGAAGAAAAACAAAACAGGACTAATGAAAAACACACACGGGAAATGCTTTATTATTTCATCATCCTCACCTACTGAGATCTGGCACCACTCTGTGTTTAGGAAGAACTTCTCCCGCCCTCCCTCTCTCGCGCGCAGTGTGGTTGTATAAGGCTGACACTCTGTCATTTCCTGTCAGATCATTTCAGAGGAATTTGCTCTTATTTCCTCCCAGCCTCATCCCCTCCTCCCGGCCTCAGCCTTGGCTCCGTGCCCCAGCAGCCATGCTGTGTTTACTTAACCGCATGGAGCGCTGGGCAGCCTCGGCTGGGAGCGCTGGGGCAACACGCACACACGCACCCCCTGAGCTCGCTCGCAGGAGCTCACATCCACACTCAGGAAACAGACAGCAGCTCTTTTGTGAAGAAAACATGCCAAAACCAAAGCCAAACTTTATGCAGAATCTTTGTAGACTGTAGGTGAGTGAGTGCTTTGGCCCACAAGTCTCTATGTAAATCCTCTTGGAAGAGGCAGTTCTGATCATTTCACTTGTTCAAATTAAGGTATTTTGTGAACATATCTATGTATCATGGAATTCATAGTACATGACTGCCAGTTAATTTGGCATTCAAGTTATCTGTTAGCATTCTCCAAACACGTCTGACTCCAACCTGCAGCACTGCATCTGTACATGGTGCTACTACTAGTTCTTCTACTTTGGCATACCTTAACAGACTGGATAGATTAGCTAAAATGTCTCTGCTTTATAAATGGTGTAAAACTATTTTAGCACCCAACAATAGTGTGAAAATAAACCATGCAGAAACAGGACATTTATACTTGAATGATGTGTGAGCTTTTCAGTGGGTAAAGTGGTCACAGTTCATTGTTTAAAAAAAGTAGTCAAGTCACTAATAATCTCCACACCAAGATTTATAGCAGTGGAGAAAAAGAACTAAGTAAACTATCTGACTGAGAAGTCATTTCTTCCTTCCTTGGCAGCATAAGATTTGTTTAAATGCTGCTAGGAGAAGGCTAATTAAAACAACTTTGCCAGAAGTCTGGGAGATTGCTAAATCCAACACCAGCTCAGTGCTCTTGATCTTGAATGACAACTTGTTCCCTAATATAAAGTAGAAGTTTCTTTCTGATACAGAAAATTAGAAGTCAGAGCAAGAAATACCTCCCTCTGACATAGTTAAAACAATAACCATTATTGTGAGTAGCAGTCATAAAATCAATGATAGTTGACATTTTATGGCAACATTTAAATTTTATTTAATATTACTGCTGATATTTATTTAATTTAAAGGTAATGGGCTATTTGCCAGGCCAGAGCAAGAACGAATTGTTTCCATTCCACTTATAACAGAATTTTCTTGTCCAGAATACTGTCAGAGTCTAGAGCAAAATCATGCAATCACAATATGTAAAAGTGATTTTTTTTGTCCATTATCTAGGATTAGTTTAATCCATGTCCTTTCATAATCTGATACGCTGTCAGGCAAATTGCAAATTGTAGTTCTTAATTTTATAGTGCAGATCCTCTTTGTTTTCTCAGTTCCACTGTACATTAAGTGGAGAGAAATAATTGATACAAACAAGGAAATTGTAAGATTTATTTCCATTTGCTGAATATCCACAGTATCAAGACTTGCAATCTCACAGTCTTACAATCTAATATTAACACAACTTTTCGAATTTTTCAGTTTCTAAAATTATGTAATGAAAGTTAAAGAAATCCTCGATTCCATGCTAAAATTAACTCACAGTATTAGGAAGTTTGCCTATATGTATGGAAGTGTGCTATTATTTTTGCAAAGTAGCTGTGTCAGGTAGGCACAGGCCTTTCTTCAAGTAAACCAAGCTACCAAATAAGATACTTTCATTTCGCAAGTAATCATGGCAGAATTAAAAACACATTTTCTTTAATTTTTTCCAATATGAACCATGTTCTTGTAAAGTCAGAGGTACTCTCATGTACAGTTGTTAGTTTATTTTCAGGACCATCACTGTATACTTTTAGCTTTCTCAAGTTTCTTTATATTCCTATATTTCTCTGTCCTTCATAGTGATGACTGACCAAAACAATAAGTAATCTCAGTAGAGACATTTTAAACCAAAACAAAATTCAGCATTGTTTAGCTCTAAATATTTTTTTTAGAAAGAGAAAATATATAGGATGCAAGAGTAGCTTGCTATTCATAGTATAATAGTATGGAAAATTTATCACAAATGCTGACATCTCATCTGAACACGATTCTGCTTATAACCATCAACAAAAAAGATCTTAAATATTTCTCATTACTTGAATGTATGCAGGAATTCTTTTTAAGTCTGGTGAGTTTACTATGTAGAATTTCCTGTAAGTATTCATTACATGTTACTTCAAGTCTGAGCTATGTTTCTTAGAGGTAATTGGGCAGGGCGTAATACTAGCCTTGACATTTTATTGTCATGGACTGTATGGTCTCACCGTCTCTCTTGAAAGTCAATGTTTTTTTCTTGCTGGAACAATCTGTGAGAAGGAATACAACTGGTTATTGGTGCTGGGGGCTGGTCAAAGCAATTACAAGACAGAAAGTTAGGGTAAGTCCACTTAGGATGCAAAAGCATCTGTGCAATTTTTAACAGATCCTTATCCAATCCGTTCTTAAAAGCTTGCACCTTACCTGAGGAATACATAAAAGCCTAGGAACCTATTTAACAGCTATAAGGTACAATAGTCTATGAAATACCAATATTTGGAAGAAGAGACGAATTGAGGTTTTCCACATAGAGACAGATGTATTGAGAATTTGCCAAAGTTGCCAGAAAAGGACTCTTGCTAACCACCAGGAACTAGATCCTTCAAAACTATAAGAAAGTGGGCAAAAAGAAAGGTGGGATGGAAAGCTAGCACTGAAGATCAATAAGAAAGTAGTTTTAAGTGTACTCAGAAAGGAAAAAAGCATTCATCCTGAGGCAATAAGCCTAGGAAAAAAGTCTACCCTAGGACTCTGAGGACTCTTACTCTTCTGAAGCCTTTGAAGAGCATAGCTGAGTTGAAAGAGGATCTATTGCAACTTTCTATAGTAACTTCTCACATGGTAGTTTTTCCTATTCTGGGAACTATAACTAAACTATTTTGGCAGAAAAGACATATGCACTTATCATGACAGGCTTTATGACAGGTTTTATGACTTATTAACCAGAAGCAACAGAATGACTAAGACAGCATCTGCAGCAGCAGAAAAATTGGAAGATTGCTCTACTGGGAATACTTTTTTGTGATCTTGTATTTTCCAAAGAAACGTTATGAAACAGAGGGAGGAATTTCTTGTCTATTTTGATGCACAGCCTGTAGATAAAATCTGGGATTCTACTGCTATATTACAAGTATTTTATTATGATTCTAAAAGCATCAGTGAGTATATATCTGCACGTATAGGGGACAAAGTAACTCTAACAGTAATTGTTTGTCTAAGGGTGACCTAAGAGTCAAAAGAATGCTTCTCTTCTGAACTCATGTACAGAAATAAGAGTTTCTATTAGGCCTGACAGTAAACAGAATGCAGAAGTAGAAATACCGTTAAAATGTATGCCTTGACAAAGTTTTAAAAGAAGTGAAAATGCATATTCAGACAGCAATGTTGAAGTTATATCATATGCAGCTGGGAAGAAATGATGAAAACTGTTCTCACCTGCATAAATAATCCCCAAACTATTAAGGTTCCTGGACAACAGCTATAATTACTTTAATAGTACACTCTGAGTCCAGTCATCAAGCTGAGCTCTGCCCTGTAGATGTTCTGAGATCCTCTAGTAAGCATAATAGGGGCCAACTGGAGGAGGCATGGAATGTTCTCTATGAATGGTGCCAGTGGGAACAGGATATGACTGGAGATGGAAATAAAAGTTGGGATGGTGAGGAACAGCATACCTGTGTGAATGAGGTCCAGCAAACTCCCAGAACAACTTTGTCTGAATAAGCTTGGCCTGCACACCCCAGCACTCTGAAGAAAGATAACTTAAAAGCACATTTCTATAAGGTAAGAAAGTACAGACTGTGGAGCACAAAGACCAGGATTATGAGAACAGTCAGTCCACAGAAGGAAATGCCACCTATGCTGTTACCAAAGCAGTTACAGAGACAATGTTCTGTCTAGAGAACCCAAACACATCTAAATCTTTCTCTCTGACCCTCATGAAGAATTGTAGGAAATATAACTTAATGGTGCCTTTTATCAAGATATGACAATTCTGCAAGCAAATGTCCTGGATAAGCACAAGGCAGCATTTGTATTTGAAGATTCTGCAAATGCCTCCTCATACCTTGGAGAGGTGTGTGGAGCAAGGAGACCCACTGAAGATGATGTGTTATCAAAAGCTGAAGGCAGGAGTGACCCAGGCTCTAAGTCAGCAGAGATGCAGTTGTCTAATTAATCCTCTTCAGGTAAGTATTCAGAACATCTTGCCAAAACTAAATGTCAGAATTTGAATTATTTCTTTCTAATTGTAAGTGCTGACGATGTGCTAAGCACCACAAAAGAGAAATCCCCTGTTTTGAGAGGCTTCCAAAATAAATAAATATCACCTTTTTTTCCCCCTCCTGGAGTTTGGCCCAATGCCCATTAGTAGCCAAACTGTGATACAATCTTAGACATAATGACATACTGTGCTCGTTTTCCTCTGAGAAAGATGACTGATGATAATGCTTATAAAGAATTTCAGTTCTATTACATGGGAACACGTCCACGCACAGACTGCAGGGCCATGTGTCATTTGGAAAACAAGCATGCATTCAGTATTTTTCAATGCTGAGTTGCTTGTGTTAGTGACCTGACTCTTGCCGGTAATATTCACATGTATAAAACTCACCAGGAAATAATTAGGGGCACGAGATAAAATTTTGATCCCATTGGATTTAAGAATTTTCCTTTTGAATTAGAAGTTTACATTACTTCCATTTTGCTAGGTAAAGACAGGCAACTTTTTGTTCTAATTCTGTGCTGCCCATGTCCAAAACCCACAGCTGTAGTATGTAATTCTCTTCTGCCAACTCATTAAATATAAGGTCCAAAAGAAACCTTATTACAATATAGGTTGTATAAACTAAAACTTCACATTTTATCTTGATCTTATTCTTTGAATTTTAATTTATCCTTTTAATTAAAAAACTAAATTAGAATTTTACAGAGCAAAAAATATGAAAAGGTCCTTCTTGTTCTGTCTCATAAAATGATGGTTTAAATCTAATTCCACCAGAATCAACAGAATTATATAATTGCAGGTAATAGATAATGAGGATCCAGATTCAAGTATTTACAGGAAATTCAGTTATATGCTTATCTTTATGCAATATAGTAAACTGCTGTTATCTTACCTAGTAAAATTTTTACTGCACGCATAAGCAGATATGTTTCATCCATGTCTTTAAACAGGGAAAAGTTGGTGGATACTTTTTACACATTTTGCTTCATTAGATTTGAATAGGGTCTTGTTTTTGTGAAACCTGGCTTGAATTCAAGTTAAAACATTGTTTGCTTTCTTTTTTTGTCTTCCTGCTCTTAACTATTCCTTTGCAGTGTGAAAACACCACAGCCTATGGTTGATGTCTTCATCACAGTGGAATGCTTTTAAACTTAATGAAGAGTTGCAATAAATCAGTACACTTCATTCTGCTTTCTATCATCAACACATACATACTTTCTTAGCTATTAATCCCCTCAGAGATTATTAGAAGTCAATAAGATGCGTTAAAAATAATGATTATTAACTTTGAAAAGGATTGCACCTGGTATCATAGCTGCTAGCTATCTTGACTCCAGTGAAATTATATTTCTACACTTTCCATTTCTAAATTCGTCAGAATAAGAAAAATAAAACAACAAAACTTACAGCATTTAGTCACATCCTTGCTTTAGGATACTGAAGTTAAGCATGTGCATTTTGTGCAGAACTGGGGCCTTAACTGGATGACCTCATGAGTCATGTCATTCTGTGTTTTCCTGGTACCTACTACAAAGCTCTCAGATACTGCAGGACTATAAAATGATCACAAAAATATCATATTGATTTATTCTTTCAGATGTTTCTTATTTCTAGATGTGTTAAAATACTCAAAAAGTAAGGCTTTTTCTCTCCCTTGTAAATGGTTCAAAGCTCTTTACCCCAAACCCATTGGTCTGCCAGGGGTTGCCTGTGTGCCCGGCATAGCCCACAGCCCAGGACCTCATGTCAGCGCTGGCAGCCCCAGCAATGCCACAGCAGGGCTGTTCTCCCGCTGCCCAGGAGCCCTCCCGCGGGCGCACATCCAGAACAGCCTTCGCCTGGCCCTGAGTCCAAGGGGTGCCCAGTGCCCAGGGCTGGGGCTGCCACGACTCCCCACAGCTGCCCTGCTCCTGGCCATGGTGAGGCAAGAGCCCCTGGCCTCCATGGAGCCCTGACGCTGCCAGCCCTGTGCCTTCTGTGTGCCACCTATGCCGCTGTGCACAGCTGCACACAGCTGTACACAGCTGCTCTGCCCTGGGGTGACTGCCGAGCACGGCTGGGGCTCTGCGGGCCAGCCTGAGAACTCTGCTTCTCATCTCATCAGGACAAAGAACAGGTACAAACAGTTCAACCCTGGTGTTTGCATCACTGAACTTGGAAAGCTTTTCAGTCTGATCATAGTTTTTCAGTCTTCCCCCCGTGCTTGTGCAAAACCAAATCAAGTGGCTCTGCCTTTTCTTAGCTGCAGCCTTCACAAAAACTAAGAGGTGGATCTGCTTGAAGCAGGGAGCTGGGCAAAGTGATCCTGCAGCTACTGTTAATTCCCAGATTTGCAGGTTTGATATCCTTGAGAAGGTTTGGCCGTTTTCTGGGCAAATGCACAAGTCAGTTCCTTTACCATTTGAGTTTGGTTCTCCTTATTTTCCGTACCAGTATAGTTACATTGTAATTAAATGCACCCTACCCGAAACACGCCTTTTTAAATGCTGAGAGCGATGCGTAGGGCAGGTTTTTACATTTTGCTTCAAGTTTTGCTTCTTAAAGAAAACAAGGAAACTAAGAAATGGGCAAGATATTTGTGAAAGTGATTCAAAAAAGCCAAACAGTGAGTGTGTATTCATTATGACTGAGAAATTTTTACAATATATTTTCTTATAGGATTTTCCCTAACCAAAGCTACTAGCTTAGTAAGGAGGTTACTATGGAAACAGTGAAATGGGTTTTCACAGACTTCTTGATTGCCTTTCTGTTAGGTTTTATTATATTCCTTGAAAAATAAATTTTGCAATCTCTCCAAATAAACAAATCTCTCTTTGTATGCAATAGGTATTTAAGGTTGTAAATAACTTATTGACATCTTCCAACATGTTAGAAGTCCATTTAATGGTTTCTGTTTCATGAGGATATAATGTATCTGATGAGATTTTTTGGTCTAGAAATGAGCTGAATGCCACTTAGTATTTAATGCCATTTAGTATTCAGATTTTCTGTCCTTGGGCCCTGAGTAATAAACCTGTATTAGGAAGACACCTGACTGATAGTCTGCATAAAATAGAAAATAACTTCATAAATCTTCAATTAAAAGCAATTTTTTAAAGGTATGAATCTAAAACCAGTTGTTTATAAGAAATATGCTGAGCATGATGCCATATGGTGTGGGATATCCCTTGGGTCAGTTGTGGTCAGCTGTCCCCAACCTCTTGTGCACCCCCAGCCTCCTCCACGAGGAGACCTTCCGAAACTGGACATCAGTAGGATTTCAACCTTCAGCTTTGCCGAGGAGATTATTCAGATATTTGATCCACTCACTTTTCCCTTGCTTTGATATTGGAAGTCTTCTAGAAGATGGTTAGGCCTATGAGTATAACAGGAGCAGGTCATTCCTCTCCGTATTTTCCAGTGCTGCGCCCGAAAAGAAGTTCTGCTTGAAGAGTTTTGAGATGTGAAAATCAGCAGTATGTTGGATGAAATACACAATGTTTCAGGCTTTCTCCTCAGCCACACATACTCCTTGTAGTTGCAAATGGAAGCTGAGACAGGTTGTTGAATTTCAAGCAGATGGGTCTGCACTAGGGCAGTTTGGAAACTTCTCAGGAGGTTAGTGTTGCTTTAATGATGGTGGTGAGGCGTGTCATGTGCCCTCTACAGCAGACGAGAGCATTTTTTCATATAAGGAAATAGTCAGCAAAAACCTTCCCTTAACAGGTTCAGCTTTGAAATGCCTACCTACTAATCTTTCTTTTGCAAAGGTAGCATCTAGTACATAGGCTAAAAGATTTCCAATTGTCTCTGCTATTAAAATATATAATTTATTCATAGTTTTGCACTGGGCTTAACTAGTTTTATCTAATATACATCCAAAGCAGATAGTCTAAATTCATTTTGGAGTCAGAGATTTACACTTCATATATCTTAACTCGGAGATACACTGATTACTTAGAAGTTTTATTATTAGAGCTTGACTCCCTTTCTGTGGGCTCTGAACCAGCTGTGTATCTATCTGCTGCCTATACTGAACAACTGCACTATTGTAATGCCTAAATTGCTCCTGGAGGCCTATTTTAGCCTGGTTAAAATTATAAATTAATAAATTAAACTGTGTTTCAATATTCAGCATTTTACTACTGCTAATAATTTAGGAGTTGATTTCCTTTGCCTATTTTATTAATGTATTTATAGTACACAAGGAATATGCTGAGGTTTTTTAATTACTTTTTATTTCCAGTGCTTACAAAAATTAAAATTCTGCACTGGACCAAATTCAGTTCTCAGAACAAGATTTAAACAACCTGTGATGTTGTCTGCAGGGAAACTGAACCTACTGTTGATAGTCCTGTTTTCTTATCTAGTTTAAGTGTTTTAAGAAGCTGAACGAAATATTTTTTAAGTATTAATCCTCCAGGGTCTTACAGAATCTAAGTGTTTTTTTGAGGAATACAGATAAACAAGAATGTCTTGAAAATTTATTAGGTGTAGATGCTCTTTTAGACAAGTGAAAAAAAGACAGAACTAAAAAAGAAACAGTCAATTTGTCAAAATCAGCCTTGTTTGAGATATATGCAACACAAACTGCAGAAACTTCTTGTGTTACAGGGGAGAGCAAGTGCTGAACAGGAAAGGTTAGCTCTTATCACAGACATCATTTAAGCCCATCTTTTATAGTGCCATAGGTACACACTTTACACACTTTACAGGGTTATAAAAAGTCAAGATACTTACCCTAGTGGGTTTACAACCCACAGCCATGAGCTTAAGTGCTTTGATGGATCAGGCCCTTAACAAGAACAAACTCACAGTGAGACAAAGTAAGAAGATGTGAGGTCATTAAATCTGAAGCAACAACTTTGTATATATATACCCTGAGTGAGAGAGGGTCTCTGCTCCAGAAGCCACAGCTGGGGGACAGTCCTGCAGTACTCCAGGTGCTCCAGACACATCTTTTTCTTTCAAGTACCTTTTTGCTATTGAACACTAACAGTCTTCTTGGAAAAGCATGCATTGAAGCATAAAGGAAAAAGTTTGTTCTGTAAACAGGAAAACACCTAGCTCAAGAGAAGGTTAAGCACTGCAGAAAAGCTGGAAAGGGGAAGTTGCTAAAATAATATATTTAGTGCTTTTTTTGGATATTAGTGGACAGAGCTAATGCAGATTCAGTATAATTTTTCATGAAGCAGCCTGCAAAGTTTGAAATAGTGGTTTTGCACAGTTTGCAAAGGGAAAAGCCGTGAGTACTTTTTACATGTGCTTCCACACACAATAAAATTCTTTTCAATCATGTTCTCTGTCCTCCCGTCAGTTTTTCAGCCTAGTAAAATAAAATAAAAAACAAAAATAAAACAGTGACAGGGAAATTTAATAATGACTGAGAAAGCCACATTCCCTGTGTGCCACGACAGCCATAACACGAATGATGTGCTGCCCAGCCCTTCTCCAGACTGGGACAAAAACCATTCAAACAGCAAATGGACTTTTCAAGGATGTGCTCTCAAACCAGATCTGTGTCTCCTCAACTTCATCATTCTGAAACCAAAATAGCATATCAGATGCATCTGTTTCTTGGTAAAGTTCATGCCTCAGCATTGAACAGCAAAGACATAGCCATTTGGGTGAAACTATTTTGCAATTGTTTTCTCCAGCTGGCAATTAATTTCTTAAGATTTCTCAGGTACATCTTGTAAACAATAGGAACGCCACTTTCTATGATATAGGTGTATAATGCAATGGGACTGATCTGTGATGGAGTTATCCACATGTACCTGATAAATCAAAGTGAAGAATAAAAGTAACTACAAGCTTCACTATACAGCCCTTGGGGCATCCAAAACCTACATGTGACCAATCCCTTATGCTGTCACCCCACGAGAGCAGAGAATCCAGGACTGTTAGAACAGCTTCTTCAAGGAAAATACAGAAAAGAAAAAGTGGATAAACTAGCATAATCAAATCATATGCACTGCATTTCATACCTCCAGAATAAAAAGTGTTTTCAATCACAGCACATAAATGATGGATATGCAAATTGGACCTTGTCAGAACCCTGGGTCTGACTACAGAGCCATCAACCAATTTGCTAGTTGAAACCATGGGTTCTGAAGTAAAACATTAATTCAGAGCAAATGAATTTCCAAACTGTTTGGCTATAAGTCCTGGAGGGGTAACTGTATCTTAATAACAGAGGAGAGCTAGTGACTAGATTTTTCAGTCAATACAACTTTGAGGAAACACATGAGAGTGAAATGGCTGCTGTATTCCTCCTGAATACTCCCACTTTTGCAAGTACCTGATCTTCTCTAAAATATGGAACTTACATGCATCTCAGCTATTCACTGAAAACATATTACTAACACAAATGTAATGCAGAGATCGCAATAGCCCTAGCGTAAGTAATAAAGACCATTCACACATGACTGGAGCATTTTTGGATCTCCAAGACAGGCAGCTTACGAAAAGAAGAGTCTGGTCAGTTACCTGGAAACCAAGAGCAGAGGAAAATATTAATGACTGGCAGCCCAGTGTATGACTGAACCTCCTGGAGCATGTCAAATTGTGTCAGGGGATCAGGGGAGAAGAAAAATATCCTATTCCTGATCACAGTCTTGCAACATGCGTTGACTGTTTAGGCCTCAAGGCAGACTTAAAAGATAGGTCTGCAAAGCTCAAACCATTGCTCTTCAGAAGTTAAGATATGTTGAGAGTACCAACAAGTGTTTCAGTAAGATTCTTCCCATTAAATTAAGGTGATGGTGAACTATCCTTTATAACCACAGTCAGGGGGATATGGTGTAAATCAAGATATTCTGCATTGTTGTGAAGGTTGGCACAAACACCATGCCTAGTTAAGTGACATTGTTGACAGTGCAGTGTACAAGATGAACACTTCTTTCAACCTGTGGCAACATGAGAGTCAGTTATGCAAGGGAAGAAAGAGATAGTGACTGCTGGAAAAAAGAGCAGTATAAGAAGAGCATACAGAAAAGCAAAGTATCTCCACATGTTCTAGCATCATCTGTGGGACCAAATTCAGCACTGGCAGCTTGTGGAGCCCTGTCTGTATTCGTTGTACATGTTGATTATCACAGACCTGCTACTCTCAGTTCCCAGAGCAGCTGAATGCCATATTGATGTTAATTTTGGGATTGCTGAAGTGTCCAAGAGGCCTAACACTTCCAGTACCTACATCAAATGATGCAGAAAGATTTGCAGGTGGTTTTTTTTTTCCCAAAGAAAGGTGCAGAATTTCACAGAGGAAGCAGGTAATATAGATAAATTAAAATAAAAGATCCTTTATGAATGATAGCCACTAGAGGAAATTCATATGGTGAATGAAAAGCAGAAAGAAAACAGATTTAATATCTCTGCCAGCAGAGCACTGTAACTTCAAACCTTAATTAAACTAAATGCATGACTGAATTAAATATATTGTTCTGAATGATCCTCCAGGTCAATGAAATTATTAACTGATTGATCTGCAAAGTAGGACAGGTGATGAATCAACTCAAATTTACTCAGTTTTCACACACACACCACCCCCACCTTGTGTAATTTGTTCTCGACAAACTGGGTAAGTAGATAAAAATGGATAAGTCATTCTGCTGATAGCCTGTGAAAGTGCTCCTTCTATTTGTGCTAATAGTGCTTAGGTGTTTCTCACACTGATGCAAGCATCTTTTTTTTTCATGTATATTTTTTGGATTTTAGTGGCAGGGCCAGGCAGGTGATGGGGGGAGTGTAGATGACTGCAAGAAAATAAGTGGATCCCATATGTTTTATTCAGGTAACCTAACCTGTAAACTGCAAATAAGGGGATGGTTACAGGGCAAACATCCTGGATTTCTGCATTCCAGAGATTAATAGCCCATTCAGTTAGTTACTATTCGGAGCTTCAGAAACTCCTTCAGAGGATCAAATATTGTGTGATTATACTTTTAATCATGAATCAAATGAAAAAGAAATCCAAGCAAGCCCTCAAACCAAATATTCCTACATACCCTGAAAAAAGATGAGACGCAAAGGAGAGCTAAATCTATATTTGCAGTATTTCCATTGCTTTTCTGCTTACCACAATTATGTTTCTGTAATCAAATAGAAGGTGAAAGAAAACATATAGCAATGCCTGATGCCATAAATAATGCACGAGTGGCTGTCTGAAACAGTGAAAACCAGTTAACAAACAGGCCAGTTTTGTGAAATGTAGTCCTGTAATGCTGCCAAAGACAACGTCTGCCTAGATTATCTGTGCTGTAAGGGTTGGCTGTGTAAACTAAAGTCACCAGGGGACATGTTAAATTGTACTCTTGAAGGTCTTAAAAATGTTCAAATGCTTTAGATCATAAATCAGCATCTTTTGATCACTTATTCCCCTACTTTCTTGGTCTCTGAGCCTGTTAAATTTCAAAAGGTAAGTAGGGATTGGAAAATGAAAGAACTTTTAAGTAAGGCGTAGGCCAGAAATTATGACTTTAGTGAGTTTTGTTCTTCCTTATGAATTGACACAAAATGACAATTAATTAGGGAGAATTGTAAAATGCAGCTAGTGGTGTAATTATCTAGACTGAGATTTAAGGCCACTGGGGTCACTTACAATCTCATATTTATTTTCAAAATGACAGAGTGATTTAAAGATCTTGTGTTTTATTTTCAAGAGTGACTCTCTCCCGTAATGAGATGTAGGTTCCAAGATCTTTTTTGAAAACATTCTTATGCACTTTACAGCATTTTAGGGTACATAAATCTGGGTTTCATATCTTTAAAGCAAAGTGAATGTAGGTGCCAAAATACCTTCAAATATTTTACTCTACCTAGCTCTTGAGACCAGGAGTTTAAGCTTATGAGTCACGTATCTTTTAAAGATTTTCCCTCACTTCACATCTTTCTGATAGGAATAATTTCCAATTAAAACTATATGGATACTAAAACCATCATGAATCAGTGGGATTCTCTGGGTGCATTAACACAACTAAATAAGTTCAAGTTTTAACATCTTACAAGTTCAACTTTGTTGGACAATGCAACAGAGAAACCCTTCTTATGTTATCTTTGTGGGATAACCAGTCACATTCATCTGCTTAGCGAAACCTAGTTAATAATACTGCTTGTCTACTGAGGCAAGGCAAGGGACTTCTATACAGCACACTGAATGTGAGTTCATGTTAGATGAAAGTCAGTGCTCAGCCACTGGCTTCTTATAATAAATCTGGCACAGCAAAGGAAAAAGTTGTAGCTTCCTTCACTTCCTGCTGGTAGCAAAAGCCTTCTTGTCCCTGGGGAGGACCCAACAGGGCTTTGGCTACAAACCTGCCTGGCTGGGCAGAGCCCTTCACCTCATATCCTGCAATGAGTCCTTTGATAAAGGTTTAGCAATGGAATCAGAACAGAAGCAGGAGATTCGTGTGGCAACTGTGTGCATTTTGCAGGGAGCTGAACAGGTATGAGTCACGGCGCAAGGACCGGGGAGGGGACAGTCCCCAGGCCCTGCACCTCTCAGCAGACAGGACACACTGCAAACACTGCTGATGAGAGACCTGGTTAGGTAAACCATCTACATTTGGCCTACAAGTACTGAAAGGTTAGCCATAAGCATAACACTCCATAGAGTGTTGCAATATGTATGAAATATATGAGGGAAAATTTAGCTATATACCAAAACTGAAAGCTGCTTGGCCCCTGGAAAATGGCAATTTACATATTGTGGTGGGGGAAGGGAAAGCCTTGGAAGCACATCCAGTCCTACCTTTTGCTCTGCTTAAAACTTGGATTGAGCATAGTAAGTATGAGGGGTCTTCTTTTGTTTTCATTTTTGTGTGGTTGATTTTTTTGTTTGTGGTTTTTTTATGCTGAGCTGGAAGGGACCCACAAGGATCATCAAGCCCAACTCTTATCCCTGCACAGGACCATCCCCAAGCGTTACACCATGTGCCTGAGAGAATTGTCCAAACGTTCCTTGAACTCTTGTCAGGCTTGGTGCTGTGATCACTTCTCTGGGGAGGTTGTTCCAGTGCCCAACCACCCTCTGGATGAAGAACCTTTTTCTAATATCCAAACTAAACTTCCCCGACACAACTTCAGGCCATTCCCTCAGGTCCTGTCACTGGTCACCATGGAGAAGAGATCAGTGCCTGCCCTTCACGAGGAAGTTGTAACTGCAATGAAGTCTCCCCTCAGTCTCCTCTTCTCCAGGCTGAACAGACCATAATTTCCTGGGGTTTTGCTGTTAGACCATAACCTTTTGAATGTTTCTTGAAGGCAGTGTTTTTAGCAGTTAAGTTAGAAACAAAATGGAAGTGCATGCCTTTTCAGGGCAACTCATGAAAGCTGATCTCACATTAGTAGGAGTTTCAGAAATTGGTCCTGCTCTTTGATGTGTGTACATAAACTGCTTCTTGATGAAAAGGGCTGTGTGACATTTCGTTAAATGAGATTGATTGCATTAGATTATACAGATTCAATTAAATCATCTGTTATTCTGAAAGCAATGAATTCACACTGTTCATTAAGAATGTGCAAAACGGATGTTGTTTCTGCCTTCCCTTCTAACTTGCTCTATTACTGTCTACCATGAGATGCTGAGCTGTAGTGTATTACATTGGTTTGGATTACATCAAATACTAAAATTCATCTTTATCTATTCTGTTTTATTTTGGAGATTTAAGCTCTTCCATAACATTGCTGCAAAGCCTCCAGAATGCTAAGGAGGCAGATCTGTTTTGTTAATTTTCCTTATCTACCTTCCTTTACACCTGCAATAATTTCAAAGGAAAACTATTGTTCCAACAACCATTAGAAACAACATTTCAGAAATCAGAGAAGACCCATGCAGTTGTTCTCTCATTCCAGTCCAAACAGCCTTGATCAATTCCCCCAGTTGCCAGCACGGGGACCAAAAGGAGCAAACAATTGTAATTTCATCAGCAGTACATCATCCTTGCAAACCTATCAGTGCAAACCAAAGCCTACAAAGCCATAGAAGGGTAGAAGAGGGGGAGACCTTGACTTTACTCCTGCAGCAAACTGACCAGTACCAGAAATTACTCCTATGGTGGATCTTGGAGTCTTTTGCAACCATGCAATCATTCAAGAGTTACCCATTACTGCAAAGAAAATAGGATCATTTTTTCTAATACAAAATCATCTTCCAGATCCAGTAGGCAATTCTTTCCTGCATGGATACAATGGGCTAAAATTGTCTATGGTGGAGTTTATGAATCATTTAAAGGAAAAATATATCTTCTGTTTGTCTTTCAGAGTCATGTAAGTGATCCTTCGGGGGAAATTGTAGCTAATATGCTTCTGTCTGCTGCAGAATGCATGGGGCCCAATCAGTGTCTGCTCAGAGGCATAACTTGAATCTTAGAAATAAGTGTTTCTTTATACTGTAATAAAGTAATTGCTAGTGCTTTGATAAGGAAGGTGATTGTAGCTGTGACTGAGCATACTGCTGGTAGCTCTTTGTTAAGCCGTAAGACAGCACAGTAATCTCTCTTTCATCTTGGGTAAATTCTACACTTATTTTCGTGATGATGGTAACAATCATTTTGAACTCCTGTGGCATTTCAGTGTCATACTCTAAATAGGAAAACAATTAACTCTTCGTTATGATGGTAGTATTTAAGTCTATATTATTAATTTAAACCTGCCTGACTGTGAATTGCCACACACAGTTAGCTTTAGAATGCATGCTGAATCAGGCTCCAGCAAGTACACAGGCGGAGTTCCCTTCTTATTTGCAGCTTTAATGTAGTCAATTAAAATGTGATGAAAGGATAAATCACATGCATGGATTCTGTTTACTTTTCTGGGAAAAAAAACATCAATCGCTTGAATTCATGAATCAGATGATCCTTCTAGGGATTAGGCAACTCAGAGTCTTGAAATCAAATCTCGATCATATTTTAGGGCAATGAATATAAATTATTAATCTTTTTTTCTTTTTTTTTCTTTCTTTTTTTTTTTTTAACCCAGCTCCTTAGAATAAATGCTCAGTATAGTAAAATGGAGCTGTGATGTTTAGAGCACTGGTGTATATCAACTCTTACTACCTTTTCATATAATGTGAAGTGCAGCAATCATTCTGTGGTGTCAAAAACTGTTTGGGCTGTAAGACAGATGGGACTTTCAAAATGAAATGTACCTATGACTGTTTGCTACTATATATATAAAACATCTCATTTAGTCTCATCTGTGATTTTCCAAGAGGAAAATGTTACCACAAGTAATTTATCTCAGTCCTACTCCTTCAGATCATTGAATGACCACCTCCAAATCGGTCTAGCAATTGTGGTTTAAGGATTTTTTTAATTAAACTTTGGCTTTTTGTCTAATTTATCATGAAGACTTTCGTGGTCTTTTAAAAGAAACACAAAATTAATACAGCAACAAAAAAATAGTTTCTTTTTATTTCAGATTCTGTTGGTTGGTGGGTGGTTTTTGCAGACCTTATTTTAGCAAGAGGTTATATGTAACTTTAAACCCTGGAGCCAAGTCCATCAATGCAATACATAATATAAGAGTGCAAGAATATATATTTCAATATGTAAAAACTCAAGAAAGTCTTTGATCAATTAGACAGATATTTGACCCCCAACAGGCTGTGAAGCTCGGAGAAGGAAAGACAAGGATTATTGCCTTGGACGTCAATCTGGAAGCAGATTTTTTCAGAGGGAGTCACCTGAGTGAATCTTCTGTATCCCTTGATACAGCAGCTTCAGGAAGCAACTTTGCTGTTAACTGTCTTTGTAATGGAGATAAGCAAGGGACTTTCATACCCACAACATGGAAAAGAGACACTCTTTCTAGGAGAAAATGGACTGTTTTTTCTGTGTTTTGGGTAACAAAGAAATATTTGCAGCAATGAGGACTAGATGGCACAGAATTAATTTGTTTTCATTTTTTCATTTTCATTTTGTTTTCATTTCATATGGTAAAGTTAAATTCTTTTTCTGTGTACTAATTAATTTTAAAAACTATTAATTTACTGATCTTTTGCAGAGTATAAAGATAGTTTGCTAGGGCACATGGCTGCAATGTCTGCTTCTTAGGCATGTCAGACACGGGAGTCTTAAAATCCAAGCAGAATACTGGAAGCATATAAATAATACAAGGGCTTGCAAGGCATTCCCTGTACTGTAGTTTGTATGAAAATTCCTGCAGTGCTTTTTTATGCATAATAGCTTTTGTCATGTTTATAAGGATTTTAATGAATTACTATCGTCCTCCTGTAAAACAGCTATTTTCCTCTTTTTAAATTATCTTTTACCTACTGTGTTTTCTCTTCTCTCTGGAGTTATCAGTTTTGTATTTCAGGACATAATTTGTTCTGTATTTTTTTTGTATTTAAATGGAAGTTTAAACATCTTTTTTCACATACTTCTTTAATTATTGTGTGAAGCTTTCTTTCTATCTTGACATTATCTCTTAGAATTTTAAATGTAGTAATCCAACAAATGGTGGACAAGCCTAACTGAACTGCCTTTTTATCACTGTGAGGGCAGAAAAGGGTCTGACTATAAAAGTATCTTCGCTCTTACTGAGGGGGAAGAGTGTTCCTGGAAGATACCTAAGGGAAAAAGAGCAGCAGTCCCCACGAGCTAATTAAGAAACACATCCTACTCTCTCTCTCTGACCGTCAGCCCCAGCCACTTCTGCTCATGGAAAGCCATGCTCCAATTACAGCAGGAGCACCAGTGTGCCAGCAGTGCCAGCCGTGCATGAACGGGGTGAGGCATCACTCTGAGAGCAGTGGGTGAAGAGTGGGGCATTGTGAGCCCTGTTCACAAGTCTTTCAGTAGTTTACTGGCACAAAACTACCACTGAGGCCAGTTGTAGAGGGCTGGAGCTGAAACAAAGCAAGCATCAGTGGGGAAAAAAAACATTTACAAATTACAGTTGCCGGTGGTAGGGAAATTGGTTTTCAAATATTGATTAAAAGGTGGAAATAATGTTTGAGAGCCAAAGGAGCAAGAACAACAGTGGTTTTTTACATCTTTATGGTACAAGTTGTTCTAAATACTATTTTGGAAAAGAGTATTTTACAACGGTTAAGCCACAACCAAACTTCACAAAAATCAAAATAATTTCAGACTCAATTAGTGAATTTCTGGTTCAAGGAAGCATGGCCTTACATGGGCTACTTCATATCATGCCTCTTCCTCTGTGCTGGTTTTGTCAGGTTGCCGAGCTGTACTTCTTTCTCTTCACCTTTGAGCCCATGCCCCCTGCACTCTGCACGTGCCCCACCATGTAGCAGTTCGTAACAGGACAAGGTCATGTTTCTGCAGAGGTTGCAGGGTCACCAGAATCCACATTTCTTTCTACCCACATGTCATTTCTCTCCTGGCATGGAAAAAGTAATTAGCTTTCCCCATACTGGGAACAAAGTTCATTTCCTTTGAGAGGAAGGGTGCTGCTTCCTTTCTTTACTGGGTGAACATCAGCAAATGAAAATCATTACTGGGTTCACTCAATATATTTGTCAGGAGACATTTTAGCTGAATTTTTTAAGTGAAGGGAAATTCCTTTCACAGGACATTGCCTCACAAACCCTCAATCTGATGTTCAGAGAGAAAATGAAGCTGAAAATGATGGCTTTCACCCAGTTGAGGTGGAAACAATTTTAACGCGATTCTGTAAGAGGCAGAGCAATTCCTATTGCGTGGATAGTTCCATTTATTTTTGCACAAATGTCTGTATGCAGGAACATAAGAACCAAGGCTAAAGCCCTTTCCACTCCTTTCAACCAAAACCATTATCCAGACTTATTTTTCATTCTAGGACCTTCTTTTCCTATGCATTGCCATATCAGCCTCCTACAGACTGAGTGAATTTGGAAGCAAAAATTCTGATTCTTCCCAAGTCTATACATTATCCCATGTCTTACCTGAAGTGTTCAGCTCTATACAAATGGCAGTGGGGATGTTCCTACACATGGGCCTCAAATGCAAGCTTGTCATTAATCACTTCAATCTGACTTTTTTTTTTTTATAATGTGACAGTTTGACTACATCCACTCCACACTATTAGGAAATTATCAGCAGAATACAGTTTCTCTGACTCAGATACTTCCTCCCTCTTTACTGGAACAATGTGAAGAGTGTCTAAATCTATTCATGTGCAGATGAATATCAGAAGTCATTAGCGGTATGTTCTTTGCATAAATTTCAGAAAGATCAGGAAATCAACCATGCCTCTTTCTTATTTTCTTTGACTAGTTGCCTTCTGCATTTCCTCTAAGGTGGTCTTTACACCACTGATCATGTTCACTGTTCATGCTATTAACTAGGGCTTTTAAAAGTTCTAGTCAGAGTCCTGTTGTGCCTGGTGCTGCTTATCACACTGATGGCATAAGCCCTTGATTCACAGCAGCTTTGCAGTAAAATTTCTGATGAAGACATGTACACCTGCACTAAATTTATCACTTCCTTGTGTAAAATCATTGTGACTAGTACCCCAGGCAAGCTGAGGCTTGTATGAGGTTTGTCATGGGTTAGTGGCTGTACGAGTGAGAAGAGGATGATCAGCACATAGGCAGTGAAACAATGCCACTTATTTGTCTGAACTGTTGAAGACCTACATGGCAAATGAAAATCTCAGCACAATACTGAGAATTATTAATTTTAATAATCTCAGATCTATTATTTGAGATCCAGATACAACCAGTTTTCCATGAGCAAAAAGGAATTAAGTTTCCGCAGCTAAAAGTGAATTAGAATTGTGTACAAAAATAGTCCCTTCTGCAATGTTTAAACTTGATATTTTGCTTAGAAAAATATTGAAAAAATATATTTGGTGATTAGTTTTGCCGATGGACTAGAGATGAGAAAGGAAAACAGGTTTCCTTATTGCTTCTATCTCAGCCAAATCTTCCCACAGTATAATTTAAAGAAGTAAAGGAACTGCTCAAAACAAATGGGTCCCCAGTAACCAATGGGCCTGTTACTCAGCTCTGTGCAGGATTATTTTGTTCTCTCCTGCTTGGAACAAGGGACACAGAGCAAGGGGCATTTGCTGGATCTTGGATTGTAAGGGCAGCCTCACTGCCAAAACCAGCAGAGTTAAGCCCAGATTTAGGCATGTTTCCTCATACTATTATTCCCCCTTCCCATGTAATTTCATTGATATCAGTTAAGGAAGACTTGTAGAGTGAAATGCTGCTTGGCGTTAACAAGTAGAGTAGAACCTACTTTCTAGATCCTCTGCTTTTAATAGAGCTACTTAATTTTGTTCTACACAAGTACTCTTTTAAAAATTCTGACAGCTGTGCTTTGCCTTATAAGTTTTTCAAAAGACAGAGCGCTAAGCTAGCCAAAGAAAATGCTTCACAAATCTGACATGTTCAAACTATCCACATCAAAAGATTACTTTTTTATCTTCAATTTATTCAGCAAAAAGACTCTGGGGGGTTTATTTTGAAAAATGAAAAATGGGCAGCAGAAACAGTGGTGTACAGCTCCTATTTATCTAGTTTACAGCTATCAGTTTGATTGCTGGAGTAGCACTGGAGAAAGTAGATGCTTTCTTGAATGTGGTATAGCAAACTTTCTATTAATACAAAGGGAAAATAAGTTAAAAGCAGAAAGATAAGCCTGATATGCCAGATATTTTATTTTATGGACAGTACAAGATCTGACTCCTGACATCTCTTGAATTTAGCTGCAGAGGATACTGCTCCTGTAACAAGGAAAGCAGAGCGGGGGTTCAGTTGCTGCAGCTCACACGTAACCCTGCTAATGCAGCCTACAGCTGATTTCAGTGTGCAGCCATGCAGCTGGCTGTGCATTGCAGGGCAGAGCAGTGGACATGCTGCTCGCTCTGCCGCAGGGATGGCAGCTCTGGCAGGGCAGGGGGACAGCCACTACTCACACAGCAGTGCTCTGTCTTTCCCCAAACTTCCTCAGGCTAAATCAAATATACTTTCTAATGGACTGTTACCTGAATTATCTCATAAAAAGTTCAACATGTTCTAGGCACCAGAAGCACAATTAAAAAGTCTTCCTTAATAGGAAATCAGGTATTTTTAACAGCCCATTTCTTTGATCACTACATTTTAATTTAACCAGTGCTGTCTGCTTCACATGGGCTGTGATCATTGAAGCTGTTATATTTTCTGAACAAAATGGGAAGTGCATGTAGGTACCTCTGCTTCTGTTACAGACACGTTGGAACAGCTTGGGGAGAATTTGAATCTGTCTGATGATCAAATTACAAACCAGCAATAACAGGATAAAGAAACACATTTGATGTGTTATTGCAGTTAAGTGAGAGCAAGGGCAGTCATTAGAAGTCATGTGTATCCTGTCCTGCTACAGCTTTTAGAAAAATCAGAGATCACTTAAAGTTTGTGAGACAACTAATTTATTTTATGCTTTTTTCCCCCCCCAACACTACTTGTGTTTAAAGGATTGCCATCAGAAACAATCAGTGAAGACTTAAACAAACCCCAAAAGCAGCAAGTAAAACAGGTCTTTTATGATATTTGAAAATTTCTCCTTTGTTATAGGAACTCTAGACTGCACACATGGTGCCTTCAGGACACCAACTGAGAATAAAGCTGCTTTCAGAGGCAGTAAGTGATTTCATTCTATTAATGTCCAGGTGATTTGTGGTGCCCATTACAGCATCACTAATGTGATGGCAAACATTTCCTGGGCATGCCATGTTTTCAATGTTCTGCAGAACATAGTCAGCTCAAGTGCTTGTACAGTGCCTGATTGGAAAAGACAGCCCCTGGGGTTCATTCTTTTCATCAGTCAAATACTAATTCTAAAACAAAAGGGGATCTTTTCATTTCCAAAGATGCTGAAATAAACCCAGTGTAAGGGAGTAGAAGAACACAGTAGAAGACTCTACAAAGCAGGTGTATAAGTCAATAGAAACAGTCACAGACATTTTCTATATACCATTCCTTTCATAAAATGTTTGTCACATGTTTGTTCCATATTCTTCCTAGTTGAAAAAGCAAGCCAATATTTAAACTGTGTATATATGTGTGTCACCAATTAATTATGTCAAAAAAGGCAAGGACAAAATGAGGCTTATATTTTGAGCGAAAAATGGAGATACTCCTGATAAAATATAAACAAATATGCCCACTGCAGACAAAGCCTTCAAAGGGCACTTACCCACTGCCCTCTTCCAGGGAATACAAGTCAAACTTTGCCTGTCTAAAGCTGAATAAAACATGGGGCTAACCATTCAAAGTGCATCTATTCCACATTGTTTTGCTCCACAGAGAGAACAAGGCAATTATGCCCCATGGGACTGAAAAGAGGCAACTGCCCGACTCACAGCCTTGCCCACAGCTCCCAGCTCCAGTGAGTGCCGGAACACCTCGTGTGGTGGCATCTCATTGCTGTCTGTCACCAGGAGACGCCCGGGCAGTCCTGAAGGGAGGGAAACCTCTGGGGCTCAGACTTCACACACTGTACTGCCAACAGTAAGGAAAGCAGCATGGCACCTAAAGGAGTGCATTATGGCTTGAGGAGTCACAATTCAGAGGTGTCAGTGTCATGGCCTGAGAGAGCTGTTCAGCTGTTGTGCAGGGTAGCAGGCAGGAGAGACAGGTCACTTGCATCTGCCTGTGTTGCACAGAAACGATTCAGAAGGCTCTGTTTCCCAGGAGGAGGGTACAGTGAAAGCTCCATGTAGGTCCGTACTATTTCCTGGGGTTTCTCTCTGGGGCATTGCAACTGAAGTGTAGGTGGCAACTGCAGTCAAGAAATAGGCTGTGGTAGAGTGAATGAAGCTCTGGAGCACAATGAAACGTAGAGGGATGAGCACAACTGCAGGCCACAGATCAGCCCTGCTAATCAGCTGTCTTCTTCCTATTGCCTCACACTACACTTGCTTCCTACTTAACAAAGAAACTAAGATTCGGGTTGTCTTTTTACTGATAATAGCAGAAGAAACTACTGAGGAGTTGGAATAATTACATAAACCCATATTATTTTAGAATGAAAATACCACTTTATAAACTCAGTCAAGAGTTGCATTCTAAGTAAACCAACAGAAACTTTAAAAAGAATGATAGGGTAAAATCAATATTGATTATTAGGAGTAAAAGTGCTATAATTGAGGCCATAAAACCTTTTAAGATCCAACTAAAATTTTCCAGTAAAGCTACAATAAATTATTCCTAAAGAAGTAGAATATTTGCATTGAATTCAATGTCATTATACCAGACCCTGTTTTAAAAAAAAAAAGATTATTACTGATTCTGCCGTGAAGGCTATTATGAGATGAGGATTAGTGTAGTTATTTTGGCAAGTTACTTTTTTCTACTAATATTTCATTACATCTACAAGTCTCCTTTTAAAATCTCTACATGCTTTTAAGATCTCACTTTTCATTATTGCTTGTTTTTCTACTTCTCATACCTTTCAAATCTGACATATTAGCTCCCTTATTATAGCTCAGCAAGAGCAAGCCCTTTTAATTTATGGAGGACCCTAATTTTTATAATCTGATATCAGTACAGGCTGTAAATCTTTTTAATGATAAAATAAATGGAAATCTAACATGGCATTTTTGTCATCACTTCTTTAATAGTTTCTATCTATTTTTTTTAGATTTGTGGTAAGTAGAACTATGCAAAGGAATAAAACCAAGTAATACTGTGAATCTACATTTACAGTGTTTGGGAGGCAAGTCACTTATGCATTATTCCAGTTTTACCCCAAAATAACTTGAAGGTCATGGGTTTAATGGATAGCATGTACTGATTTTTTGTTGTTCAGTGGAAGTATATCCTAGAACGTTTTAATGCTACCAAATTAGGAAGTAGCCATAACTAAATCAGCTTCTCTTTGTCAATTACATACAGTCAAAAGTTTGTGATTGCTTTCACAAGCACAGACTCTGATTATGCTTGCTTCAAAATCAGATACTGCAAAATCAGATCTTCCAGACATGAAGGGGGAATTATTCAGAAATTGAAGCTGAAGGAGAGCACAATATCCTGATGGTTCAGGGATGGTTCTTTCTGCAAACTGGCCATTGACTTGTAAGGGGTCACGTGTAGGTCCCCATGTGAAAATTAAGGCTTTATTTTTAATCTAGAAAGCCCCGTGCTGCCTGAGATCCAAATGTCTCAGAAACTGCTTCTCCTACCTCTGTGCTGTAATATCAGCAAAAGCTCCTCTGTACCAAGGAGAAGAGATCCAGGCTGAGCCAAGCATGACTTCTGAGCCTGCACTTGTATGAAATAGTTTGGTTCTTATGGGCTGCATAGGGCAGGGCAAAGAATGTTCTTCAGGTTGAGCAGTTGATGCTGTTAGATGAACAGCTGGTTTAGTGATCAGGATTTATCCTTGTTTGGTGAGATGTGCTTAGAAATACTATTTGATACAGGCTCTCTCTTTTTGCAGTATATACATCAATGTGTTTAATATTTACATGCACTTTGGTGAATTCCACTGTGCAAGGGTAATTATCGCAGCGGTTGTTTTATGTTGCATTAAACTTCAGATGTATAGGAGTTCTCTGAAGTAGGATGTGTGCGTACCCAGCCCTGGATAGAAGCTGAGCTACTTCATGGTCGTATTAACCATCTGCACCTCATGGATGCCTCTGCTGGTGCAGAAGGCTGAACTAGCGATGCCATAATGTGCCATGTAAAGTGGCGTGTTCTCACAACAATGATATTGTACATGAACCATCTCTCAGCACACCCACAAAAGCCTTTCCCTGCATGGTGCTCTCTTCTGTTGTACTAGCGTGCCCACTCTGTGCAAGTTTCAAGATGTGTGGAGTGATCTGGGAAGGAAAATGTTTACCACTGTGCAGGCACGGGCTCCTGTAGGATCTTAACAGTGGTATTTGGGGGAGAAAGGCTTTGTCTGAATGCAGAGTTTTGCTGCAGATGGATCTGCACATGGGAGTTTCTCACCACACCATGCCAAATGCATGGAATTTTTCACATTGGGTTCTTGTGGTTTCACACCACAAGGCTTGAGCCTAACATGGTTTGGGAAGAGAGTCAGGATGGGAAACTGGTGGGTGGGTTTCATTAAATTAATTGGTGGTAAGACAGCCTTCTGCTCTGCAGCTCCCACCATCTGGAACAGCCTTTCTTTATTTCTCTACCTCATTGACTCTCAATCTGATTTCAAATCTCAGCTGAAAACATCTCTCTTCTGTGCATTATACCCTGTAATTTCTCTTTCCTGTTATTATTTCTTTTTTACCTCTAACATGTTTTCAGATGGAACGTAAGAGTTACCACACAACATTAAGTGAGGCAGCACTGTTACTCTGATCTACATCAAGCAAAGCAGCAGCAGTGAGCATTTTCCCCACTAGAATATAAATAGATTTAAATTACCCAGTTGTATGTCAGTTGTGTCACTTAATATGTACATTTCAATTGTTACTTTAATGAATGATTTTGTGGGAGGCTTCATTACTTTTACTTGCAGTGTCCTCTCTTGTGTCAAAAAGTTTCCTTAAAAATTAGAAAACATTCTGACTGTTAAGCACTCCAAACACTACTAGATTTTTGTGCCTCGTATTTATAACAGTGTATCTCTACTACAATCAAAAATTGCATGCACATATGCACAAAATAGCATTAACCTGACAAACTTAGGTTGCTTGGACTGTAAAGCTTGCAGGCTTCAGCACTCAGTGTAAAGGTATCCTTACCCAGAGGGTTGAATGATGCATGTGTTGACGATGATGGCACTTATATGCTCCAGAACTTTTCAACCAGAGCACATGGGAATGGGAGGTGGAGATGGGAAGGAGGTGAAAACAAGTATTCACATTGTGCCTCATAATAAATCAACTGTCTCACATTAAATCAGGGTATCTGGGGAAAGGGAATGGGCACTAAAACTGCAATAAACTACCATTCCAATATTAAAAAAGCAAGGACCCAGGTTACAGAATGGTCTGTTGCTGTTGAGATAGGCCAAATTTTGAATGGTGGTCATCTGAATGCCTAACAGGCATCACTCTAATGGGGATTTAATGTTAAAAGTCTGTGAAGGAATCACAGCAGCAAGTCTATGGGGATAAGTGACATTTTATAAGAGTGTTTGTCTTCATTGAGAAAAAAAGGTGAACTTTTGAGTGCATGAACCTTCCTTCTGGTCTGTAATAAAAACTGTAAATGTCAAAGGGCAACAGCTCATGCCATCCCCAGGTTGCTCCTTTCTTGGAAAACTAATGGTCTCTCAAGAGACCACCAGTGCAGAGACCAGAGCATAGAGGTGGCTCCATGGGTTTCCCTTTCCATTGATCATGGCTCTCTCTTCCCTGTGTGACAACATATGATGATTTTCTGTGACTCATAGGTAGGCAGGGAGTGTTCACCATGGCCCCTGTGTATTTCAGATCTCCCACACAACTGAGCCATTCAGCTTGAGCTAGGGTGTTCCACCTTGGAAACAAGGACAGAATTTAATGGCTTCTCTAACAACATCAGTGATAATAAGATTAAGTTTTAAAGAAAGCGTGTGTGTGTGCAAACTCCACATGGCTGCTTTGTCTCCCAGAGGTAATGGTAACTTCTAGGAAGACCTTCTTTGAAAGCGTCAAGGTATATGAGCTTATTACTAAATGGGTTGTGAACAGATGTTAGGACATTTTGTTATTTCTGTATAAAGTAGTCTTTGTGCAGGACCTATGAATGTGCTTCCTAATCTGGGATTGTCCCAAGCAGTTCAGGACATGTGGTAGAGTAATGTGGAGTGTACTGAAATCACTGATCATAAACCATCTTGAAAAGAAAAATATGTGTGTTTACTGCCAGAGATTACTGAGAGTAAAAACCTGTTTTAAATCAAGAACTGGAGCCATTTCAATTCTTTAAACTAGCTTTGGTTTAGCCTGGAACTTGGCCCTTCTGTTAAATCTAAAGCATCAGATTTAGCCCTCTGTAAAGGCAAAGTAGCATAATAATTGAAGTATAATCTTCTTTAAGTGCTTTTTAAACATGGGCATTGACGCTGTAGGATTATATTTGGTATGTCATATACCTATTTGCTGAATAAGTTCTTGTAACATGCTTGTAACAGCAGTTGGGGGCCCAATCCTATCAGATTTTACACATTCCCTGTTCTATTTGAGTTGATTCAAATTGGAATTGAGGGCTCTACCTTGCGAAGGCTCAGGGTCCATTTGCTGCAATTTTCTTTTCTACTGTTCTCTTGAACCTTTTATCTGCAGAAGGTAAAAAAGGACCTCAACAGACAGATGGTCACCTTTAAAGTGCAGTCATCTTGGATGATAGCTATTCTTCAAATCTCCTGCCCGAACTCTTTTATTATTTCTAAGCATTTCATTTAAATCTCCATATAAAAGCCAGTGGATTTCTGAGAATATTGCACACGAATCTGTTAATTAGCCTCCTAACCAAGGCAATGATCAAGACAACATTGCAAGTTGTATTTTATGGAGCATTATTTTAGTACTGTTTTGTCGTGGTTGGTCATTTCCTAATACTTAGAAGTGCTTCAGTCAATAACTGTGGGGATATGTCTGCAGTGAAGAGACATCTATTTACTCAACTGATCTTTTTATTTAATTTTTAATAGAGCTTTTCTAATTTGGCTTGACCATTCATTGTTAATGTATTATAATGATTACAGTAGCTATAATTCATATCTAATGATTTTTTCTAAATCTATAAATATTATTTATTAAAAGATAAAGATTCAATATTTCTTGTACCAGCCATTACAAAAAGCTTAGCTATTGAAAAATGAAATAAATATATTTCACACCTGTACTGCAACAGATTAACAAGATAAACCTAAAGAAATGCTTTTGATACTAACAGATTTATGTTATCTACCTCCTTAAATCATGGAGGGTGGAATTTGGCCCTCACTGCCTATTGTATCATGGTTAAATTTCTGCACCGTGTATTAAAAAAAACCCTAAACTATAAAAATGAAGCTGATTTTATTGGTTTTAGAAAATAACTTGATGTACAAAGAGCCAGAATCTGACATCTGCTCACCTGCTGAAGTTCAGTGATTAGACAGGTGGTATACAGGAAGGTATGGGATGAATTCTGCTGCCAATTACGCATTTGTGCATTTGGAGTAATTCTGAGGAAGTTACTTCAATTTGGAACTGCAAGTAAATATAGGCTCAAAATCAATTTCTTCACTTACCTGCCAAAATTGAGTTCAGGGTTGAACATACACTGCACTTTTTTCCTCTAAAGAATTCATAGCACTTTACAAAGGTGAATTAATATTACTCCCACTTAAAAAGCTGAAAGACTAAGACAGACAAGTGTGTTGGACAGATTCCATGGCAGACCAGGCATGAAGATGGTGTTTTTTTCAGAGTTGTTTCCTGTACCTGAGTTCTGAAGGAAAGCTGGAGAGACTAGGAAGAAATACGTATAATATGGGGATGTCATCCTTTCTTCCTTAGCATGAATTTTTTAAATCAATTTTATACAAAAAGAGGCTAAGTGTGTGCTTTATTCACCCAAGTAATTTTTAGGTTTTATAGATAATGCACTGTAATAGTCAACCCCAGGTACTGAGCTTACGACTTCTGGTTGGTCAGTGATGAAGTACAGCCCAGTGTGGTAGCATAATTACTTACTTACTCGGCAGTGTGCAGGTAAATTTAATTTTTTTCTGAGTACTCCTGGGCAGCAGAATGAGCCAGAAGACAGGGAGCTTAGTGGAAGCCTGTTTTCTGTGGACTGATGGAGAGTCCAATGGGGGATGCTCTGTCTTTCTATGTGAGACCCAGAATTTCTCCCCAGGATGTGGTCAGCCTCCTCTGCAAACTGTCATAAAAGGAGAAGGTCATGGTGATTCCACTCTGTACAGTGCATTTCCTTACATCAGACCCATTCTTAGGTGAAGATTTCTCCATCCTATGTGACATTTTAGTTGGTAGACCTGACTGAGACATTCATCTCCATTTTATTTTTTTTTTAATTCTCAAGCTGCTGTCAGTGACTGAGGTGAACACTGGCCCCCCTAAAGCACCAGTCTACACAGTTGTGCTGACTCCATCTATCAGGAGGTCAAACACTAGTAAGGTATAAAGCACAGCTTTATGAGATGAGCAGTTCTTGTAGATTAGCACCAGAGTTTCATATATCAATACCAACCCACACATCAGCATATAGGATCTTTTATTTTCAGCAATTTTCCTTGTTATTTTTCCCTATTAGTTAGGGTTTTCCAGTAGGCTACTAATTTGATTATTCCCATATTATAAAGTACAGATGCTGAGATTAGATTATTTTAATTTATATTAAACGAAGTTTTAAAGCAAACTGCATAGTTTCTGACATAATCTGTAGTTATGCTGTAGAGCAACAAGATGGGGAACTCCATAACAACTCTTACAACTTATATGCAATAGAAAATATCTTTTTTTTTCCAATCAGGCTTGTGTCCCAGCCTCAGCAAACCCCACCTGCCTTAACTCAAAGTCACCTATTACCCACATAGATGTTCAAATAGCTTTAGTCTGCATTAGATAGGGAAATAAAATTTCCCTTCTGTTTTATTTTAATATACACTAACAGATGCATTAGAAAATATAGCCTAAGATCTGTTTGCCTTATACCTGGAAAAATAAAAACATATTCCTAGTATTTCTGAAATTATACAAAATTTAGTAATTAATAACAAAAATAATACATAGCTATCATTGCACTTGACCAATTGGTTAAGCCATTCTTGCTTACTGTGTGCTATCAATGTATGAAAAACAGTAAGAACAAGACACTGAACCTGTCTGAGGACTGCTTTAGGCTAGCAGATGAGCACTAAATAGCGACTAGAAGGTGGTCCAGGAACAGATCTAGGCAGCAGTAAGGCAGCAGAGCAAGCAGGGAAGAAAGAGGGGAGAGGCTTGATAGGCCCAGGAGGAGCAAGAGCAGAGTCTGAGTGCAAGTTCACAGCTCTGCAAAAAGGGCTGAAAGAGGAAGATTGATTGGATGTTTTTGCTATTTCAGCCATGCTCAAATCCTTTTGCTTTTTCTCCCTGTGATCATTTTTGCATTTCATTTGCCCTGACATGAGGACAGCTGTATGTGCCAACTTTCACAGTAACTTTGTGAGTACTTCACACTGAAAGTCATGGAAAAGGACTAGCGTTATACAACAAAGTGTTATTATAGCCAAATACAGCTCAGTTTCTTGCCAATATTAATCCACAAATTGAAACATTCTTGAAAAATTGCTAAGTCATTAGAAGAGATAGATCTGACTATCTGGAATCTAAACAGCCTGTGGAACAATGACAGAGGGAAAGATTTTATTTTGTTTCCTCAGCTGAAACAGGGAAGCAGAATGTGGAAATAATTGATCAAAGTGGTGAGAAAGAGAAATACTTTCGGAATTAAAACAACTCAACAGATTTATTATTGACATCTAATGAAGGTGGTAATTTGAAGAGTGCAACTTTAAAAACTAAACTAAAATGCACTTTAAATAGCCTTGTTGTAAAACCATAGAAGTGAAGGGCAAGATGAAATTCTGGGATGCTTTTCATGATCTTGATTTTTGCCTTTAACTTTGAGGTAGACCAAAAAAAAAAAAAACCAAACAATGGAAAATGGAGCTTTTGTTGTTTTGCTAAGGAAGTTATCTGATGTTATCTTTAGTAATCCTAAGAAAATCAAAGTTGATTTCATTTAGCTGTTGTTTGTTGCAAGGTTTATGAAATAATATGATTAATTTCTAGACAATAACTAATTGTTACTGATTACTAAGAAATAAGTCAACAAAGATATTTTCCTGTTTACATTCTTATCAGACTGTATCAAGACCATCTGCATTTCCAAGTCCTGTATCCCAAGGGATAAATAATTTCAATTGTTCATTGAGTATACACATGCAAACATGTCATTTGAATTTGATGCATATATACAAAACAAGAGCTAGAGAACTTAAACAAGAAAATAAGCATTAATATACAGTAAGAAAAGCTTAAACATGCAGTCACAGCAAATAGAAATGTAAATACTTCGATCAAATGATTCTGCAAAACTATTGTACTCACTGTGTGACATCATTGTCTGTATTCAGAAACTGCTCTAGGTGTATCATCTCTATTTGCTGCTGATCTTTTCGTATGTCTACCCTGAGAGTGTGTGTATTTGTGCACACCTGGGCCTGTGTGTGTTCACATGAGATAACTGCTTTGCCCAGTTCTTGCCCAAGCTGCAGAATTCAGGTCTGTATTTGGCAAGGGAATTAATAGCTATATAAACTGGACATTGAAGATTTTGGAGTATGCTTATGCTTAAAGACTCAAAGCTGATGAATGGCAACATGCTTGCTTTCTGAGTCCCCCATTGCCGTCAGCAAGCAGACTGGTTTGAATTCCACTTCTTTCAGTCTCTGCGCCTTTAGAAACTGCTCTTGGCTGGATCTTTTCCCACAACTGGAAGGATTTTGTCCTTCTCATCAGGCTGGGATTCTCAAACTCCAAGCTCATTTCCTCTCTGCTGCTGTTTTCACATCCCAATCTTGTGCCTTCACTCTTACATATTGCTGGAACGATCGTGGTAGTGATGGGAGTACTTTCTGGGGCACCTCTGGGGTTTTGGGGTTTCCCTTCCTTTCCTTTCCAATCTTCCTGGCTTCAGAAATGGATGGTTCAGGAAAGGGCAAGGCATGCTGGAGAACAAATGTGTGGGAAGAGAGATTTCCTAGCAAAGGCAGTCAAAGCTACTGGGAGACAAGCCTTGTCCCACCTCACCCCAGGCAGGAGCTGCACCTTACCTGAGCACACGGGAATCATTCTGCTTCCCCTTAACCTTCAAAAATGACATCCTTATCCTGCAAGTCAGCAGAGTGTGCAGTCTTCGCTCTACAAAAGCAAAATAATTTTCGAATACTACACTCTTCCCTTTGCAAGAGTCAGAAGTCTGAGAGGCCACTGAAGGTTACTAAGCTTTCCTTTAATTTATATTTGCTCTGTCTGTAGCTTGTGATCTTTTGTTTTATGGCTACATTTTAAATTTTTCAAAGTCTCCTAGCATAATAGGATCTGCTATCTTTTGGCACTATCCAGTACAAAATAGCAGTTGATAAACCACTCTGTCTGGACTGGAGACTGTCTATATACATGCCTTTGTATATGACAGCTACCCTTGCCCAGGCTGTAGCCATGGGGATGCAGTCATGGCTCTCTAGGAGCCACCAGAAATTACTTGTTTGTATCTGCTGATCTTTGATTTGATGACAGTGTTTGTCTGTTTAATGAAATCACAGTGTCTGTAAAGGTTAGCTACAAAATGGCTGTCTTTTCACCTTCATAGTGCCCATAATACAAGAATTATTCTTGAGTTGTGCCTTATGTGAGCTACATTATGTTAAAAACACAGCTAATTCAAAATGGAGTGAAATACCCTTTTTAGCTGGTGGATCAATATGGCTCAGTTGAGTAAAAATCCTTGGAGGGTGAGTGGGAGATTATGTGTCCTGAAGAAGTAACAGGCTTCCTTGTGGCAGTGAGAGCTAGTGTGCTGATCACTGCAAAGGCTTGATTAATGGAGTGATTAAAGCAGCAGAGGGTTAGTGCTCTGGCAGCTGGGGCATAGGAAATGGGCATGGAAACTACTGGGAGAGGGGAAATACACAGCTCCAGAATCACAGGGCTGACTTGCCCTAGCAAACACTTTGATGTTGGAGGTGGGGAAGGATGAAACACATCAGGCAAAAAGAAAAAAAAAACAACCTCCCGCCCCCCTCCCCCTTCTCAGCCTTATGCTTACAAGGGAAAGCCCCTGACTTTGGCTCACTTAGCAGAAGGCAATAAAGCTTCCTATTATGAGGCTTTCTCTGATGTATCGTAACTGGTCTCAGGCTCCAGAAATCTGATCCCTCGGAACAAAACTTACAGTGGATGTTAATACAGTCTGTAGCCCAGCAATGCTATGAACAATGCCCTGCTTGGGCCCAGGAAAGCTTAAAATTCAGACATATGCTTTATTCTTCATCTTTCCAACTTGCTGTTGAAACTCTGTTTCTTTTTCCTAGGCTACTCCACTTTTAAAAAGAGGTGAGCCAAACTCAAGACTGCTTGTGCTCAAGGAATTAATTCCCCCAAAGCTACAGGCTGAGAGCCAAGTTCTTTTTTTGGGTCCTTTGCAATGGCAACAAATCTATGTGTAGTTGTTTGAGTTGGTCCCATAAAAGATAAGGATCATCTGCAGAGCTGGAACCTGCATTTGGAGTCAAAATTCCCAAGGCTCAAAGGGTTTAGATCAGATGTCTGGGAATGGAGCCCTCCTTGTTCGCTTCAGACATCTGATCTAAAAAACCTTCAAATTTGTAACTCCTTTCAGATTAACCTCAGCTGTGAGAAGCCTGGGGATTCACATTCTTGGCTTACTAGTGTGACTTCTCTGTGCCTCACATCGTCACAGCTGATTAGAAATACTTTCTTTATTAACTTTCAGCTCCTGTCTCATGCATGAAGGTTAATAGCTGAGAATATACTTAGAGAAGGTACCTTGTATTTAATAAATGAAGATCAGGATGGGGCATGAAAAAGGGAATAAAATTCACCATCAGTCCACTAGAGGGTAGCTCCCCTCAGAGCACAGCTGAAAGCCTTCAGCCCAGCCCCAGACACAGCATGCTGGGCTCCCCTGAGCATCGCTTGACGTGACAAAGCAGCACTAGCAGACTTTCTCTCCTCCTGTTACCCTCAGTGAACTCCCATTTCTAATTTAATAACCACAACAAAACCATCAAAATTCTATAATCACTTTCCTAGAGAAACGTAGGAAAATTATCACCCAAGAACAGTATGCATCTGAAATAGTTAGACCTTTAAACAATAGACAAATGGCTACTAAACAGTGGCATTTAAATATATAACCTGGATTAATAGTTTAAGTCCCCTAATTTTATATGCCTGGTATATTATTTATAGTATTTGTGGGTTACAAACATTGATATGAAGCGGATAGTTCATGTGCATTATGTGGGAAGCATCTACTTTATATATAATGCATAAAGAAATCTACACAGCCTTCAGCATGCCAGCTGTTTCTGTTTATGACACTGAGTTATTCATGAAATCCAGGAAGACATTTTGTAGTAAAATATGCTACCTGCTTGCTTTTAAACTGCTGGAGCTGTCTGTCCGGCTTGCTAAATAATTAAGGGAGCAATGTGAAATTACCTATCATGTTTCAATCCACCTTTTCCCTTCATCAATTCTTTCTTGTAAGAGGAGCCAGGAACTAGAGAAAAATATGACTCACAGGGGCTGTTTAGGTGTTGCTGCCGTATGTACAGAGGGTAAAGAGAATGATAATATGCCTTTCCTGTCTGTAATAGTGTTCACTGTAGCAAACATTTCTGCATGTTACAGTACAGTAAATGGGGTGTTTAATTTGGGATTCAGTGTAGTCTGGAGTCAAGGTGCAGCAGTTTTATTACAGAATACAATTTTATAGGAGACTGAAGATTTAAATTCCACCATACATGCATACATATATACATGGAAGTTCTGCTTTGCAGATACAAGCTAACACACACACACACACACACACACAGAGTTCTTGTATGTTAAACATACTATCTGACTTTTGATTTGAAGGAACCGAGGGATTATGCCATATTTCTGCATTTTCTAGTGCACTGTGAAACCTTGTTAGAATGCAAGCTCTTCCAGCCATCAAGAAAAGAAAACACACACATGCATTCAGAAGGAGTGAGTGCTATTTTTCATTTCCTCTTTAGATTTTTGACAGTACCCGCAATGTCTCCAGTTCATGACCCCCAGAAAGAAGCTTTTGGGGTTGAAAAATATTTTCTTCTTGTTTAGCTTTTTTCCCAGCAAACACCCCCACCCCCCTCCCCCAGAAAGGTGCTTGGCTCATGTAATCGTTTCTCCTTTATTTAGTTTAAATCTTAAGACAGAAGTCTTTCAATAGAATGATTTTCTGGCAAGACCACCACATGATGTGTATATTTGGAAATCAAATTATTTAGAATTATGACCATGTCATCAAAATAAGTCATTTTGAAATGCACTGCTAGCTCTCCAAACAGATTGTATGGGGAAAATTGGATAACACTTGGCTTGAGCGCTTAGAAGTCAGTAAAATCAAAACACTAGGGACCATTTCATTTCATTTTCCTCAGCACACAAGCCCACCTCCACCCGGGCGGGGGCTGCGGGCGGCGGGGACCGCGGGGAGCCCCGGCTCCATCCCCATCCCCATCCCCATCCCCGGCCCGCGCAGCCGCCAGGTGGTGCCCGCAGTTTAAGGACATCTGCCCACTCCTTTTTTCCCAAAGACTCAGAGAGATAAATAACACCCGAGCAGGGATCCTGGCGCAGACGGGATATTTAACACGCGCAGATCAAAAAACGTAAAGCTTTTACCTACCCCGGTACAATAAACCTGGCTTTAAGAGCCTTGTTATTCCTAGATTTAATAGCTTAGTCATTTCTTTTTTCTATTTACAACCCTTGCAAACCAAAGAGAGAACAGTAATATTGTTGTGCAGACCATAAATACAGTTGCTGTATCTATTTTATCTGGGGGAAACTAGACAGATTCTCAACTGCGAGCGTATTTGTGAATCATCCGTGGTTACCCGCACGCTGTGCAGCTGCTTTCTCTAACGCGCTACAGTAGCTGCATACCTGGGTGAAAGGAAATTGTCTCTTCACGGGCAAAAGAGGATGCTCATCCTGCTGTGGGTAATCACAGGCAATTTCCATTTCGTTAGCAGTTTCCCAACCCTCTTTTGTGGTGCTTGGTGATAGCTAGCTAGTGGGAGCCCAAGGTCACTGGCTGCCTTGGCTGCTATTTTGCCAGTAACATATTTACACTGACATGTGGAATAAACTGTTTGTATCCAACTATTAAAAAAAAAATTACGCTGAACATATCTCTTATGGAAGACCAATACTGACAATCAAGTATAAATTCCTTTATACACATGTGCACATAGCTTTAGAATGAGCTTATGCCTAGATCTTGCCAATGACCTCAACCTTGATCTGGAGGGACCATTTATTCACAAGCAAAACATTCATTCTCCATACAAACTGGTGCTGAGACTGCCTGTGTGACATTTGGTCCTCTATTAATAAACACACAAGACACAAAATTACTGTGATTTTGTCCTCTTACCATTTGGGTTGTATGTCATGCACACAGCACTGTGGCTACTCCTGAGAAACTTTAAATTAGAAATTAGCATTTAGTGGCTCTGTAGGTCTCACAGAGGAATTACGAGCAATCCTGAGGCGACTGAGGGCTGTGAAAGCACAGGGAAGCAGGCACAAAGGCAGGCACCGGTGAGAGAAGACGGCCTTTTTTTAGCCGGGATGAGGGCATTTTTCATGACCGCACGATGAGCGTGCACGATGAGTGTAATTCAGGTCCCTGTTCATCAAAATCATAGGAACCACCATTTTGCAGTCCACATGCAACAGCGAGAAAATGGTGGTTCAGAGCAGCTAGCACACCCAGCAGCACTGGAGTTCCTCTGCTCACTCAACAGCCCTGCTCTTTTTTTAATTATTATGAAATGGCAATAGATTTTACATTAGGAATGAGACAGGAAATGAGAGGAAAATCCTATGTGCATCTGGAAAGCACACTGGGTAAAAATTAACCTTGAAGCTCAAAGAAAACAATGTATGTATACATGTGAAAGCAGTCTCTATATGAATTTGCTAGTAACAGTAAGGTATATCTTCATCTTAAAACATGTAACTTTAAGAAGATTTAACAGAATATGTGCTGTTGTCTTGCTGCAGAAGCCAATGAAATATTTTTTTTAAAGAAAACCAATATAGCATAAATAATTACTTTCAACTCTGAACAGAAATTAGCCTGGCACTGCAAATGATGAACCTTGCTTTATAAGAAGGGGACTTTTTAATACGATGATTTGGCAATTTGGAGGGATGGTTATTTTCATTTTAACAGGCCTCTGCTTAGTGTATGTCTCCCTAGGGATGTAATGAAGGTTAACAACTTACACGTGGGAAGAGGGGATTTTAGTGATTAGGGAAATTGCAGGCTCTAGTTTATGTGAGCATGTATGTGACAAAGAGAGAAAGAGAGATTCCTCTCCATTTCAGACACTGCTGCACAAAATGCATGTAAATGTGAAAATTTTCCAGGGAAAGCCCATACGTAATAGAGATAGCAGTTCTCCAGGTGCTGATCTGAATGGCAAATACTGTACCTCAGGCTCTTCACTGTTGTCAGATCAGGTGCCAAAGGGATAGTCCCTTTCCAGCGGTGCATCAGCGCGGTCTGTCTCAACAGAAGACTTGCCTTGACAAAACAATGTAGATCATATTTGGGCTCAAGCAGTCACAAGTGGCAACTCAGAGAGGCAGAACTTAATCCTTTTCCTTTCTCAACTCCAGTAACATTTTTTTTCCCTGAACTCCCTATGTACTCCATGCAAACTGAATTCAGATCTTACAAGAAATTCCAGCTGAATTTTTTCACTGCAGTGTTTTACTTTATAAGATTTGTTATTAAATTACTCTATAATTGATTTGGTATTAAACAGCAAATCAGAACTCTGCTTTCAACCAAAACCAGCTGTCCACTTACATTTCTGTGCATTCTTGACCCAGTGTGACAATTACCAGGGGAAAAACATCCCTTTACTATATTGAATGCAGTCCTGCGCCTGGACATTCAACAATATTCATTGGCCTGTATAATTTAAACAAGAGCAGTTTGTTAGCCTAATAAATCCAAGATTTGGGCTGAGAAATAAAGGTGCTGTCAATAATCCTTTAGCCAGACAATAGAAAGGGGATTATGTGATTATTCTGTCAAAAAATTAGGTTTCATGCTTTTAATTGGCATCATATCCTGTCATGAGTCTGGAGGGTTTAAATCACAGTCCACCATGTTAGAGTGAGAAGGAAGCCTAATAGTCAATCCTTTCATCCCAGAGCCTGTAGGGTTTTTATGTGAAGTCCTAATTTCTGTTAAAATACTTCCAAAGAAAGACAACAGGAAACAGTAAACATGGCAACACCACAAATATATTTCTGACTATTTCTGTCAGTGTTCAAAGAATAAGTTGTACGGGCTGGAAAGGAAACTGCTGTATCATTAAAACCCAAGCAGGCTCAAACAGCCACGCTTTTGTAAAATGGACCCCCTCCCCACCGTCCCTCATAAATCTTGTTTCAAACTCGACTAAAGTCATGGATTGACTTTGCCTCTTAAAGTAATGGTTTGAAACTGTTGTGCATCACAGCTCTGCGTTCAAAGGGAACCAGGAGTATTTAAAAACAACTTCTGGTGCAGGATGCAATTATAACTGACAGCCAGATGTCTGCCCTGTCTGGTACAGCAAGCCTGCAAGAGATTGCAAATGGTCTTGAGATCTTTGGATCTAAACAGTGCGTCTGAGTGAGTGATACACAGATAAACAACAATACCACAAATCACTGACACCAGCCGAGGGTTTGCTGGTACTGATAAAGATTTTAGATGTCGGGAAGCGGCTGACCCTTCCACCCTCCCCCGCCCCTTATTTTTAACTGCACCAAAACCAAAGTATGTTAGTGGAAAAAGACTCAGCCCACAAAGTGTGTTTATACATCCACTGCCAGAAGTTCATCTTGCGAGGAAAGTCTCCTAAGCAATCGTTTAGTTTATAGAGGTTAACTGGACTGTAGTGAAAGATATTTGCTACCTTGCTTAAATTATATATCTGAAATATTTTCAGCAAGATCTATAATACACGGTGATCCCCCCCAGGTGTATTACCAACCAAAAACATTTTTAAATGGACTAACACTGAAAATGCACCCTCTTCTCTCTCCACAGTCTGAATTGATTATTAAGTACAAGAGGCGCTGCTTTGATGTCAATGTATGTTTCTTAGAGTACTTGCAGGAATTTTTAGAGATCTTTCTTCACAGAGCATCCTGCTTTGGGTATCTTTTGTGAAGCATGTACACAAATCTACGGACTTAGTAAGCACAGGTTTACACGGGGATTGCACAGAGAATTGTACAAAGCTTTCCGGAAAGCAGCACTTATCTTCATATCCTTTACTAATATTCACTATGAGACCAACCAACTGAGAGGCTTTAGAAATGTCATTGATTTTTCTGTGGCCAGTGGATCAGGCCCTGCCTGGTTCTGGTGATATTTTTAAAAGAATGTGCTGTTAAACTGACATACATTTACCATACCATAATGTTAGACTACAGGGAAATGGGTGAAGAGTGTTTAGATGGCAACAACTTGAAGCAGTGAAGACATGTGACTAATGTAAATAAAACATAAGCTAATTATTCAGACACTTTAAAAGTATTATATTTGATATGCCTTTATGATCACCTTCATCCTGTGATATTGTTAATGTCTTTAAAATATCTGATATCTGATAAAAAGTTTATCTGGTTTGAATTATCATCTGTTTTGTAGCAGGATTTTGTAGAATTTATGGGAAAAAGAAAAGAACAGAAGCTGTCCAGGAGACATCTCTTTCTTATATCCCAGTGAGAAAATTCACTGCATCACTTTATCACAGGTCTTCAGTATGTCACAAAGACAGGTCTGTGCAATATTATTAGAATGAAAGATAAGAGACTCCATAATACAAAGATGTCATCAGTGATGGGAAAATTCCAATTTTGAAAGAGGACCCCATTCCAAATATCAAGCTTGAAGGATTTAGTATCTGGAAACATTTTTCAGGTTGGTTCAATGTCATTGTGATAAAAAGGATGTCACTTAAATCACAGCAACCTGATGTGCAAAGTTGGCCTGCTGGAGGAATCGACAAAACTTTTGCTCATGGAAGACTCATTTCAACTAGTCTAAAAACTGACCAGACCCCTCCACATTCCTCGAGCCAGACTTACTTTATGGCAAAGGAAGTCCAAAACCCTTCTTTGTACCTTTCATTCCCTCACTGGCTCTCTGTCCCTCCTGTTTGACTCCTGTTCCCACAGCAGGCACTGCTTGTTTGGACATCACTGCATTCACACAGCAAGAGTGTCATTGCCCTGTGGAGGAGCCACAGCAGCGAGACAGGACAATGGGGCATCGACTGAGGCACTGCTGCGGTACTGCCTGCACAGGCTGCACTACAGACAGCCCTAACACACCTTCAAGCCAAGAGAAAAGGCCCCGAGCTTATGCTGCATACCAAGAAACTGCTGCATTAGTAGAAATGTTAAAGCATTGCAAACCACATCTTTGTTCAAGTGTGAGTGAAGATAAGGCCCTAGAATTCCCCATGGAAAATAAAGTGTTGCCAAGAGTATGAATGTGAGAGGAAAGACTGTCAGGTTTGAATCTTCTGTGAAAAGCCAGATCGCACAGAGGGAGGGACCTGGGGCCTAGTGGTGGTGATATTTTGGCCAGCATTGAAGTCTGGGGAATAATTCATGAGAATATAATATATGATAATATATAATTCAAGAAAGCCTCTGGAGTCTTCTTTAAATCAAACTAGCACATGAACAAGTGCTGAGTTTTAAGCATTCTGGCTTCTTCAAGTTTGTCATTTTAATAAGCTTTGAATGGTTGCAAAGCCCAAATCCATCTGTGTTGAATTTTATTTTGTTTGTAATAGTTTTTAAAGATAATGATTACTGTGTAATACTATGCATGAGACTCTTCCTGGAGACAGTCTTTATTTACAAGAGAAACCTTTAAAGAGCTACTGCCAGTGCAACACGTTCACTGTTACAGCACTTCTAAATGGTATTTTAAGATCCTGGTAATTCTCATCGATATGGGAGATATAAATATCTCCTCACCTTTGCCTCAGAGTGCAGCATGAAAACAATGCACACAGATCAAGAGGCAGAAGAAAGCATGCAAGTTATATCAGCCCTTCCTCTCCTCTCCAAACTTCCAGCAGTCTGACTATGCAAGGAGAGAGGGATAAGCAGCATGCTCTGAAAGACCAGGGTGGGCTGCAGACAGTCTCCATAATGCTGACTTAAAGGCAGAATTTGAGTGAAAAAGATGATGTTTGAAACTGCCCCTGCCCCCAGCCACCCGGAGGAAACCAGAGCTTCCTCTCCATCCCAGAGCAAAAGGGAAAGCCATTGGCCCAGGCTTTCCCATGCATGGGCTGCTGTGCAGGCTCTGCTCTTGAATGCCCCAACTCCCTGACACCTGCATCATGCTAGGTCACATGTGACACCCAGACGAATCCCTCTGCCATAGCTCTCCTGGCACACACTTGCCCATGAGACTGAGGTGTTAACTACCCTTCCTGTGGAGGCTCATTCCCTGCCACTCCATGTTTTATACAGGAGGATGAGAGCACTTTGCTGTTGGAGATTTCATGCTGCCTTACCCATTGCGTTTACAGGCTAATCAGGTTACCTGAGGGCCATGAATTCATCTTCCTCATTTGTCACTCAAATCCCCGAAACCTGGAGATATTTAAACTCACCAGGACATTTCAAGCAGGTAAAGATGCAATTAGAAGTCAAATTCTGTGAGAACACGGCAGCTAGAGGGATTTCCCCAGGGACCTAAATACCTTCAAACAAGGTGCCTCAGTTTCTCCTCTGGAAATTGGTTATAAAGATGATCCTGTACTCAGCAACTTGCAAGGTGCTGTCCTGTGAGAGTAACCAGAGCTGCACTTGGGCAGCCAGAGATTTTCCAGTGGCTCTGGGAGCACCCTTGCCATGTTTGTTACTTGTGCCCAAGCTTCACATGCAGAAGGCACAGGGCAGATACATGGGTGTTAACAACGTAACAGCCCCTAATTCCTAAAAGGTCTTCAGGATGAGTACAGAAGTTTCATAGGACTTTCCTGTATAAGGTGGGAAGTTCTCTAGTTGCATTTGATGTTTATAGTTCCTCCAGCTAAGAACTGCACCTTGGAATCCTTGTAGTTATTCTGAGTTGGATGTTTCAAGGTGGCATGTTAAACTCTGCTTCTCTATTACTTTGATTACCATTAGTAAAGTTGTCTCCATAATTTACCAGGAAAGTGACAGTAAAAGAAATTTTAACATTTTGTTGAGAACTAATAATGAGATAGATATAGATATAGAGAGATTCAGATATAGATATGTGGAGTGAAAAGAAAGGAGAGGAAAAATGGGACTAAGC
>JAWWMO010000178.1:22533017-22551500 GCA_035047845.1 Dendrocincla fuliginosa | reverse complement strand
TAAGCCAAAGTAACAGAAAACATGAAATGATCACGTAACTACCACTCAGTTTAAGAACTTAAATGACATTGCGTTACAAATGATAATGATGTTCCTAAGCAAGAAAGCAAATCCCAAGGTCTGTTTCGAGAACTGTAAATGTTTTTTCTTTCTGGTCTCAGCCATAAACCCCATAATCTGGACCTACTGCTTATTTCCCAGGCAGGGTGTCTGGGCTTTCAAAGTTACCACACCCATCAGAGGAAATTGGGGGAGCCAGTGTGTACTTCAGATGAGAGTTCAGAAAGTAAATCCAAGGATGTGGGTAGTATTGAGTTAGATAGGAGTTTCATTGATTGAATAATCTATATGTGCAGAAAGTACAGCTATTTTTCTACTGAGTTTCACTTATCTGACTTTCTTCTGAGAAAAGCTTTTATGGGGTACATCTATCAGTTTGGACACAAAGGCACAATGCTCATTGGCATATGTCCATTAAACTATAATAAAACTACAATGTAGGTAGCACTGCAACTGTCTTATTTTTATATGCTCTAGGTTCATATCATTATCTTCATGTACTTTCTTTTATACATCTGCAGCATACTAATTCTTGCAGCAGATAATTACATGGGAAAGAAAAGAATAGAGTTTTGATAGGGATGTGTGTTTTTCTCAATCTGATGACCTAGTCAGGAGCTCCAGGCTTGCTCACAAGCCACAAACTCCCCAAACTTTATGACTTCTATTAAAAATTCATGAGACAGGTTAATTAAACTTTGCTGTTATTTTCTCTGTTCCCTTGAGCTCCCTGGAGTGGCCTCACTGAAAGACCTGTCTTGAAAGACCCCATCACCGAGGTATTAGGCAGTCATTTGGGATGTGGGCTCCAGTCTATGCTCTAATTTACAGAGAAGGGATTGTCTTAAGTTCTCCTGAATACCAGGAGAGTATGTTAATATCTAATCTGTAAGAACCAGGTCTTCCTCCTCAAGAGCAACAAAACACCCTGGAAATGTTTTCATTGCTTTGAGGGACCTGTTATTTTGTTACATTTTCTCCTGATTTGGGAAATGGCAGCTTTCAACAAGCAAATCATTTGCCAACCAAAAAATAAAAACAACAGCCCTGAAAAAGTATGTATTGCTTGTTTTGCCAGAGTTTTGCAAAAAGAAAAAATAAAGGCCTGATTGAAGTCCCTTTAATATATTTCAGAGGGGAGTTTACTCAACTTTCTGGCTTCATCATCAACCTCAAATTTGTTTTCAGAAAATCGAATGGGATTTAGCTGCACAAATCCCACTCTTATCCATTTGAGCTCTGTGGCTAAAACACAAATGGCTTTTACAGATCATCTTCTCTTCTTTAGTTAAAGACTTCTGGGTTGACTTTCATGCTGTTAGCATGTTGCAAGTAAATAAATTGCTAAACTACTGTTGTTGGTACATCGGTCTACAGCATACTGTGGTCCAGCTTTGTGCTTTTGATAGTATAAAGTCATTACAAATTTCGTAGGTAACTGCCTATTAATAACTAATTAATCATGACTGCACTTTTAGGCTCATTATGAACAATGGCACAAGTTTCACTAACTGGCATAGGTGTAGGGTTTGGCCCCTTTAAAATGATTAATATGTGTCTTCTTGTGTTCACCAGAGCATCAGTAGATTTGGCAATGTACTGTGTGCCAAGAGTACGCTGCATTTCACTGGTGCACCTGCTTGGTGGGCTGTCAAAGAGAGTGACTGGGCCATAAACAGGGGTTATGTGTAAATACAGTGACAGAGCATGCACGGATTCCTCCCTGGACCCAGGTTCCTCACGTAACATCTTCTCGGCATCATTGGTGGAGAAGAGGGTCCCAACCCACAATGCTACTCTGACAGTGCCTGTTGGGGTCTGAGGGACCTCTCCTGTGAGTGACATTGGTGCATGCTGGAGACAGGGCCATCCCTGTCATGTTGCTCACTTAAATGATTCCACCAAAGATTGTTATCTTTCAGCCAGGACTATCTTGCCGGCCTTGCTCCCCTCCTGTACGCACCAGCCCAGGTCCAGTTACTGAATCCTGCCTCTCTGTTTCTGTTTCTGTGATGGAGAGAACAGCTTCCTCAGGCCTTTTCTGATGTTCCAGGAAAAAACTTAAGCCCCCAGGAAAGGGTTAAATTAGTTAGATGCTTAATTGGTTAAATGTGTGGCATGTTTACATATTTATACTCAAAGTTTGCTCTTTCTCTCAAAAGAACAATAGGAACTACTCCTCTTCCAAATTTAACAGTTTCCAGTCCATCACTTCTTTTACCACATCATTTCATCCTGTAGGTTTACAGTTTGATTGCTATTCAAGGTTTAAGAAGTTTAAATTGACCTTGACCTGTAGACATGTGATTTACAGTAGATGATATTGTTCTGGAAAAACTTAACTTCTGTCCTGAAGCTAAACTGCATTTAATGATTTATATTACTTCTCCTGGGCCAGATTCTGGCATATTTACAAACACTGTAAGTTACTTTAACTCGTCCAGAAGCCCCATTGATTTTGGAGGCACTTTTCCAGAGTGAGGCAGATTCACAACACAAATAAATATACAAACATGTGGTCCACTAATATATTGTCATGATTTCGAAGATAAATTCTTTGATCACTTCTAACCTTGTCTTCAGGTCCATTTCTAAAGTCCTTGAAATTACTCAAGCATGTTTTAAAAATAAACAGATAGTGCCTGTTTTTTTCAAAAGAAATCCCTATTGACAGTATCATGAGATACCTTGGAATATGGTACATATGTTTGTGCTGGAGGAAAAAAGGACTCCTATTTTAGAAATTATGAGATATGTTCTTGTTTCAGACTTTAATGGGGCAGGGTTAAAATCACAGGGAATTAAACAATTAATTGTAGAATTGTGAAAGAATATCTTTCTAGTATCCTTGTGAAGCTTGAAAGTTTGGAACAATATGTGTTAAAGAGACAAAACTGGCATTGAAGGGTTCCTGCTATTATTGCTACCTTTTATCTTTTTTGGCACGGTCTTTAGGAAACAGTGGAGAAAGAAAAATATGAAATTGAACACAGAAAATTTAATTATAAAACAAAGCCACCCACCTTGCTTTCAGGGTCAGGAAGTCTAATCGCCTCCTTTTGACGCAAGAATGAGTTTAACAACATATGTTAAATGAACAATTATTTAAAATAAAAGGAAATTGCCTTAAAAACAGCTGCAGTATCTCAGGCTATAGCACTGCAGCAGTGAAGAAAAACAGCCCATTGTGGAAGAAAGGCACACGCACAAACGAGAGCACTCCCACAACCCTACCCTTTCTAAAACAAAAGGAAAAAACAATCATTTCACAGAATACTCTGAAATTTCTCCCTTGTATTTGATCTCACCAGCTTGTTCTGCTTCTGATTTTTTTTTATGTTTGTTTATTTTGGTCTTTCTTTTTTTGATTTATTTATTTGTTGGCTGCAAGACTAAACCATAATGCCCAAAGCCACCGTTTGCTGCACAATGGCATGATGACATCGGGTGTTTTCCAGTAAATTGTGTTTTGCTGAGTGTCACAAGCAGTGGAAACACCAGAGCAAGCACGTCAGCACTAGATGCACACCTAAGAATAAAAAAGAAGAGAGGTTTTTGTACCAGAATAAATTCATTTTTCTTGAAAGCTCCGGGAGTCACCTGACCGAGTCCAGAGCCTCCAGGACAACACAGCACCAGCCTGCAATGGGAAAGAAATTAAGCAGGGCTGCCTCCGCCTCGCACACGCCTTTTAGCCTGTCGACGCGTTGCCTGTCCGTATCCCTCACAGCGCATCTGTAGAGCCATTAAATTGGATAATCCCTCTGGCCTTTGATACATTTCTGGACATGATTATTTCATTACTCGCAGTATATCAGTAGGATCATAATAAAAAGGACTTCTGACAACCTGCCAAGAGTTTTGTGGCCTTGTAAACACAAAAGTGCTCTAATAAAATTTTATTAAGTGTTAAAAAGTCATAAAAAGTGAAATAACATAAACTACAAAATTTACTGTCCTCAGCAAATGCTGAAAATATCGTCCATAGTAAAATTAAATTAGCATGTAATAGTGCGGCAGCGTGGAGTGGGCTTGAAAGAGGATCCGGGGGGGAAAAAAAAAAAAGAGAGAGAGCGAGAGAGGGGGGTGTGCGGTGGGAAAGATAAAGATTGCACTTGAACGGATATGGGTCACGGGGGGTTCCTTCGCCGATCCCCGCGCGTCCCCGGCGGGCGCGCCGCCAGGCGGCGCTGTGGGAGCGGGAATGCGCCGGGAGCGCCCCCCGCCCCGGCAATGGGCCGAGAGAGGGGCTTCGGTGTCTGCTGCAAACCGGGGGGGAAAGGAGGAAAAGGACATGGTGAGGGGAAAACAGAGCCGGGCTGGAGGGCGCCTGGCGGGGCAGGCAGCGGCGGGGCGGGCTGGGCTCCCGACGGCTTCGGCCGCCACCCGAGCAGGGACAGGGGCAGGGACGGGGGCAGGGGCAGGGACAGGGACAGGGACAGGGACAAGCAAAGGGACAGGGGCAGGGACAGAGGGTGCCGAGCCGGGGCGAGTGAGGCGGCAGCGATGCTCGCCCCCCGCGCCTCCGGGGCCGCCGCAGGAGCCAAGTAAGTTCAGCCTTCCCGTCGCCGTCGGTGCCGCGCAGGGAGAAGGCAGGGCCGGGACGGGGAGGGGGCGAGCCCCGAGCGGCGGGGCGGGGGGACACAGCGGCACACAGGGGGACACGGGGGCACACGGGGGGACGTGACACGGGACAGACTGCTGCCGCCGCTTCCCCCGCGCCGTGCCCGCCGCCCGAACCCTGTGCAGGGTTCCCGGGATGGGTTTGGTGCCGGCAGCGCGGGTGCTGCGCTGCGGGCACCGGGGCGCGGGCGAGGTGGCGATGGCAGCTTCTCGGGGCACCGCTTCCCGCTCGGGGTGTCCGTCCCTGAGGGCTCCACCGGGATTTACCTGCGACCGTCCGGGAAGGAAGCGACCACGCTGCCATCACATGTTGCCTCTTGGCAGAGCCGCCCGAAACTTAACGCGGACGGGGTGGGGAGGGAGGGAGGAAGCAGCGAGGATGATAAAGTAGTAATAAAATGCGGAAATTGTGGGTAGAAAATAGTTTAAGTTTCGTTTTATTCAGGTGAAGAGGATAGCTGGTTCTCATGTGGCAAGGCTGATGTTCAAGGCCAACCACTGTAGGAAAAATAGCGACCCGCTGCCTAAGCCTGGCTCGTCTTTGAGCCTGGGCTGGTGCCTGCTGAAGTGCAGTCGGGGCAGCCCCGGCGGGGAGCGGGCAGTGGGGGATCCTTAGAGGGGAAACGGGCCGAAAAACAGGCGGTATTTCAGCAGGAACAACGAGCTTTGTTCTCACTAAGGGGGCAAAAATAACCATGAAGTTAGTTTTAGTAGAAATTCTAACAACCCTGTAAGTGAACTGTACTTCAGTCTCTTCGGATCTATACACCGGGTATTAAGGCAGGGTTACAAAGAAAAACAGTACCAGTATTGTGCTTTATTTTGAGTCGTCTGGATGAATGGGAGAGTTGTAGGTGTAGCATGCAGCAGGGCTTGGTTTAGATCGGCTGTCTTGAATTAAGATTGGTTTCTAAAAATAGATATTTCTGTTTGTACATTATTGACTAGTCCTGTGTGCATGTGCAGACCATACAGCCTTAAAATATATATTTATCTCACTGATTCAAAACCTGTAATCTTTTATATACCCTTATGTTCATCACCTCTGATTAAGACAATGAGCTTGTTAATCTGTTATTCATATCTATATTTACTGACAGATTACAGAAATAAAATGCATTTGAAAAAATAGCAAAAACCTTTGCTTTTCTTCCATCTCAGATTTTTATATAAATCTTCAATAATTTTACAGCAATGACTGCAGTTACCAATGCTCACAGAAAGAAGTTGTACTTTTTAAGCAGAAGAAAATGACTACATCACATTGTTGACTGCATTTTTTAAAAATCTGAGCTCTACACCATCTATGGAAATACATAAGTTTTCAATGAAAGCTAAATAATGATTTTCTTTTCTCTCTAATGAAATTTTCAGTCTTCTGTCTTCAAATATAATGTAAATATTTCAAAAATGTGAACAGAAAGTGTAACAGCACTGTGATCAAAGCTTTGAACTTATATGAATTAAAAAGTCAGTAGAGCATTGCAGAGCATTACAGAATTCCACATACACGTGTCTACGGTGTGTGCATGCCTGGATAACTTTGAAGAGTTTTAAAGTGAAATGAAGGAAGGTGTTTGGAGTTAGTTTGCATTACTGAAAGACTCCTTGGGATCAATTCTAGTATTTGTTGGATTTTGCAAATGTTCCCAGGAATTCCCTCTTTAGGCTATGGTGTGGAGAGCCACACCACCTTTATTTTTAAATATGGTGTTAAAAACATAACTGTGTCATCTGTTTGATCAGCTGTTTGCTGTTTTGTGCTGCTCTCAGCCTGAGCAAGTATGTGTACAATATTACTGTATGAATTATCCTATTTGTTCCCTGGGGTTTACAGACATGAATCAGGATAGGTGCTTTGTGTGGGGGATGCAAGTTTCAGTGGTTAGAGAAAGTTTCTATTCCTAAATTTAGCTTTCTAATTTGTGGTGGGTGGTTTTGAGTATGTGGCATTACTTGGGCAACAGAATTTTTGCATCAGCCTAATGGGATGTAAAATTTCCAAAAAAATATACAACAGGCAACTATAGGTTATGTTTAAATAGAGACAATAAAGGCTCAATAGGCAAATATCTGGCCTGGCATTGGACAAGGCTGGAACTCCTGTTGTTTGCATCCAGCTTCATCCCTGCTGCTTTCAGTATTCAACATTGCCTTGCAAATCCAGCTGCGACAGGCAAACGCTGGAGTCCTGCCTAGGGAAGTTTGCACTCTGCTTGTCAGAAATGCCTCAAAGGGTGAGGAAGGAAAGCCCAGCTACGGCAGACCACAATGCTTGCAGCAGGCAGGATGGATATTGTCTGGGCTCGGGGACCGGGGCTGCACATGTGTCAATTTTTTTGGCAGGGTTTCTTTAAGTGCTTGCAGAATTTAAAGGCATGCACCATCCAACAGGGGCCTACCTTGCAATACATTAACCAGATCTTTCTAGGTTGATTAATAGCTCCAGCCTTTTGGTGTTGGATTTTTTTTTTTTTTTTACTGTAATACAGCTGGACTCTAAGCTACAGAAAGAGATAATGGATGAAATCTTGGCTCTCCTGAAGTCTGTCACAAAACTCACTGACTTCATTGGAGCCACGTTTTCATCAACTGCCTCATAATACTTTGTATCAGCCATATGGAGGAGATTTAAAATTGGCTTTAGAAGAAATAGAAATTAGCCCCCCTACAAATGATTTGCATGGGTTATCTGGTTTTTTTTTCTCCAGGTAATATAAATGGCAACGCTAAGCATAAACTGCCAAAAAGACAGATAGCTGTATAATATTTTGATTTCCTGTAACTACAGAATAACTCAACTAAAATATTAACTTAAAATGAGTAAGGTTGGATTACTGTCTGTAAGACCACCAAGTCTGATCTGGATAATGCAAGGGAATGGGAATACATTCAAAAACACAACTGGCTATTTGCAGTTTGTCACACATTTTAGAAGATGTGAAACTGTATGTCAATGATGCTTTAACACAAGAGGCAATAAGTTAAAAAGAAGAGAGTATTAATTCACAGTTCTTACTTTTCTACTTTTAGTGTTATTGAATTGTGCTTCCCCTTGATATTTTAAACAGATGCGTCATAATGGACTTTTTAAAATCTCATTTAAACCATAACACCAGGAAGTACAATTTTGTTAAAAAGGGAGGGAGGGAAAAAGAAACTGCTGGACTCCCAGCCACTCCCACAGTCATCTTTTCAGAGACAGTGTTTTCTGATCCATTAGCCTTCCAGACAAGGATGGCACCTATCCAGTGTAAATATTACATTTTCAACATTTGGATGGCATTTTGAGCAATATTTCTCATCCCCTGAGAGCGTACACTTTATAATACAATATTATCTGCATTTCAGAGCTAGATTGTGGTAGGATGTGACTTTTTAATGCAAAAGTTATTTAAAGAACGCTGTGTATGAACTCACTTACTGTAGAATAAAACTTCTTCTATTTTAAGTTATAGTGAAAATGACTGAAGCACAGCATCAAACACACTTTTTTTTTTTTTTTTTTTGGTGGAATAGAGAGGATCCAGACATGATTTTGGAGGAATAACTCCATGTGTAGACAAGATCTATTGCTACTGTTCAGCAGATAATCTGCACTGTGCATATCTTGAAGTGGAAAACCACACCAGTGTCTTTGGGACCTAATATCCTCTTTGGATTGAGCTCTCCACTGTATATAGTCCAGAAATATCCCACTAACAGTGCCACATGATGACAGAAATCCGCCTTGGAAATAATTATGAGAGTTGATCTCCATCCATTGCAAGTAGTGGATCTTTGTATAGCAAGACCTTGTTCTGAAATTCCCATTCTGTTTCAAATCCTCCTCTTCCTTCTCAAAAGGAAAATGGGCAATATTTGGACCAAGCCCCAAAACAATTTTTTTGTGCTTGTTGTTCTAAGCAAAAACAACATACTGGTTTGGATAGTCTTGCATAGGGGAGGAGAAACCACACCTGGGCACGGCAGTTCTATCACAAGTTTAAACTGGTGTGGATTTTCATTGCTTAACCATATGCCCTGAAATTTGTGTTTACAATGAGAAAACCTGACCTTTCTTTAACTACAGAACTATTGCTTAGAACTATTTTAATATATACCAGATACAGTTCATTAAACTGGAACAAATACAATCCTGAAAATACTAGCTTCATATTTTCTTGGTTGTAGGTAATTTTCCATATGCATAATCTGCTGTTTCAAAAGAATGTCCTTATTTATTGACTTTGAAGTACAGAGCAGTGTGTTTGTCTCCTGTTTAGCTTCCTTACTTTCCCTTCAGTTTGTAGGTCATGGTGCTTTGTGTCTTAAACACTATATTTACCCACCTTCAGCAAAATGTTATCAGCTGCTGCATGATTCTCATTTGCAGTTTCTGCCTATGGATATCAAACTTGGAGGTCTGGTAGTACAGTGGAGGCTGGGTCATGGAGCCTGAGTGAAGGGAGAGCCCCACACCCACCTGGCTACTTGGTAAAGTAAAAAAGAAATTGCAGATTTTCATAATGAAAAGCTGGGTAAGAAAATTCATGGCTTTCAAGCTGGTTGGAGTGCTTTACCGTGGTCCTGAAGGAGAGACAGATCAGTGTGACCGGCTGACTCCTGGCTTGTAACCAGAGCTGGAGAGAGTCCCTGTAGGGGTGGCCCTGGCTTTCCCCAAGCCCATCGTCTTCCCTGCAGTGCCCCAGGGCACAGGCAGTGGGACTGTGCCAGTTCTTTCTGGCAAAGAATCGGGCTTTACATTTCCAGCCTTTGTCACTGCAAAAATAACCTTGGAAATAAGAAGCCTGAGTAAACTAAGGAGCTGGCAGGAAGCTTGGAATAATAGTTCTGAGAAGTGTGAGCTGTGTCCATCAAATGTGATACCTTAGAGGCCTGATAACAATGCATTCAGTGCCAGACAATATTAAATATTAATGGTAAGCCCTGGCAACACAAATAACTGGCTAAACTGCTTATCCCACTGGGGGAGTCTGTCCGTGTGTAGAGGAAATGCTAACTTATCAGGCCCTGAGCATTGCTGGGGAAAAGGAATGTCCCAGTTTGGTACTAGAACATCTCATTCCTGTCACTCTGCTCCCTTGGTAACATTATGTATTTTGCTGAATCAGCACATACATGGTGCGCCCTGTGAGAGAGGTGAGAGGGGAATAAGCAGAAGGAAAACAGGTGCATCTCGTACTTCTGTCTTTCATAGGAGAGTCTGCCTTATGCTCCTGTCAGGAGTTGGACATGGTGATCTTTGTGTATCTATACAAGATATTCTATGATTCTGTGAAATCAGTACGGGTGATGCAGAGTGCTCTGGGAAGAAGAGGACTGATATATTTAGGAATTTAAAATTCTGATGATTAGCAAGGAAGATACAAAATAAGATACTGATTGACAGATACCTACCTTAGCCTTATACTAGTATCAGTGATTGCAAGACCAATAGTCCCTTGTTTGTCTGAGAAGGGAATTTTTTGTTTGTCTGAGAAGGGAATTTTTTTATGCAAACCATACAGCTAATTACATCAGGGTGCCTGACAATCTAACATAGAAAGGAAGCTGAAGGTATGATTCCTGGATGTTCTGGACAGTGAAGTCTCCTCTTCTCATGTCACAGTTCCTGTAGCAGATGAGCTAAATAACTGCTCCTGAAATGCTGTAACTTTTGGTCCCTGGGAACAAAGGCTCAGGAAGGATCCAGTCACGCTGGCTGGAGCCCCTCTGCCATCCTGAAGTTCTGCATTGCTCAGGGCTCTTCATGGCACCCACTAAAGCACACACCACCCTTCCTCATGGCTTCCAATGGTTCAGTCCATTAACCAGTAAAGCACCTTGGTTGGATCAAGGCTCCCATGGTTGCCCTGTGAGCCAGGACAGCAGAATTTTGAAATCAAATTGATTCTTCTGGTATATACTTACACCAAAACTTAAAGTGAGTAAACTGTCATCCAGTCCCTGCTTACTGTAGTTTAGAGAATGCTGCATGTCAGAGCCAGAACCATCAGAGTAGGAAAAACAGCTGAAATACTTCTAATGACATCCAGTGCTATAAGTGCTTTGAAGTTACATAGCTGTTATTTCTTCTCTATGAGTTCCAAATACAGAGGCGGGGGGGAGGAATGAATATAAATGTTTAAAGTATCAATTAGTCTATTTAATTGGACAATAGTTGTCTGTGTCATTTCTTCTTACGTTGATCCGGTAAGAGGGAAAGCAAAACAAAAAGAAAATTTTGATGGTTATAAAATGTGCATTGTTTACTTCTGAGACAAAAAAAAAACAACAAAACCCCAAACCAAACAAATGAAAATGACAAACAAACAATCAAACAAAAAAACCACCCTACATAGTATTGGTCAAAGCCCAAAAGCCAATATACTTATGTATTTCCCAAAGTGCATTTTTACGTCATTAGGTATGACTACTGGTGGTGTGCCTGACCACTGGGTGGATCACTGAGTGCTTCTAAAATGCCACCAAGTGCCACCAACACCAGTGATACTGTCACTTTAAAATCTAACAAAAGTTTCCTAATTTTACTTTATTCCCACTCCTATCAGATCACTGTGATCCCAATACAAGAGAGGGCCAGAAAAACTATGGACTGAGCTTTAATGGGCTCAATCTTCAGACCTTACTAGCACACCAGGGGCTGCAAGTTGCCATGTCCCTTTCAAGAAGTCCAGTATAGTCCTTGGTGCTCTGCTTGGCCAGTTCTGCCGGCTGGCATAAGAAAATACCAGTTTGGATGAGCTTTAGCTTTCTCAGCCCTGAGGTGTGATGTAAGGACTGGGAGGAGAATCGAATCCCAGGGCTGGCACTTTTCTGAGCTGACTGCTCTGACTGTTGCACACAGGTTCCTCCTGAAGCAATGCCAACAAATCCTAACACAGGATACCTCTGCAAGTGATGTGGACTGTGAACATGTAATGCTGCGCTTACTCTCCCATATAATGTATCTGGACCTTGTAACAATCATGGCATTCACTCCATGACAATCATTTAATGTATGTTTTATTGTGCATTTTAGATTATTACTTACGCCATGGGAAATGGTAAGACTATATGCCAAATGCTAGATTCTGCTTTCTTGTTACTCTTCCAGTGACCCAGAGAAGAGAAGAATTATAGAAAGAAAACTGCTGACATTTATACACCCGCATAAAAATACTAAAATACAAAGCTGCTTATAACTGTTTGGTAATAAAATCCTATCCTGATGAGAGGTTGTGTTTTAATTTTGTGCTTATATGTGACTTTAATGTATCCAAACCATTTTCATACATTGTTAAAGACATGTTTCTTCTTGCGATTACATCTAAGTACAACAAAATGAAAAGTTTCTTAAATATAATTGCCTGGAAAAGGGAGTTGTTGATACACTTTCAAGTAAGTCTCATGATTGACATTCTAGCATGTTGAAATAAATACACAAATATAGTTAATTGCTACATGGTTTAAGCAGTGAAGGAATTGCCATAACTTTTATATATGACTACATTACAATGTTTAGATAAATTGCCTGATGTAGGTCAGTAAAGTGGGACCCATTCATTTTTGTCTGTCTTAAAAAGGGCGCAGAAAAACATAATTCCTCACCAAACATCCACTAAAAGGACAACTCACTGTAATACACTGAGATAAAAAATGGGTTCAGGAGGGGAACATGCTTCTTTATCTGGTGGGTCCATTACCCTAGTTGTCCTTGACAGACAGTGAAGAGTGACATAAAGTTTGCATTAATTGTTTTTATTGTTAATCTGCTTGAAAACATGTCAGTCAAAATGAAAAAAAAAAAAAAACACCTGAAAAACACACAATCATTCACTTTTTTTTTAGTGTTTAGCTGGACAAAAATGCTGTTCTTCCAGAGATTTGATCACCAGCAAGTTGTAGAATGCTTTACAAATTGTACACACAGTTTTCTTTAAAGCCACAGACTTTCTACATTTTACATTGCTGCCTCTAACGTTTATGATTCACCACTATGGGCTGCAGTGTTACATTATGGTGGTGCTGAGCCCACTCACCCCTAACATCTCTTTTCATGAGGCAATTTCTCCCAACAGTGCTGGAGACAGCCTGTAACATAACAAAAAAGCTTTTTCAGTACAGGAGAAACAGAGCACATTAGATTTCAGTGCAAAACTACACAAAAAAACCCCCAAACCAAAGGACCTTACTATTGTCAAATGGTTCTGTACATTTCATTGGCAAATATGGGAAACTACAGTGTAAAGGAAATTTCTACTCAGAGACTTTACTAGTTTCCTTAGCTTTGTTTCTGGCAGCTGGTGTTAGAAGTGCTGAGATTTCTGGGATAAATTCTAACTGATTACCACCTTAACCTTACCTCCCCACATACTGCTGTCAATAATACATCCAAATACTCAGCAGAGTAGGATGCTAGTTGTGTTCTGGAACTGAATATTATCTGCTTATAGAAAATTTCAATGATATGGCATTGCTAACCAGAGGTGGACAAAATACTCAAGGAATTTATTTCTCAGAATTTTACATAAACAATTTTACTTTTAATTCCCCAAATGTAATGAAACTTTTTTTTTATTTTAGGTGAAACTTCTTTTTCTTCTCTGTCTTTAGAGTCAATCCTAAAAGATCAATCAAGACACTTCTAATTGTGCATCATTTCTTAGTACCTAATACCAATTTCAACGAGTTTGCAGTGTATACCTAGAGTCAGATTTGCTTGTGCTAATTGTCGACAATTGTGGTGGTGATTATTTCATCAAGAGCAAGCTTGGTTCCTGAGGGTTTCATTTGGAGGGAGACCAAGTCACCCCCACTGGCGGATGAAGCTGTTCCACTGTGTCACCCTGGTGTCAAAATAGGTTAACGCAGTGTAGCCCATGGCCATCGTTGCTACAAGAGTAGCATTTCTAAATGAAAGGTGCTGACAAAGAGAGGGGGATGAAATCCTATTATAGAAAGAAGCTTTTCTTTGCTCACTCCCATTAAGTTGCCCAGCTCATGGAGGACAGACGTTCACTGCAGGCACACATCTGGCCCAGCCTCTCTTCATGTAACATCATTCATCATGTCCTGTCATGTTAGCCATGCTGCCCACATTCCCCCAGCATGCCACAGAAAACTTTTCTCTCAGCACCTTACATTTCACTCCCTCGTAGGCATCCTTTGTTCATTCTAACAACAAAATGGTGCCATTCAGGAGCTGTAGCAACATAATTGGTAGTTAAACAGCACAGTCCTCCGGTCACCAAGAGGTCTGTGAGTGCACGGTCATGCTAGGATTGCTGCAGTGTCATTCTCTGCTCCCAAAAATTGCAAACTAATATTTTTGTGATTCTTTTTCTCGCTGTGATTTCATGACTGCTTTGTAAATATTCATTCTCTCCACGTACATACTAGGTGAAGCTGGGAAGTATTAAGTTTCTGTGGAATATGAGAGTTAAACCCCTTCCACAGCCCCCACCTCCCTGGCCCATAATTATACTTGTCTCATTGCTGCTATATGAATGCTGTGAACCCTGGTGGTCAAAACCACTATTTCTCTTTTAACGTAATTTCAGATTTTTCCACTTCATACTTCAGCACTGACAGCAAAGTAGTCCAGTGTATTGCAAGTTTATGACCACTGAGACCAGAGTCATGCAGACAGAGATGTCTTGCTGCCTGTGAACTGGAAGGCTGCAAGGGCAATGCTTCCCAGGTATGACCTCCCTAGAAAGAGGATGGGCAGGACCACCAGGCAGCCCATGCCATTCATAGGTTGGGTCAGTCCTCAAAGACTGATATTTTAACTTTTATTTTTATTGCATTTTCATCTGTTGGGTACCTGCCCAAGGCCATTTTTGACAGGCTTCCACCACTTATACTTAGCTCATTATGAGTGAGGACAAAGGGAGAAGTTCCTTACTTGTGTACATTCATATACACTTCAATCACTTAATGAGTAGGGTTGGATTAGGGAAATGTGAGGTGCTTGCAGTCTCCTAATTCCTTTTACCCCATTGTGGTTCTTGAGATTTTGTGTGTTTTCTTGTATTTCCACACCTGTTTTTCAATTTCATCTTCTCCAACTGCCCCTCAAAGCCTGTTTTTCGCCTCTTTGCCTTATCCAGTACCCTTGCCCCTGCTGCTTTCTCTGCTGTCTGCTCTAGATGACTATATTAGACTGTCACTCTCCAAAACAAAAGTATTTTATTTTTATTCTTAATTTGCTCCATCACATCCCATTTGTCTCTTCAGTCATATCAACTCTCTTATCAGGCTCAAAACCTTGGCACCATCATTAGGTATTTGCTTTCTTTTGCCAGTATCTATTCCACTACCCAGTATTATAGATAACCTTCCCCTAGTACATCTGTTTTCATCTCTTTCATCTTCTTGCTGTTCAAACTATGGAGTGACTCAGCTCTATGCAGTCTTTTCTTCATATACTCTGTATTTGTTCAATGAGATTCACCTCAGTCATTTAAATTTAGGCATGTAGACAGATAGGCCAGTAGGTCTATCACCCTGTGATTCAGCTGGAGCATTCTTGGAGTTGAACAAATAGCAATTAACTCAAAAATAATAAGCTGTTGAGGTTTACTAACACAGATCCAGCCAATTCTTCCAGCATTACACTGTAGATGAACAGAGCATTGGTTTATTCACAAGCACCAAATTAACCTACATATTTCTGAAAAAAAAAAATATTTATTAAGGATCTGTGTTCTTTCCTCAATATTTGACATGCAACAATGCTGTGTCACTGTGCCTTGGATATCTTGTTGCTGGATTGTGACACAGTCCATGAGGCACAACTGCTATGAAATGTGAATCCTTCTGAGTCATTTCATGCTTGTCAGGTTGGCAACAGATTTGTGCTGGTGATGAGACTTGTCTGAGTTGCTGGGCATTGCAGGCCTGTTTCTGTTTACCTTGCCAGCCCATTTGCAGCCAGCTGTTCTCCAGCAGGAGACAATGTTAAAGCAAACACACACATGGAAATTGTCCATAATAATTAAGATCCCAAGGCAGCAAGTCCCTTAAACACGTGCTTAATTTTGTTAAATCAGGTGACCAGTCTAAAACATCTTCTGAAATGTCTTCTACAGTTGTCCAACCTATTAACATCTCCTCAAGGTGATAAAAAAATTAATTATTTTGGTCTTCCATGCATAATGTCATCCAATAAGCTCCAATAGCTTCAGAGTGGGCATTTTCCTGCAGCTGTTTCAGAATTTCATAAGTTTGATTCCTCTCCCCTGTTGATTCTCTGATGGTACTTCTGCCTGCCAAATTCTCAATTTGTTTATAATTTCTTACTCTTTATATTTTTTGTTATTTAAAAATAGAAGAAGACCATTCATGTTAATAAAACAGTTTTTCTACCTTGTCTCTGCACCCAAAGATACTAAGGCTTGTGTACTTCATGGGAATAAATGTGCTTAATAAATGTGTTTGAACATTATCATCTTGATCATTAGTATTTAGAAGATGGATTTCCCCATATTGTATTGGTATGCATTACAAAATACATATACAGAAATGCGAGTAGATATCTGTAGCAACTAACAGTCTTGTAGGAAACCTAGAGATTAGACAAATTAGAAAATCCAGATTTAATTAAAGGTCTTAAGAGACATGACTTATAAAGTAGACATAGCCAGGCATGGACTCAAATATTTTTCTGATAGGCCATTGGTAGACCATTTTTTGCTCCTCATTTTTACAAATTCCCAGTTTGAGTCTGCCAGGTGAAGTACTTTGGTAAAAAAAAGTTTCACCTCTGGAAAAGAGAAGCTCTGGTGAGTTATGAGGCTTCAAGGACATGGAACAAAACCATCAGGTCTCCCCAAAGTGGTGTCACTTGTCAGGGACACCAAAACAGAGGTTTGATGCACTTGGGCAAATCTGACCTGCCTGCAATACAAGCAGGCTCACACTTTGCTGGAGTTTTCAGCTAGCACAGCCCTGAGCTCTGGGTAGTGTGCTTTCATCTTAAGCAGAGGCAAGAAAAACTAACAGTAGTTTTAAAGGTGGAATTGTCTAAGAGGAAGACATTTAAGAGTCTGACTGGCCTTTACTGCAAAGCTTCTCTGGATGTTACTGCTCTGGCTGGAAGTCTATCACAAACGAATTAAAAAAGCAAATAACAAACCCCATGACAGTTTTACACAAGTTTCTCCACTATTTTTAATTCTTACTCAGCCTGCTACACAATATATGCACTGAAAACAATGCTTCTCAGGATCTGAGTATCAAAAACTTCCTCATCTCAAAGCTTGGCTCAGATAGCTGTATGCAAGCCAAAACCTCCTGCTTGGTCATTGGCTTCCATGCAAATAGAGAGGAGCTAAGCTGTTCCTTTCCCCTCCTGAGAGATTCCCCAAACCTTCCACGGTGGTCTGAGGAAACATTAGAATGGACATCTCAGCACCATGTCATGTGCCTCGTGTGACTTGGTAATCCAAGTCACCAAAAAAAAAAGGAAAAAAGTCTACACAAATGCCATTGACCTGCTATCAACAAAAATCTACACCATTGCATGACAACAAATCCATGTTTGTGTGTATGAGGAAGCATAGTGGAGCCATCTGCTCGTGGTGTGTGGCCAGCATCTTGGGCTGCAAGAGCATCCAAAAATGTGTTGCATGTTTCTGAATGTCACATCTCTACTACAGATGTTTCCATCTGCTTAGTAGTGAGGTGCTGTGCATTGGGTGGACCACAGAATTTGCAGCTTCTTAATCTCTTTAGTGTGTGGTTTTAATCATGTTACTTGTCATTTGCAACCACTATTCTTCCCCTCAATGGTGGTAGTTCATCACTGCAGCAACTAGCAGAGGGCTTCAGCCTTCTGAAACCTTGCTATCAGAAGAAAAAGACAGTGGTGTTCCAAATGCTTCCCTTGAGAGGCTGTAGCAGTGGCGCCACCATGGCAAGGGAGCAAGAGAGGGTTGCTGGTTTCTGTGAGGAAGGTCCCTTTGTCCCCTCTTTGCCCCCAAAAAAGCCACACTGGGGATGGTGCACACTTCTATAGCTACACACTGTCCTGCTGCTCAGGGCACTGATCACTCTTCCTGTCTAAATGGAATCTCAAGGAGGAAGGTGGGGCAGATCCCCAGAACAGAGAGCTAAACAACAGCTGAGAAACTTAATTTCAATATTGTGGAGAGTGCTCTGCCAAAAAAATCATAAAAATTGTATTCTAGAATTAGAAACTCCTAGCCAGCACTTTTAGCCACCATAAATACTCATTATCATGTCCACATTGTAGTTTTTGATAATCTATGATGTAATGTAGGTATAGTCACAGAGACTTTGCCTAGCTGTATTTATCATTCTGGAAAGATCATATCTATTAATCACAGATAAGAGCACAGCCTATTGTGTTCCTGACAATTAGAGCTCTCTGCCAGAAGGGCAAACACAAATGCCAAGATGAACGAAGTGTAAGGGTTCTTTTCAGGCTTCGGGCTGTTTGTTTTTTTTGCAGAAAATCTTGTACAGGTTATAAGTAGGGTCTTGAATTTTTGTGTTTTTCTGTAAGTGGATCTTAAGCAGGAAAGGGAGGGCAAATACCTGTTTCTATCCACCATAAGATACGTTGCAACTTTAAATGGGCTTACCTTGTCTTTGGAAGCTGTGCTAGACAGAACTCACAAAACAGGGGTTTGAATATACAGGAGCTGACCTGACGCCCCAGCACTAAGCACACTCAAGTTCCCTGTGTTCAGAGGTGAGGGGAATGACCTGAAGAAAGGTGAGAAAACTCTTCTGAGCCCTTAAGGTTTATCAAAAATTTGTTAACGCTAGCTGTTCTGTGCTGGGACC
>JAWWMO010000178.1:22495988-22532917 GCA_035047845.1 Dendrocincla fuliginosa | reverse complement strand
GGTTTATCAAAAATTTGTTAAAGCTAGCTGTTCTGTGCTGGGACCAAGTCACTTTATTAAAAATAGGGGGGGGGGGGGGGAAGAAAAAAAGGAAAACCTTGGGGGGAAAAAAGCCTTTGTAAAATGTGAGATGTGAGTAGAAAGAAGAAAGACAAACTGTAGCCAAAAATCCCAAAAGGAACAAATAAATGGATAAACAGATCATAGAGGAGATCCATGGTTCTGCAGGTCATGATACGAACTGTTTCAGTGCATTGGAGACAGCAGCCACTTCCAGGCAGGTCCCACCTGTTTTGAGTCTGTGATCCTTCTTCTAGGCTGGACCAAGTCTGTCTATTCTCTTTTATCCATGGTTTTGACTACAAAAGACAGCTAAGAAAGTTTTCCTGACAAAGGAGCCATTGAAACTTTCCCTGGAAAATGTCTCATTTTGACAATTACCTAAGCAGAAAGTTCTCAGCTATTGAAAACAATCTACCAATTTATGCCTGAGCAAGATCAAACCTTTCAGCATTTGGTTGTGCATTTCACAATTAACACTTCACTTTGCCTAGGTAAATAATAGTACAAAACAGTATTTTGACTGTTTGTTGTTTTTTTTTTTTTGTCAGAATTTCACATGGCATTGCTACCTTCTCAAGTATTAAGCTATTTTTTTTTTAAAAAAAGAAAAAATTTTTTCTAAAGTTTATTTTACTTATCCCTTCTGTTGGACTCTTGTACATTTATGAGGGCAGATCTCTAGTCTTCATCTGGGAAGCACCTAGTACATAAGACTGTAAAGCATTGATGCAGGGACTCAGAAAACTGCTCTTTGTTTTTGTGGTTCCCAATACAAAGGGTCCAGGTCACAACTGCCTCTTTCATGGTTGTGGCAGCTGATGGTCCATGCTGGGCGCTGGCACCCAGGAACCCTGAGGCAGCCTGGAGTACTTAGGGCTCCCATCAGAGTGGTACCCTGCAGTTTCCCTTCTGTAAAAATGAGGGTAAAGGAGAAGCTGGGGGAAGAAAACTCAAGCACATCTGGATCTTAACCTGCAGGAGGCTCAGAGTAGGCACTCCCACAGCTGGGTGCACATTGCAGGCATACCCTGGGTCTCCTTTGTCAGACATGGCCTTAAGGGCCTTCTTCAGTGCAAATAATAATTTATGACAGCAGCACATACATTTATAAGATTATGTTCATAATAATTAATAAATGCTTTCAGGGTGATTCAGTGGCCGTAAACAGCACTTTAATTTGTTTCTTAATTTCCCCAAAGATATTACCTGCTATAGGAGAAATCCAAAGCAGTGTTTTTCAGCTCCAGCAAGATATACAATTCTGCAAAAAAGACAAAAATTGCTCCAATTTTTTTTCTTATAAACTGATTTTTAATTTATTTCTGCCAGTGTTCTGAACTCTGAGTGGCTTGCTGCTGGAAGACCAGAGACAGACAGACATTTTGAGACTATTTGTTTTTTTGAGTTCTGCAAGTTTGAAGAGAAACAACATTTATTCTTCATTGCTAAATATTTCCCCTGTATTTATTTTCAAATCAGCGGGGGTTTCTGCAGAAAACAGAACTATCTTTTTCTTTCCCTTTTATAGACGGATATATTTATATTTTAATTTGGGAAGGTTGCCATTTGGAGAAGTTCTAGGAGGAAGGTTGCAACGTGTGCATTGGAGCAGTTGTGTATATTGTAGGACTTGCTCAGGAACCAGAAGCATGAGCCTTGGTTGCTTGTGAGGAGAGAAGTCATTGGCATTCAGGGTCCTGATACAAGTTCTTCTGAGGAACGTTATCCTTGCACACATGGCTTTCACAGGTAAAAATCCACCCTCTGCTCCTGTGCCTGCTCTCACTGTGACACACCTTTGGAGTCAATCCACTGGCCAGTGCAGTGTCATGAAGAAGGAATTCAGCTCTGTGGCCCTTGTTACTTGGGAGAGGGACAAGTAGGGAGAGAGACCCCATGTCAGGCAGGGGAAGCTCTCACTGAAGACAGTCTGGCTGTGGGAGGAGAGAGGTGCTATGGCAGGAGGGAAAGAGGTGTTCCTATTTTGTTAAAATGCTAAGAAGCAGCATTATTAGAGCATTGTAGACATTAATTTTCTTCCATAAAGGTGAACATTTTGCTATGCATTGTTAGTTCATTCTTGTATATCAGATTTTATCTCACTAACAAAACACTGCCATCCCATCAACCAGACCCTGACCAGTCCCAATAACCCATCAGGACTCTTAAGAAGTTTCTGATATCCACGAACATTGTGGGTTTTATAAGATAATGGTAGGTTTTTCATTTCATTAGGTAGCATAAGATGGCTAACTTTAAACTGTTGTGTTTGGGATGAAATTTCTCCTGTCTGAACCATTCATAAAAAATAATAGGCAAACCGACAACTTGATGTTAGCTGCAGCTTATGGATAATTTAAAAACTCTAGTCCTCTTTTTTTTTTCTTTTTAAATTTATATGAATCTACCTTTAAATAAATAATTCTTATATCCAACTGAGCCCTAAATAATCCAGACTCTTGGAAATGTCCTTTGAAAGAGAAGGATTTTTCTGCATCTGAGAAATGCTTTCAGAAATGTCAAGAATAACAATGAAATCTGTGGAAAAGGCAAATAAACAAAAATTTGTTGGAAGTCATAAATATAGGTTCACAGGTGCTTTCTGGGACTAGGAGTGTTTGGGGTGTTGGAACAGGGCACAGCTCTCTGTCGCTGAGATGAATTGATGTCCCCTCAGCAGAGACTGAAACCCGTTAGCACCTCACATCTGCTAGGAGGCCTGTGCAAGGTGAGCTGTCACTGTAAATGCACTCTTTAGTCAATAAGAGTTATCATATGCATGGCATCCTTCATTGTTTTACACAGGGATTTAGGAACCGATGTGACTTAACCTGAGTAACACTGTGGGACAGAAAAGGCGAAGTCAGATGTGTTCTGTGGCTAATCAAAAGGCTCTGAAACTCCTCTAGAGATAAAGCAGATTTGTGTCTGGAAGAGTGTATTAACATTTTTACTAAAATATTATTTCTCTGTCATTGTGTTCAGGGACATGTCCACTTGCACAGGCAGATGTGCAACTAAAACATCTGAAAGTGCAGCCATAAAATATCTCGGTACTGCATCGACAGGCAACTCACTTCACACAGGCCACCCAGGAGACATTAGATGCTAATGAACTTGAGCCTTTGCTGAAGTGATGTAGTAGAGTAGGTCATTGAGTTGAATGAGTAGAATTTACCCAAAAGCATTGATAATACATGGTTAGAGAACATAAGCATTGCTAAAAATAACAATTGAAGTTACACGTGGAAAAACATAAATAATTTGCCTCCTGAAATATGAAACTCTCACTATCCCACACACATGCCTTTAAATTGCAGTGCTGGATGGAGATGGAGCTAGCCATGCTTTAGCATTGACCTAATACAGTCAGCACCCAAAACTAAAAGCATAACACTAACCCAGTGCCTTTGCTGCACTTAGCCCAGAATGACATCATTGTGGTAAATTACTTGTACAGGCAGAGCTAAGATGCTGGGTGTAATGGAAACATCTTAAAAGGACAGATTTAGGAAGTCTGTCATGCAGCCATGGTGCTAACAATGTCAGAGTCAGTAAGTGCCATGGAGACCACATGCCATGGAAATCAAGGACAGAGAATTGGCCAGAAGTAACTGATTTGTGTCCAAGTTGTAGTATCCCCTGCTGCATAATGCAGGCACAGGAATAAGTTGCTGAGAAGCCAGTGATATCAATTACATTTTTGTTGAATAAATATCCATTTAGAAACCTTCTCAAGCTCCACTACCCTGCACTCTATGAGTTCCTCCCACTGAAACCTTCTTATCCACATTTTCAACATTTTGTTGATGTTCTTCCCAAATTTTACTGTGAAAAAAAAGTGGCATCTCTGTTCACACAGCTTGAGTCTCTCCCCCTTTCTGAAAAACTGCAGGAAAGAAGAAGCAGAGTGTTAGAAAAGCCTCAATCTTGTTTTGATGGCAGTAAGAGTTTCATGCACATTAAAACAGTGGTTCCCAGCATAGAAAGGACTATCTAAAAAACTGTTTTTATAAAAAAACATTTGCAAATGTTATGTAAGCTGAACTGATCTGCAATACTTAAGCTTTTCATTGCTTTTCATGGCAGAGAAAAGAAGATATTGTAAATATGTAGAATAAGGCACTAGTACCTTAACATAAATAACTAATAAATTTTAAAGCTTTGCAGAAAACAGAAAACTGCTAATGGAATAATGCACACTTGTTGATTCTTGGAGCAGACACTGGCCATACATCATGCACCAAAGCAAGTGCTAAGAGAATCAGAACGTAACAGCATTATTTAAACTTCTTTTGTGGGAGAGATTAAATAGTCATCAAAGAAGCCCGTACCAAGTCACCAGTTCCATTTTCTATTTTCTATTTTTTGTTTGCATATAAGAGACTATCACAGAATTTGGGGTTCTTTTTAGTATTTTCATCCTTAGAGAAATACCTTCATGGCAGTGGACCACCAGATCATCAATAATGAAAACTGCCCTCCCAAAGGGACCAGCCCAGAGGTGAGAAGCATAAGATTCAGTAATTCCCTTGTGTCATCCACCCTCACTCAATCTTGCCAGACAGCCTCAGGAATGGATAATCATGTGATCTGTCACTCCATTTCTTTGCTGCTTTGACTAACAAGAATTACAATAGGTAAAAGGTGGTGCTGACTCCTGGCCAACAAGACCTAACTAAAGTCATCAACTATTGCATGTATAGCACTAAATACAGTGATAAAATAAATGTTAATTACTGTTGGTCACCCTAGTCTGGCATGGATTTGAATGACGGAGTATAGAACGTAGACAAAGGCACATGATGATCAAAACTCCTGCAGAAGTGGTAAATTTTCAAAAATGTGGATTTGTATGTGTGTGAAGACCTTGATTCAAAAATTTTCCCCTGCATGTTTCTGCACCCTGTGAAGTTACTCACGTTCTTAAAACTAAGCTGAAATGGAAGCCAAAAGGTACCATCCACACAAGCCCTCCTCCATTCAGTGTTAGAGGCACCGGGAACAAAAGGTACTCCACTCTTCTGAGGAGGAAACCTATTAAATTACACACATCCAGCCAGGGCATGTGGAAAGCCAAGTGCTGTTGCTGTGCTCTGGTATATGCTGCATCTTTGTACATTTTGTGCACCCTGTCACGTTAAGGGATGAAAATACTTTAGGGCCAAGTTAAAGGGATGAATTGCAGATTGAAAGTCCTTGGGTTGTTGATGCTCTTTATGCCAGATAGAACAAATAATAGAGCTCCATGTAATGGAAATCTCCATAGTCTGCCATACATTGAATTTGTTTATAGTTCACTTGGCACAATATTTTTTCTCCTTTGGCACTAAATGGACTTTTAAACTGAAAGTTGATTTTTATATTAAGAAAGCTCTGGCTGCAAAAAAAGGACAAATTAACAGCAATGAGCACTTTCACACAGGAGAAAGTGATTCATTAACTGCTCTTTCACCGTTGTAGAAGAGCCCATTTTTGGCTGGTCCTCAGAGAGTCCAAGGATGCTTATATTACAAGCAACATTTAGAAAAACTTCATTGCACAGAGAAAATTCCAGGCTTCAATTTTCTTCTTGAGAGAATTCAGTAGTTACTTTATTCTCTGTATGTGCGTGTGTGTGTGTTTATACACAAAATTAGGTTCTAGCAAAGGGAAAGTGCATTTATGCAAAAAGCAATTCATCAACCACTTCTGTGCTCAGAATTCACTGAGGTAATTTAGATACTTTAATGGCAAGGTAGTTTAGGTAAGGTATGCAATAAATATTTCCCCCAACCCCTCCAAACAGTTAGAGTAATGGAAAATGTGCGCTCTAAATGAATCTTTTCAGTAAAGTAATTCTTGGTTTAATTATTTATCAGTTAGAAAATATGAAATATAATGACATAGCAAACTTCTCTGGAACCTCTTTTCATGTTGAGGGAGCACTCTTACATTAGCTGGAGTTTTATCCCGGCTGTAACTAAAAGGCTAACATAATGCAGTGTGTGGCACTAATCTGTTTCTCATAATATTAAATGTGCAGCAAGCACCTACCACGACGAGGAGACCCTTTGGATCTATTTGCAATATTTTCACCATGGCCTTGACCTTAGTGATGTCAGGCATATATTACATCTCCACTTAATTTACTATTGACATCATGGATTAAATTTGTTGTTTCAGCTAATGCAACAGAGCAAGCAAGGTAGATTGTGAAACAAAGCCAGCTGCTGAAATACGAGGGTTGTCAAGTATAAATTTACAAAAGATATTCAGACTGAGCACAGAAGACAAAAATAAATGGACAGAGAAGCTGTTTTTGACAGACTGCAAGGGGCTAGAGACTTAAACTTGAGCATTGTAAATCCAAATGTCACAAAACACTACTACAGAATGTGAGACATGTCTATTTCTCAGGAATATAAATGGTGATATGAAACAAAACTTTCAAGATGCTGTGCATTTTCAAAAAGTCTATCACTATCTCCTGATAAGAAACTTAGTGATCTTTTCCTCTTAGCTTTAAAAGAAGGAAATTCATCATTTAAATTCAGTGACCAACATAACAAATGTATTTGTGGCAGGTAGATTATAAAAAGAGCAAAAAAGTAAGCTTTGAATAGTTTTCCAGATTTCTAGAAAAATGTATTAAAGTGACTGATATGTTCTCTGGGTGAAATTTAGCCAATCACATCTAATTAATTCTTATTTGGCATTCATATAGAGAGATGGTAATTTCCAGCTGTTATGTGTCTGTGGAAGAACAGCACTTTACAAAAGTACAATACTTTTTAATGTCATATATGTTATGTCACATAATTCAGGAGGGGTTATCTTGCCAAGAATTTACTGTGGTTTCTAGAGTGACATACTACCCGACCACCTGCAGAAAGGACTCAATAAAGTGAAACATCCACGGAGTGAGGTGGCAGCAGTGCTCATGCAGACCTGCAGCTGAGGCTGGGGAGCAACCTGCAATGGCTTCAGCTTCCACATTCTCAAATCATGAAGCCAGTAACTGAGGCTGAAAAAAGAGGCAGTGCATATTGGCCAAAGTCTCCACCTTGGAGACTCTCAGCTCCATGTTTGACTCAGCAACAAGCATGCTCTTTCTTATTTCTTTACAGCTTGAGGGAATAAATCTAACCTGAGGAAATTACACTCTGACTCCATGACCTAAATAAGTTGTCAGCAAAGATTTAAGAGGAACATATCATAGTCACAGGACCATCAATGAAGCAACTGTGGGTTCTTCCAAAATATAAACAGAGGGCACTGTTTTGGGATAAATCCAGAGATACAATGTCTGTGTGACATTTGGAACACCTCCAAAACAGCTGCGTTTTGTGGAACCCTTTCCTCTAGTTTTTTCACTAAAAAACTAAAGTCCTAATTTTAAAGAAAAGTTGCGGTGGAGTAAAACAAGGTTTTGACACACGACTAAAAGCAGTGGTAAGACGAATCATCTATAGCTTTCTCCTATTGTGTCAAAGATGCTGTGGAAGTTGATCAATGTAGGGCAGACAGAGAGAGATTCCACACTCCACTCACTGCAAACACCTCTTTGGAGCAGCTCAGATACACTGTGCTGCAAGAGGTAAGAGAAACAGCATGCCACATGAGCTTAGCATTAATTTTGATTCATTTTGCAGGTCAAGCATGAAATGCCATTTGTAGTGCTCTCTGGTGCTAAACAATTTACACCAGTTTAGAATTTTCCAATCTTAGCATCAATTATTTGTGACAATTTCAGATAGCTATCTAATTTTGGCAATGCATTATTCCTACCGAGGGCTTCATTCCCTATATATTGATTTCCTCTAAGCTCTGCTTTTTTGGGAAAATCTTTTCCACTGATACACCTGGCTAGCAGATGTGGCTTGGCTATTATATGTGATGCAATTAATCTGGAAGGCTGGCGTCACAGGACTTTCTGTGATGCTGTGGCAGCATTATTGTGATTCATTAGTGCCACTTCCTCAGCAAGTTGTAACTGGCAGTGCTATATTGTTTCTGTGAAAAATCAGTCACTGTGGCGGTAGAAAAAGGAATGGCATATTTTCTTTCCTGAGGAAAACAAAGGTTATCCTTGTTTACACATCTAGTGTAAATGTAAAATGAACAAGGCTCATCCTTAATTTACCTCTTCTACCTCACTGCAAAGCCTAGGTGTTAGAGGACGGCGCTGAGATGCATTCACCAGACAAAAAGTGTTTCCTATTATTAATGGCTGGAGGAGCCCTCTGTGTAATCAAAGGGCACAGCTGCAGTGATATACGGCCAGTGACAAACGGAGAGATCTTTCCTTCTCACTGGTACAAGCTTACCAGCTTGCAGCCAGCAGCTTGCAGCACTGTATATCTGCAAGATAAATAGCACAAGATATGAATATACGCAGCACTTACAGTCTTGAAAAGTATTGTTATATCTCCCACATACAATCATTCTAAATATGACTCGAGTGCATTTCTCACAATTTCAGAGCTATTCTTGCTGTTTGTATATAGATACAGTGTCTGAGCAGAGATTTAAAACCCTCTGACGGTGCTGCTTTTGGAAGTCTGGTTTGGAAGTGGGTGTTGTACAGCTGATGGTGTCAGCAAAGCAGCTTTCATGAGACTCACAGCTCTCTTTTGCAGTGACAGGCAGCACTGAACTGAAAGGAATCAGATAAAGAATACACAAGAAATCATTTTTATTTTTCTTGTGCACCTATGCTAAAGCAATCTAAAGAGAAGAACTCATTCTCTTTAATAAAAATAGGGAACAATTGTCAGTGAAATGTGAAGCAAAGAAAGATGCTTAGTAAATAAAAAATTATGTGCCCTTTTGCCTGGTTTCACTTTGCTGCTGTATAGGCAGATCCAGATTTCCACAAACATGAAACTAAAGCCATCAGTGTGCAAGGCCATCCCTTTCACGGACTCAGTGTCAGGAGGGTGTCCCCACGCACACAGACCCATGTGCAGGCACACAGGCACACGCACACACGGAGGAAGTCGCTGCTGCTCCATGACCTTTCCGTGAACTTTCTAGGAGATGCAAAGATCAGTCAAGAAGCCAAAGGTCAACATTCATGCTGGTCACAAGCAAAAATCAGATTTAACCAGTCACTGGAAGAGTGTTTCTGGTCCTTGAGTTATCTAAGCAAAATACTAACAAATGCATTTCGTATAGTGAAAAATTGACTCAGTCAGTGTTTAATGTCTCAACATGGCTCAGTCTTGCTGCACTCATTTGACAACTTGTTAGAAGCTATGTTCACTTTTCCCCTGTAATATATCTATGCAGGAGAAAGATGGAGTCAAATAATATGAAGGAAGTGGCACAATGTGAGAAGAATCTGGGAATTCAGAGTGAACAGTGCTACTGCTGGTGTTTGTGAGACACAAAAGTATGAGCTGAAGAAAGGAAATTACATGCTGATTGCCTATGAAGAAAAACATGGAGTTAAAAGCAAGACAACAGTAAAGGAAGTCTGCAATTTCAGTTGTAATTGACTTGTCCAGCCTCTCACACAGTACTTGGTATCAGATTATACCACAGTGGTATCTTTGTTTAAATCAGAGTTTAAAAAAAAAAATAATCAGAATGAAATATACAAGTAATATAATCCTACTTTCAGCAGGTCCGAAGCGAAAACAAATGTGGTGATTTTGCTTCTACCGTAGCCTGAGGTGGGCATTTGCCCAAGTGACAGCATATGAGATACATTTTAGCACAAAACTCCCTTTGACTTCAACAGGACCCTGATCAAATGCAGACACAGCAAGTGCTGTATCCCAGAAGAAGCACAAACCTATACCACATGAGTGTCTTTACTACAGCAAGCTGGGAGGATCTTGTTCTAAGAAATACATTATTAGGAACCTTATTTTGTTTCCCCTTGCCTTTGCTTTTCTCAATGGCACAGTCCAATAAACTAATGCAAATAGTCAAGTCCCACTTAGGAAAAATGATGCGTGAAGCTCAAGAAGAATTAGAGATGTGAAATTTTGGTTATGGATTGGAAAAGATGCTTTTAGTTTTTAACAGCGTACTTTAATAATGGCAAGTGGCTCATCAATACACTTTTATCAAAAATATTATGAAATTTCTCAATATATTCTTCAACTCAGTTTTCCAACTAAAACAAAGTAAAAGGAAAAAAACACAAAACATTTTGCTGTTGCTGGCTTATTGGTGATTTCAATTATTTATCACGCCTATTCTTTTTTAGAGTCATCTAGATTATTTTGATCACTTCCTCACATCTTTTAACTCCTAAAACAAATGGTCTTTCATCAATAATTGCTCACTCTGAGGCTAGTTTTACTGGGCTTTATTTTGTAAAAACAAAACAAAATAAGATAAAAAAGGCTTGGGTTTGTTCTCTAGGTTTTGCAGTGGAATACGAGTGAAAATGTCTCTCCACGACCCAAACACTGGAGCAGATCCTGCCCACTGAGGACTGAAGTTCTTTTCAGAACAGGGTCAGGAGCTGGGAGCAGCACTGAGGGTGCTTTGTGCCTGCCCGAGCAGTGGGAAGGCAGCTCCTTGTGGCTGGGGGTTGGTATGTACAGACTCCCACCTGGACCAGAGCTGGGCTGAAGCTTCCAGCTTCTCCGTGAGGGACTCTGGGGAGTATGGACTGGATGATAATTCTAGATGAGGCTTGGGCTGGGATGGTGTAGCAAAACATAAATTAGACAAGTATAGGGCAGGCAGTATTTAGTACACATAATACAGGGAGGACTTACAGCCAGGGCTGCTCTTCTGTCTCCATTGCACAGTAGAATAATGGAAAATCCAATCTTTTAATCTTTCTGAAATATTTTAACTCCTTCTAAAGTCCTTCTATATGATAGCATTTACTTCATACTTGTGCCAGCACTTCTGTGTGTGGGAGTGCTCATAGATCCTGAAGTGGCTGTGGAGCCTCTTCTTGTCCCATCAGCCAGCAGAGAAATATTACCCAGCAGCAAATAAAGGGTACTGGCCAACTTTTACTTGAGTATGAAGACATCTTGCCAAGGAACACTCTGATCTGCATACACTGACTTTTTTTAAAAGCTGGAAGAGTCTGAGGGGACTATAAAAGAAGCTAAGGTCATGCTAATGTTTTAGAATGGTAAATGTGATGACTAATAGATATTCAGCCTATTAAGATGAAAAGAGCTATCATCCCAGTCTTGGAAGCTTAACACTGGAGACAATCAGGACATAATTAAATGATGGCAGCATAACATTCACCTTGGCTCATTTTCAGCAGAGTTAAGTCTTGTCTGACAAGTGTGGGTTTAGCTTTTTTGACGAAATAGCAAGTTCTGGTGATAAAGTTAAAAACCCCAACAAAGCTGCATGCACTGAATGAACTAAAACAAACAAAGACATGATATCAAGTAACTGGGGACTGAAAGTCACCATCCTCTGTAGAGGCCCCGCAGGCAATGGCCCTTGTTCCACTTTTATTCCACAGCTGAGGGTAACAGCGAGGCAGGGACAGGGACACACCACCCACACAGGAACAGAGCCAGTCCAGCAATAGTAACCACGATCAGCCAAAATCCATAGAGCCAGGGCTGGTCTGAGGTCAAGCAAGGAAGTTGTGTCAGGAAGGCTAGATGAGGCTTAACACAGCAGAAGGCTGGCACAGGCACATCTAAAATGTAACTTCAGCAGGACCAAGACAAAAGCCTGACCTTAAATGCACCTTCCAAGGCTTTTTCCAGCTCTTTCTCGTGCAGCTCCTCCTCACAGTTTAGCTGCTTTCATGGCAGCTTGATAGAGGGTTCCACAACTGGAATTACAGCACAGCATTAAGCAGTCCTGGAGTGCAGCAGCCAAAGCCATGGTTGGGCTGAGGAGAAGAGCCTACAGAGCAACTCAGGGCCTCAGCTGGGGTTTGGAAATAATGGTAGCTAAACAAAGGAACACAGACCTTCAGTACAATATACAGAGGAGGATGTGAAAGCAAGAAGATACACAGCCTTAACTGGGTTTCAGAAAGGGCTATCATACCTGCCAATAGCATTAGTGAAAATGCTGATGGGAGTACTGGATTGGTTCTTGAAGTACATTATGAAACTAGAAAAATGTTTAAACAAACCCCAACATTCAAAGGAAAAAATAGTTTTGCTATAATTAATTGCTTTAATCTGTTATGGTTATCCAAGAAGGAGTTAAAAAGTGACTTAGTCAAAGTCTGAAGGTATCTACATAAGGAAGAGATTTCTGATAACAAATATCTATTCGGTCTAACAGAAAAAGGCACAATAAGATCCAATGGTTAGAAGCTGCCGTACCTTCTCTAGCATGGGCCATTAATCATTGGAACAACCTACCACAGGATGTGGTAGATCATTTGAAGTCTTTAAATCAGGACTGCATCTTTACAAAAGGAATCTTTTCTCTCAAACAGAAAATCTGCATCTGACGCAGAAACTGAATTGCACAAGGATTGATGCAAAAAGTCCCTAAAATCTATTAAATTAAAGAAAAAAAGCTTGGTGGAAAAATAGTGAAGACAAATAAGTGGGAAGTTATAGGGCAGCACAACAAATTCCTGTGCCTTTGTCACTAAAATTCACACAGCTATTTACGAGAATAAACTTAAGGAAAAGAATGAGAGAGGGGAAAGGAAAAAGGTATTCTTTCTAAAATATATGTCTTCTGTCCTTTAAATACAGTGTGAAAAAGACAAACTTTTCCTTTGGAATTCATCTGGTGGAGTTCTGACTGCACATGATGATGGGGTCACCAGTTGTTATTTATGAAGCATGGATTCTTGGGCATGTTTAAAAAATACCAGTTGGACTTCTTTCAGTTAAATCCCATTCTTTTGAGGTGAATTTAATCATGACTGAAAGAAATCTGTAAAACAGAAGCACTTCAAGTTTTCTACAGAGAAAAAAGGAAGACACCAGCCTGTGGGGTAGAATACAGCTCTTGTGTCAAAAAGAGCAAATGCATAGAGTGCAATTCCATGACTATACATTGGAGTTTAGGCCACCTAAGTTTATGGTCAGAGCTGCCATGGGGAGGGACAGTATATGAGGATATTTTCTACTTGTTACAGTTAATAGCATTAAACATTTATATAATTCTAGTGCTCTGCTTTGACAGGAACTTCTTGTGGTGAGAGCTGCACAAACAAAATGAAAAAGGACAGGGAGCAGACAATCCATGCACTGGAAGAGCCCTGCAGCCCAAAGCCTCTAGCAGCCTGCATAGAAAACTTGAGCTGGTCTTTCAGAGTTGCAGCCATGACAGGAAAAGGACTCTCTTCCCTATCTGCTTTGAGCCTGCATGAAAAATCTTTCTCTGAGATTTTATTTATGGTTTTAGCCCTTCACTGGGCTTTTCATAATCAGAGAGTAACAGTAGAGAGCTGGATACAGAGTTTATGCTGGCTTTGGTCCACCAGTCCTTTGGGATCCAGTAGTTATGTCCCTAACCCTTCTGTGACCTAAGCATGTGTAACACATGTAGCATGGCTCGAGATGGTGCATGAGGAAATGAAAATGCATAGGGATGTACCTGCTAATTTGTTCTCTGCATCCAATGCACATGGCACACAGCTACACATGTGTGCAGCACATGTACACCATCCCTCCCACTGGAATATGGCAGATTTCTAATTAAAATTGGGACCTCTGTGGGCTAAATGGTTCATGCCTGTACTATCCCTGGAAAACCTGCTACAGTATAAATAAGAATTGGTTGCAACAATTCAGTAGAGTTCCTACTGTCAAATCCTTAAATTCATTACTCTTTTCACATACTTTGTCATTTACATTGTTGGACCACTTCTTCTCTTTCCATAAACTTATAAAAACACAATTAGTTAAGAAAATTTCTATGGTTTTTCTCCCCACACAAGCAATTTTTATTCTTCGTTTTTCTAAAGCCTGCTGTTGGACTGAGTAGCATTTTTACCCTCCAGGGTCTATGTTTCAGTGACAGTAGCCAGATGAGGCTGTTTCAGGATGACACAAAGTGCCATCTCCACAGAGGCTGAACATCTCTGAATTACCCCACAAGTGCTGCTGCCTAGAGGAGCCAGGGAGGAGGCAAGAGGCTCAGCTGCTGTTCAGCATGTCACAGCACCAATCTGTCAGTCAGCATAGCCCAGATCCCACATGGAAACCTCCATGGGCTTTGAACCATGCCTTAAGCATTATAGTACTTTGGGACTCTGTGTGTATGTGTGTGGTTTCTGGTGTATGTTTTAATTCTGTTTTGTTCTGGAAATACCAAGTATGTAATTTGAGACCATTAGAAATGAAGTTTATATAGACATGGTAAAAGACCACTGTAGGCAAGGATAATGAAATATGAAATTATTATGAAAGACATAAAAACTGGTTTAAAATAGGAAGTGCTGAGTTTTTCAAGTTCACCAAGAATGATTACTTTTCTCTTTCATTTTTTGAATGCCTCTGAGTATGTAGAGTCCTAATTTGAGAACTGGAACAAACTCAGTTTGTTTACGAACAAGCAATATAATCTCCTCTATCACACTCAAGAGTATGTGGGCCAAATCACAAATTACCGTCTCACTGTTGGCTTTAAGAGAACCGTGACACTTACTCCATGTGAAGATGTGCCCCTTATTTTTGAATCAGGAAAGCTAAGAGCTGCTTCTGGCAAGGACAACTCTAAAAGCAATAATTCCTCATGCAATCTGTCCTTGAAATAAACCTCCCTCTCATCTGCATTCCCTGTGTCATCTGATATGTGCTTCAAATATAAAATTATCATTGTTTTTATATGACATTGTTGGAATGGGAAAAAGTATTAGCAACATGATTCCTAACAGAATCTGCATGAAGTTGTCACACATTTGACTTTCTGCTAGACATAAATCCATTATCTTACAGACTATATTGCTCACATGACATTCCTACTAAGCAGCTGCAGTTGATAAGAGCTACTCTGCATAATTTGCTTTGAAGTATCTTTGAGATGGGATTAACCAGATGACGTACACTTTTTTTCTCTCCCTCTTACCCTCTGTCTCTCTTGGTGGTGGTGGTGGTGCCATCGTCATTTTGGTCCTGTTCTTACAGAAAGGTTTGTGGACTACATATACCCGTGTAATATCTATATACCTTGTGAGCAGATGTATCTGTATCTTATCCTGGCTGTGTTTAAACCTAAGTGTTTGGACCACTAGAAATAACACAGAGAAATCTGGAATTGCTAAAATCAGACAGTAAAAAGCCACTGTAGTCAGCCGGTACAACAGTGCTTAACAATACATCTGATTACCCAAAAATTTACCAACAAATGACTGCTCTCTTTCTATCAGCTTGCTTTCAAGTCCAAGTATGCAGTGTTTTTCATACGTGATTTCATTAGCAGGAACACTTTTGCGTTGCTCGAAAAAGAGAGCATAGTTTATACTTGTGTTGAGTGACATCTCTGTCTCTGAGACACTGAATTGTTTTGTAGCTTCTTCCAAGAGATAGTTTTGTTTTGCAGAGAATCACATCTTTGCCCACGTATTTTCTGCATCACTTGTCATACACAATTCAAAGGAAGTAACTATGAAAATGCAAATGAATACCCTTGTCTAAGTAGCACTAATATGATAGCTTGCTGTACATCTGAATGGCTCAGAAAATTAATGGGCCCAATTCTGAACTGTGGAAACACGAGCCATGGGGAGAAAGTTAGAATTCAGATTTACTGCTTCTTCCTTCTCATCTTCAAACCTTGAATGAAAGGAAAAAAAAAAATGTTTAAAGGATGCAAGTTTAAGTACCTTAATCTCATCAGCTTGAGCTTAACTTTTTGTTCTTCTCTGTTCAAATGAAGCACCTCATCAAAATTAGATTAAGATGATAAATAAAATCAAGGTCAACTTTTTATTAACCTTTGCTTTTTACCTTCCCTCTGTTTAAATGCATTGGCTCTGTAATCTTCTGGCTGCAGCCGCTGGGTATTTAGAGACAATACTGCAGACTTTTAGGTTTTATGGATTCTACAAGAACAATATAACATGATACTGACAATCATAAACAGATACTAAGTTGTTTCGGTTTGGAAAGAATTGCAGCCATATAACCCTTGGTGGGCTCTTTTATATGAACTTTTATTTTTCTCTGTACAATGGCTAACATGGGAACTCTCCCCCGTCCAATAGAGTAGTTTGTATTTGCTCAGGAAATGGTTAAGTTACAGCAGGTCACCCCTGTTACTTCATGGAAATGCTTTGATTTTTCTTCCATACTAAAACAGTTAGAGTCATTTGTTTTACTAACAACTCCCCTCAGAGCAGAACCTCGATACTACCTTAAAGCAAAATTAACTTCACACATGACTTTGTCAAGAAGCTTATTTTCGTCTCAGGAGAATTCAAATATCGTGAAATCTGGGTACCAGGTAGTTAGGAGGATTTTGGAAATGTTATTTCCTTTCTTTTTTGCTGCCCGCAGTGCCCACTCACCCATGGATATTTTTAGGCAATAAAAAAGCAACACTCTCCTCAGTGTACAAAAATGCCTGTACTTGACCAGGCTACCAAGCTTGGCCATTGCCAAGAGGGATTTGGGCAAAATACAAGTCATGTCTCTAACCGGCATGCTCACTTAAAGCCTAACACCAAGGATGTGTCCCCAGCAGCCACACTTGAAAGACATTTTTTGAAAGCTTCTGATAATCTGTATAATATTTGGTATACCTAAGAATAGACAATAATTCTGGACTGGCTCATCACTTTCAAAATGGGAAAAATGTAGCTGCAGCCCCCCAAATTGATTGACAAGGCAGCTTAAAGATACAAACAGGAGTAGAAGGATAGCAGATGTGGGGTTTGTAGGTATCTTACTCTGCCCTTCACTGAGGAGTTGTATGAACATGAAGGTTTTTACTGTAAGGGTTAAAAAACCCAACAAACCAAACTAAACAAACACAAAATTATTGTGGTTTAATGGTGATAAGTCTAGTTTGTCTAGCACATCCAGATAAATTGAGAACACTTTCTGGACTTGAAATAGAGAAAAACGAAAGATTTCTCTTTGTTAGAATTTCAAAGCACTTTGCATTCACCACAAACCGCCTGCAAACAGTAAAGCTCAGAATACCAGCCTGTATCAAGTCATTAACCTTTTAGGACTCAATCAAAGCAGTGTTGTGTGACATTAATGAATGCTTTAATGTGGTATATAAAAGCTAACAAACATGGAAACTGGCAATGATTCATCAAATTTAATATTCCATCAAACATTTAATTTTGAAGATTGACACTTTTTTAAAATAATGTAATAGAATACAAGTTCAGAGGAGTGTCTTTCATTAAAGTCATTCCACTGTTTTTAGGACTTTTCCAAGTTGTATTTAGATACCAAACAAATGCAAGAAGAGTGCATTAAAAAACTGAAACAGTTATGCCATTCTAAATAACATTTGAACATATTTTATGGAATCTGTTGTGAAGAGTGAAGGAAGTTGTCCTTATAAATACACTTGCAGTTTAGGTCACACATTGTCTGCAGTCATTGCTAGGAGGCAAAAGCCCTGTTGTAAAACAGCTGGGCTTCTTGGCTTGGAGCAAAGGCAAATTCCACAGCCAGAAACCTAATTAGACACTTCTGGAATTCATGGCACCCTTTCACGCTATGACCTTTTCCTTTCTGTCTTCCCCTCACTTCTCTACAGCTCACCCCCATATGTCCTGCTTCTCCCTGCCCCCATGAACATTTGATCCTCTCCTTACTAAATATGTTGCTTTTTGATTGCTTTAATACTGTCTACTGGCCAAATTCAATCCTGCTGGTAATAAGGCCAACTTGGAAGCCAACAAGTTTATGTCATGGACAAATTTGTCCCTTTGATCCATTTAATTTGTAAGAGACTCTAAACTTACCCAGTCTCCTAAAAATAAAAATAAAAAAAAAATGGGCTGCAGAGAAGTGATGTCAAAGAAACAGCTTTATCTATCTTGGAAAACTTCAGAAGTCCCCAGAGAAATCCCATCTTGCCCTGGAAAGAAAAGCAAACTAGTCTGACTTTTTAAAACCCATCGACACATGGTCTAACTGTGCCCCATTGCCAGGGTACCCACCTGAACACAGAAAGCCCAGGTTCAAATTCCTGGAGGGACTTGAACCTGGCTCTTCCACATGTGACAAGGAGATACACCAGCTTCTGGCTTCACACTGGCTTCTTTTTGGACTAAAGTATCAATTCTGTTCTGAACCTGGCTGTTTTCACTGAAAGATTTTGCATATTCACAAAGCATTTTTCATATTCACAGACAGGTATTTTTCAATGAACAGTGTCTCACCACAAACTTGCCAACCTCCTATATCCTCAGACAAACACATTCAAAACTTTTTTAAAAGATTATACACTTTAATTTAAATGTTATTTGTGTCAAGGAGAAATAATACCCAAAAACATAGATACAAGAATCTAGGCCTCTTATAAAAGAAATGTGCAACTGATAGAAATGAAAGGCTATTATATGCCACTGAAGATGTATAATGCACAGTGAGGCTATTATATAGCATTTTCTTAAATTGTTTTTATAACAGCAGTTGCAATCTTATTCAAACTCATTTCCAGTCAAAGAGCATGTTCCTTAACACAGATTTTTCACTTAACTAAAAATTGCAGGATTCATCCATTAAAAAGTAAAAAAAGAATGATAAATAGGATGTTTTAACTGAATTGTGTAATGGAGAACTGCTGTGCCACTCCTGAGAAATGTCTATAATTCACTTATGCCTTCTGGTATTTGTATAGCATGTTGACTCATGAATCACAGCATAGCTATCATAAAAAAAAACCCAATGTCTCCTTGACAAAAAATGCATTTAACTCAGCTGAGATTTGCAGTTAAGATTCATGCCTACATTTTCAAAATCACAAATGCTATTATGTTACACTTGGGGAACTGTTTTTGTAAACCGGTGAACTTGGGTAGTACATTTCCTCTTGCGAGTCCCAGAAAGCACAAACGAATTGCTTCTCACCATGTTCCTGGAAGGATTATTCTCATTTTACCAGTGAAAAAACTGAGGCAGAGGAGCTCATAGGGTGATCAGGGGAGAAGTGAAGCTCAGAGCAGAGGGTAGAAGTAAATGCTGCTTTGGCCAAGCGCTGCTGGTTTTCCAGTTGCCAACTCCAGCAACAGGGACCTTGCTCCCATGTTGACGCCACCAGCAGCACCTTCCCTCTAGCTGCTCTTTTGCAGATCAAAGGGATTTTTTTAGACTTTTTGTTTGTTATGGAAATGCACCTTTTTCACTAGCCAAAGGCATTCTGATAGGGTGTTGGTTTGTGAGGAAAGAAACAGGAGGGTTTAGGTAGATTTTCATGAAATATGTAGAGTATTTGGGATAGGGGAAGGTAAGAGGTGCTCATCATGGGATGTCACGATGCATTTGTCATAGCTAAAAATGGTGAGAAACAGTACTTGCCACAGTCATTGGCAATGTGAAAGAGAAGAAAATATCAACAGACTGTGCAGGGGAAATGGCTAGAGTTGGGTTTTCCTCCAAGGAGAAAGACAGTTCATCTCTCAAGACTTCTGAGGCAGAGAGTAAATACCAGTTGGTATTTGCAGGTTGCTAGAGGTGCCAGGTGAGAGGAGATCCTGCAGAATAAAGTCCAAATATCAACAGGGAAAGAAACAAAAACCACAGGGCTCTTTGTGACTTCAAACCCACAGAATGTTGCCACTGCCATTGCAATTAGCAAGGCACAGGCCTGGGCTTCTCCGTGTCACAAGCAGCCAGGCACCCCAGGCTGACTTCCAGCTCACCCCAGCCCCATGTCTCCAGCTGAAGGGGTACAGAATCAACCTCAGCCTGGGCCCTAAAAATATCACATTTCATCTTCCACAACAAGCATGTATCCATTGTATGATATTGCTCTTTGCATGCGATTAAATATTTCAGTCACTGAAAAATACCATTCATTAGCATTTGCAAGTACCATTTTAATCACAAACTAAGTGTGCATGATTGCTGACTGGTCAGCATCACCAAGGGCCCCTGAAAAAACTAATTAGCACATTACTATATATCTGCATACCTGGGAGATAAATGTTTTTTGCATCCCCTTCCTAACGACAGAATGGAGATGGTCCAGTAAAACATCCTACCTCTTAATATGCAGGGTTTGTTGTAGGAGCAGCTCAATTCATATTTCCACCAGTTTGATGGTAAGTGAACAGCAGTAGCAATATTAATCTGCAGTAACCTGTCAGTGAACTCTACAGCTAATATGATGTAGTTATGATTTTACCATCAATCAGAACTGAACAGGCCCTGGACAATCCTTACAGCACTGCCTCAAAAAATCTAATTGTGCAAAAGCTTCATCGTTTTCCAACATTTCTTTTTTATCTGTCACAGACTTTTGGCCTACTGCACAACCTTTTATTATTAGTCTTATTGCATTAGCTTGTTGGACAAAAAAGAAAGGCTAAATCTAAGAGTTCCCCTGCATTCCATCATTTGTTACCATGTGGGATCCTATTTGACAGTTCCATATTATTTTAGATTTAGATAAATATTATTAGGACATATGGTATTGCATGAACTTTTGAACCACTGATTGCTAATGTATAAAAAAAGACTTGTAGTATTTTTACCTCTGCATTTGCCTGTTCAAATGTATAAGAAATAGATAACAAAAATGGGAGAACAAAGCTGTAACGCAGGACTGGATTATATAAAATGTAATGCTACATTTTTTTCTTTTAATTAATTGTATTCACAGAGCAGAAGTATAGTTCAAAAATTAATTATTAGCAGCAAACATGAACTTCTACAAGAGTTAGTGTTCTACTAGTAATTAAGATAACTGTTCATTATTCTTTTCAGGCATTTTTAGTACAATCATTTATTATGTAGTTTTGTAGCTTAAATTAGATGTATGTGTGTGTGCAAATATCATAAAAGAAACACAGACAGGCATTCTCAGCCAGAATCTTTCCTTCAAACATTGGCCATAAGACATTACAACTTGTGGTGAGATACATTACAACCATAGTATTTCTGGTGAGTTTACAATGCAAGAAGTTCTGGTGTAACTTTTGCGATTTTAAACATATAAACCCATCAAGGAAGATGAACTATTAACATTATCTGTTTAGTCATTTTAATCTTTTGCATCTTAAATGTAATCAGGCTTTTCAGAACTGAAATTGCTAATCAGCATGTTGGATAAATGTTTCCATTTTAAAATGTGCACATTTAGACATAACAGCTGGCTGTAAAGAATATATTTATATTTGTGATTTAATGTATCACAAACTTTATATTTGATTTCATTTAGTTTTACTAAGAAACTGAGAAAATTTTTGCTAGCACAATCTGTTTTGACAGTTTTACAACAGCAGAAAAGCATGGAGTAATAAATGAGGTGTGCATACAATGCATTATGTAGTCTTTAAAGTAAGCATGTCTTATTAACAAAGCAAATTTTTTTACACAGTTTCAAGTGATTTCATCCCTTTCTGACATGAGCTCAATTCATGCAAAGCAATAGAAATTGTGCATAAGCAGAACACAGACAATAAGCACTCTTCTATACTACAGCTTCTGTGTACTAATTTAGCAAACTGTATGTGAAATTGAGGGGAAATATTTTTTTTAAAGAATTCTGACTTCAAAGAAATATTTTTGACTATATGAACATCAAATGAATAGTTGAGTTTTAGCCTTCAATCAATCATAATGTAAAGTAATTGTAATCTAATAAAAATAGCCATACAAAATAAGGAAATGGCAGTTGCATCCTGTTAAAAACATGCAGGAATGCAGCTTTGGAACTACTGAGACAACCGAGGTTGCAGAAAGACAAAAACAGGATGTTAAATTCTTACAACAATTGGAAGCAACTGATTTTTTTAAGCACCTACCACCACCCGCGATAATTTGTTCAGCAGCCTCTAGGGGGTTCTATGTGACTGCAGAACCCTGCAATTTTATGAGCACCTAAAAACAGGTTATCAGCGATGCAGGCATTTACAGTGATGTTGAAAATGCCCAGCTGCTTTGTCATTGCTGCAAATTTGACTGCTACACTAGTTCTAGTGTTCTCTAAAGTGAAAATAGCAAAAGAAAGTTCTCCAGAACTTCAGCGCGCTTCAAACTGTGCACTGTCATTATGGCAATAATAGAAAAATTAGTTATAATTAATATAATTACATTAGACTGCATATATTTATTCCTTAGGCAACTGTATTTAATGCCAACCATAAATTTATTCACTTCCCTTTATGTTTTTAATGATTATTTAACTTCTTGTTTTAGAAGGTTGTCAGCAAGGAACACTAGTTTTCCTTCATTATTTCACGTTCCTGTTTTTGCAAGAGGTTAGATCTTTACCACCACATGCTAATTCCCCTCTGTACTTTAAGAATTGACTACAGAACATTAGGTAGGATTCTTACTTTTAAAAAAGAAAATCACTGGACCCCTTAATAACAGAATGAAAAAAAATTAAATTTTAGTGTGGTACAATGTGTCATGCCTGGCCAAGCACAAATATAGCAGAAGAATTATAAGCTCAGTTGGTTAAAAAACAATAAAGCCACATCCATTCAAAATAGTTCAAAGATTAATAACAGTATAATTATGAGAAAACCTCAAGCCATCCTTTAATGAATATTTTAACAAGAGTAACAATGTTTGGGAATTTTAAAATCTCTTACTCTGGATTTTTCAAACATGAGAACATGTAGTCAGAGATCCTGATTTTCTCCCGAGAAGGGCAGTGAAGGAAAGGCTGAATATTACCAGAGCCTACTAAATTACTCAGGTTTGCTATGATACCTGCAAAGTAGCTCACACATTGCAACAAATCAGTCCTCTTAGTCATGGCTGTCACAAGAGGGTATTTTTCTAACCTTCATTATGTACGTGATCTCACTATTATGTAAAAAACGAAATAAATGAAGGTTCTAACTGTCACAATTTTAACTGCAAATTATAAAACACTTCTTGCTATTCAGTAATTAGAAGGCCCTGTTTCAGCACAGCTCTTAGAGATAAAGTTACTTTTAAAGTCAAACCTAGACAATCTATAGAACAGCAATGGATGAGTCCAGGAATCAATGCCTGACTTTGCTGGCCTCATACTAGAGGGACACTTGAGAACATTTACTTTTGAGTATGGTTCTTCTTGTGATGGACTATCAGGCAATGCTTTCATGCTCTATTCCCCCCTGAGACACATCCCTTCAACCCACCTTTGCTGTCCTACCTCTTTGGAAATCAAGATTTAAATGAGGCTTGACCAAAATTGAATTAAATATCCTGCAGTTTAAAGTGAGGGACTTAGGGCAAGTTTTGCGTTGGTCAGAAATCACAGTCACAGGCAGAAATCACAGGCACAGGCAGAAATCACACCACAAGTGTGCTGTGACTGGGTCAGGGGTTTGGTGGTTCCTGTTGCATGGGAAAGCTCTTGGACAATCTCTTGAAAACACGGCCCTGCCTTCCTGTGTATTTATGGCATGGAAATTGAAATAAGATTAATAAACCAAAGCGATGGGCTATAAAAAGGATTGCAAAATATACAGTGAAATTTTATATTCCCCAGCTCACCAGAGCATGTTTTACTTCAGACAGAATACCAGTTACCAGTTACGTCACTATACCTGTACACAGCTTATTTTGCATTACACTGGCACTGAAATACGAGTTTGAGTGATTACCAGTTACCAGCAAGCAGGGAAGTAGAATTTGAAAAATCGTCAGCTGAGACTGTGACAACGCTGACACATAACAGGTGTGATTTTTTTTCTCATCTTAAGCATATTTGTGAAGATGTATGTGTTTCAAGACAGTTAAAAACAGCCTTTTCTAAGATTACCAAATACCCTGTATACATTATACCAGCTACTACCCTTTTCATCTCCCAAAACAGATACTTATCTAGTGAAAGCAGGTGACTTGGACACATCTTTTCAGCTTATCCTAACCAAGAGATGGTGTAACAAATTCAGGATGTTCTGAACATCCCAAAAGGATATATTTTTTTTCCAAAATGTCATTCAGGGATGGGTAACATGCAAACAGGATATGTGGGCTATCTCAAAGCCAATCCCGGAGAGAGGCAATGTGAGTAACAAATGTCTGTTATTTTGTGGGCAGTCATAGGAGTCCTCACTCAAAATACATTCAGGGTATCTACTCCAAATAAATATTTCTCAGAATCTATATAACTATGAACAAGTCAAGAAAGGCTTCCTTGTGTTAGAAAAACATATCAAAACTGAAGATAAAATGGGGGACAGTGAATCAAACATGTCCTTATTAATTTTTAAGTATTAATTTCAAAATATTTTCCTTCTGACCATTCAAGTTTGTATTGAGTTAGCCTGAGTTTCAAAGGAAAATATTGCTTCAAACAATTTTTGTTTCCATTAAGAAAATGTTGACACAAGTCCTTTAAAAATTAAAAAAAAATCCCTCTACTTTCTAAATCAAACAATTTTGAAACTGTGACCCTTCCTTGAAATCATTTTGGCTGCAATGACTCGTTGGTTTTATGAGAAAACATACCACTGTGGCAACATGTGACTTCCTATCCCCTTGTGAAATCCCAGAGAGAGAGGATTCCCATCCTGTCATACATTTGGATCTGTTGCTTAATATTTCTGTGAAGTGGGTAGACAGTTTGGGAGTATTTGAATTCTTTTTTACATAAAGAAAAAAAAAATTGAGTTGTGTGCATAATGCAATAAGAGATTAATGTCAAGCTTAAAAGGAAAATTAACAATAAAATTCATAACCAGTGCATGAAAGCTCTTGAAACTGGCTGCTAGACTGGCTATTTTCTGATACATTGACCTTATGTACAGAGTGAGGGCAGTGAACACAAGCCTGTTCTTCATTCCCATCAGAGCTCAGGGGAATGCTTACAACCGCAGCACATCACGCAGCCTCTCTGCTTTTATTCTAAGCCAAGAGGCCAATAGTTTCCTCTGTAATTGAGCTGAAAAATATTTAAAAATAATTAATAGGATTTGGTGCAAGTAGTATTATTTGCTGTGTTGTGTGCCTTATAGTTTTTTATTGCCTGCTTCCAGAGCTTAAAAACCTTTCTTTGGAAAGGTTGAATACCAACTGTTCTGAAAGTAGTTGCAAAGCAAGACAGAATATAAATAGCTCTGCAAACACAACAAGCTGAAGGCTCCAAAGAGACGAAAGTACATCAAGTAATTAAAAAATACTGAATTATATAATTAGGGAATAGCCATTTACAGTTGCACACCATATATATTAAAATGCTATCAGGATCTGGGTTGTTTTTAACTGTCATGCTGATGGGAGTAATGCATAAACAGGAAGGGTAAATGTCCAAGGGGAACAGTCTGCTCCACACGCAGAACCCTCCCTGAGGCAGGCCTACCTTCCCCACTTCCCCTCAAGGAAGGAACAGACTATCGTCACCTCGCTGAAGAGCACGTAAGCCATGTGTCCCCTTCCCACAGCTGCAGATCCACCATCACCACCCACCTTGGCTGTTTGGCCCCATGCTGCTCTTGCCTTCTGCAGTCTCTTTCCAGAGGCCCAAGAGCTGCCAGAGTGATGGGCACAGGGTGGACACATAGATAGGGTCCCCACCGTAACCTCCTTACGTATTTATTTATTTACTTACTAGTCATGGTTCTACCTACACCCCAATGGGTATATTTGCAGACAATCTGGTTTCTCCATACTCTCACGGTATCCACAGGTGGTGCAGACCCAACTACCTGTACTAGCCCTCTGCAACAGCAGCCAGGCTTGATGTAAAGCAGCTATCTGACTGCACATTAAAAAACTGTGATATAATTTGCACTTTTTCTTGGGCCTTTCAAACTCGGATTGACTTTACTTCTCTATAGGAAGTCCTAACGTGCAACCAGTGCACGAGACCTTCCAAAGTCTCACGAGCCACTGAAGAGGGGGCTAAGCAGGACCCTACCTGACAGAGCAGCATCCATCATGTCAGCAGCTCCACAGCTCTGGTAACATGATTTGTTAGTTAACATAGCCTTTGTTAGCTCACTCACCAATCCTATACACCAATGGAGACCTACAGCTTTCAGAAAATTTCCAACAATAGACAAGAAGGGACTTAGCAACTAGTCCAGGTCCAAACTATACACTGCTTTGAATCAATCAAAAATGTGGCCAAAAGTATTTATTTATTATCCAGACAGCATTCCCTGCCAGAGAATCTGAGGCAGGTTATCTTCTCAATTAAAATGAGATTGACATCCCTTAAATTTAGTTTTTATCTCCTTTAGAACATATGCAAGGGCTAGGAGCCCTAAACAGAAACCTTACGCATGCAGACTTTCCCCTGTTGTTGTTTACCCCTTCATTGAAAAATATAAGAGTAAACATATATGCAGCTCAAATATTCTAACTGGTGGTGCACTGCATGCTGTACCAGAGGAATAAAGAAGAGAGCCGATGGAACAGGGAGGGTAATTTACTGTGCACTGGTCTCAGCTGCCAATGATTGCAAAGGGAACTCAGCAGATGTTTTTTTGATAAAGGTTATTTCTTGTGGCAGCAGCAGCAGCAAAATCCATAGCGTTTTTCTGTAGGACTTTGCACACTGTGATTCTGCTATTTCAGTTAGTCTTAACAGCTGCAGGATAAAAAAAAATGTTCCACTGCATTATTTGAAATTTGTCATGTTGATTTAGTTTCATTACTGTTATTAAATTTTATTCTGGAATGGTTTACATATCAAGAATTCATAATGGGTTTCTGTGTGGCCTGGGATTTATTCCTTGAATGAGGAAAGGACTCTACTGTGACAAAGTCATAAAGCCTTATTGACTTGATCCTGTGCCATAAACATAAGATTCAGAGAGTTAGAATGAATATTAAATTGATACGATGGTTGTATTTTCATCAGGAGAATAACTCTTTCCAAAAACAAACCTCACAGTAAGTCTAGATCTATGGAATTATTTTAGAAATCTGCTATTACCAGGCACAAATAGGAAAATATATGCATATTTAACATACGGTTCAGATCCTAAAGAAAAAAAAATATAAAAAATATAACAAAAATTAAAAGTGCACAGACATATGGAAGGATTTAAATATGTGAGAGAGTGTTTCTAAACAAAGATGTACTGAGCACAGAAAGGCCTTTCAAGAATCTAAGTTGTATTTAAAGACAAGATGAGCAAACAAATTGAAATTACAGAAGATACCATAATTTGATTCAAATTCAGCCTTTGGATCTCTTCTAATGGGACCACTTACAAGTCTAAAAAATGTTCGAGTTGGCTCTAAATTTTGTGCTATAAGCCAATGCTTAAATGTGAGTGACTGCCATTTTGTCACATTCCTGGAGGGCAATTTGCACACAGGAGAAAGTTGCCGTGTCATGTAATGTAAATTATTCAAGATCACATGTCACCTCAGAGAGATATACTCTTGCTGACTTGTAAATTAAAGACAAGCCACAAAAGTTCCTAATTCCTTCACAACATAACTACTCAAGAGTTTCTGCTGAAAGACTGCCATCAAAAGGCAATAAATCTTCAGGAAATAATATCACAATGCTAAAGTTCTCCAAAGCACTCATGAGTTTTTCCCAACTTTCTCTGGAATATTTCTTTCAAAAGAAAGCAGATGGCAAAATACTCAGTGGGTCAAATTTTGTGTTGAAATGCTCCCAGGGGTTTCCGTTAATTCGAGCTGTCTCTGCACAGACACAGACAACAACAGAGAGTGCTGCCCCCCATTCCTTCAGATCACCCCATTTTTTCTTGCTTCACTATCAGAAGCATTATTTGAAATCAGTATTGCTGTTCAGCGCATTCTGGAGAGAGAAGCATAAGATAAAATGCAAAATAATGCTTCTCACTAAATTGGATTCACAGATCCAGGACGTGCCTGGGTCCAACCCAAATCCATCCTTCTCCTGGTCAGAAACCCTTGGACAGATGACCTGACCTTGCTCCTCCTCTGCCAACCCAGCTACCCAACTGAGCAAAACCAGGTCTTCTCTGAAAGTCACACCATTGCTGAGCTGAAGCGTCTCAAGAAGCTAAATCACTATAGAGAACCAGATTTATTTATTTACTGGTTTACTGGGGAAAAACAAATTCTTTAAAGGACAGATTTTCAGAAGAATTCAGTGCTGACCTCATTGTGTCACTATTGATGTCAGCAAAACCCGCTGAAACAAAATAAAGCCAATGATGGACGAGTCTGAAAATTGCACATGCTGTAAACCACGAAGAAATTCACAGCAACTTCATTAGCTGCATTGCTGCTAATGAACAAAGCCCGGCCAGGGACAAGGGCTTGCTGGCAGCCAGGAAGGGAGCATGTCGGGCCACATGGCCCCCCAGGGTGGTGTCCACAGCCGGGTGGGCGCCGGAGACGTGTGCTCGTGCGTGGGGAGCTGCCATCCATCGTGTTTGTGCCGAGGTTCCGGGTGTTGCCAGGGGTTACAGCACACACAGCCAGGGACAGGGGCCGCACAACACGGGGAAAAGTGTTTCAGCCCAAAAAAGGAAAACATCAGCTACAGAAATGCAACAGCAGAGGCAAAGCACCAGAGATAATCAAATGTTAATATAACCACATTCCTCTCCAGTGTAATGAAAAAACATCAGAAACCATGAAGAACATGTTTCAAGTAACCAAGGGGTTTTTCTAAGAATAAATTCAGACAACTCATATTCAACTGTGCCAAGGCTAGAAGAAGGGAGCCACTGCAGACATACAAAATCAGCTTGGTGCACGTCCATGAGAGCCACACTGCTGGGCTGGGGCCAGGCAGAACCTTCCCAATTTGCCCACAGCTGCTCCCAGTGCCCACAGCCACCACCAATCCATCCCAGCAGAGAACGAAGGTCAGGCTGAAATATTGCTGCTGGCGCCAACCAACCACGAGGTTCAAGCAGTCTACAACTGGGAGGCATTAAACCTTTATGACTCTGCATGCACCAATGGCATCTCTCGAGCAGCTGTGCAGGAGAAAGAAGGAGCCTCACACAACACCTATTCTGAGTGAAGGCAGCCAGCAAAACAGCCAACACTTCAATGTTGCCTGCTCCATCTTCAGACCACACACATTTGCTGTTGGTCACCTAAATGCAGACTATTCTTCAGGTGCTTTCATTTCTCAAGCTTGCACACTGCAAGGAAACAATACTCAGCTAGTCCTAGATTAAAAAAAAAAAAAAGTAAAGCTTTAAACTTTAATAAGATCACAAAGCTGTTAGCTTGAGTCCTGTTTTCCATAAAACTCACATTCATAACAAGCAATAAAGATTGAAGCTTGCTGCAATATAACTCATGAGTCTGCCTAAAACTTAGATCTGAAGAGATCTCCCTTAAAGGTAAAATGAAGCATAGGCTTCATGCCAGACCAGTCTTTTGTTTCTTTTCAATAAGAGAAAGAGTGCCAACTATGATAAAGTTTTATAAGGAAGTCACCTATTTTCTAAAAACATGACTGCAACTAGCCATTCATTTAATTTAGGCTCTCAACTGCCAATACTATTAATTGACATCACTTTCCTTCTTATCTTTCAGTAAGTCAAGAATTTTTTTTTATTCTATTTCTAACTCAATATTCCTATTTACTGCATTCCATATAAAATTAGACATTCCTCTGTTTAAAAGGATAGAATCAGAAGACAGCCAGAGACCTGATTTGCTTGGTGTGGTGCCTTTCACAATTTTTATCAATATCTTTGATAAGATTCATGTTTAAGGCATAAGGTTGTAGCAGAACATCATATGACACATGCAGAAAAAAATGTGCTGCTTTGAGGCTGTTCAGCATAAGCACAATGGATTTATAGCACATTGAAATCAATAGCAGACTTTGCATAGATAGTATTGAACTTTAGCTGCATCCAGCAGTATGAAAAAGGACAAAATAGGGGTGAAACAATGGTTCTGTCAATTAACCTGCCCACAGTGCACTGTTAGCATATCTGAGCGGGCTACAAGCAATCATTATAGTATATTCCGAGGAACTTTTGAAAGAGTGAGCCCTACTTGTAAGCAAATTAGTCACTGTAAAAATATCCCTAATAACTTAAACTTATATGTTGATAGAACCCGCCAGCATCTCAAAAAATTGCTCTATCCAGGAATATAACCTAGAATGTTAAGTGTTAGAAACATGAATTATTAGATCAGTTTCATGCCTTTCTCCTAATAATGTAACATTATTTCCTAGTGCTTTTGTGTGTTCTTTTTTTTTATTTTTTAAATATACCAAATTGCAGTGGCAAAGTAGGTTGTGTAAACAGAATAAGAAATAGGGGGTTTTTACCTCACTGTAAGTCTTGTTCATGACACATGGTCGATTTGCCTCACTGCCACCACTTTGCTTTCCTGCTTTTAATAGGAATGATAGTAATATCTGTCTATTCCTCAAGACATTTATGCTGATTACTTATCACTTACCAAAATCTTTCAAACTGAAAGAAGTGTCACACAGGCCATATGAGACATAAATTTGTCTTTCACTGTGTTTCTTACTTCCTTTTTGTGTTGAGAGCCAAGACTCATTTCTGATAGCTATCATGTTCTACTCCTTCTCTCATCAATTATTTGAAGAAGTTACTGTCATCCAAGGCTATGCTTCTAATGATTTTTTTAGTTGTGTAATTTAAAGAGTGCAAAATCACTCAATTTCATCTTATTCTGGAGATCACTAACTGTAATTATACATGGAAATGATGAAATGAAGAAAAACTAGATATACTCTAATCCACTTTCAGGGTCTAGCATAAGAAATCCAGGTCAGTTATGCTAATTCCAAACAGTGTAAGTTCACTAGTGCTTCAGGACAATAAGAGTGGTATCAAGTTATGGAGCAAAAGTTTGTTCACAACAAAGATTTCATTTTCCCCACGGAAATGGTGGACCTGTATAAAAATTCAAATTATTCTCTTTTGACTATTTGGCCAATCATGAATTGCAAGTCAAATATGAGCACACCTAAAAACCCATCCCCTGCCAAAAGGACAGCCCTCCACAAAACCTGCAACCCACTCAAACCAAATGAAAAAAAGCATATTTCAAAATTCCATCTTAACCAAAGAGTTCAAGGAAACTGACCTTGGCTCTTTCAAAGGCTTTAATAATTACTCTTTGAAGGAAAGAAATGTGAGAACTGATCCTTTCACACATGAGAAGAATAAATGAAAAGATTCAGTAATGGCTCTGACATCAAGTTCAAGTATTTCCTTAATGGGAAAAACCAAGAAGAAATGCCTGGAGCACTGAGGGAGGATGAGATCCTTTAAAAGAAACTGCGACATCTGATAAAGGACATTAAGGAAGTGTTCACAAATAACCTGGACAACCTGCACCATACAGGACTTAAAAGAATTAGCTAAATTCCTCTATGCTCGCTGTGCATAAACCAAATAACTGAAAAATTAGAGCAGAGGGAAATATTAACCTTACCAACTTAAACAACAGCAAGGGTACTGCAGACAGACTCTCATAAATCCACTTTCTGTTCCTAATGGCCACTCCAGCTTCAGTGAGCCTTGGGCCTTTAGCAAGGACAGAGGACTATCACAAGTGCAGATGAGCTTTAATAGGGGCATGATGCTGTATATCACAGGATCTCAGCTGAAAAAGTAATTCACATTGGCCTGGCCATTTCAATGTGGCTTTCAAGTTGCTGAGGTAATGAAAGTACAGGAAATAAACTGCAATGTAGCGAGGTGGTGGGAAGTGTCTCCTGGCTACCATGTGGATGACTGCTAGGAACAGTCTGTCAGACTTCTTTATTGATGATCTGGAAAAGAAAGTGCACAGCACTTTGATGAAAGTTGTATAGACTCTGTAAGAAAGACAGAAAGAAAGTGTACAAAGAAACAAAGAAAATAATAGAGAATTTCCTAGAGGAGATAGAACCATGGAAAGAAAATAACTAACAGAGACTCAGCTTGGAAAAAATGCAGCCTGGGGGGGGTATCTGAGAAGGAGTAACAGGAAGGAGAGATCTCAGGTGTAATAATGATGAAGGAAATGTAGGGAGATAGCTCATGCTAAATGACATGAATTGGTAACATGCTATGGCACGAAAAAGTCCATACAATATTGGACAGAGTAAATAGCGTCACATCACTGAGAAAGGAACAAATAGCCACTTTCTGCATGGTGCTAATACAGCTCCATCTGGAATATTACACGCATTTCTGGATATTGACAAATTTGAGAGTTCAGAGAAGAGCACCAAACATGTTTCACAGCCTAAGAGGACTGATTTATGAGGAGAAATTAGAAGAGTTAAATATATAAATTGCTTGACTGAGAAATGATTAATGGGGGACATGATAACAGACTACACATATTTGAGGAAGACCACCAGTGAAGGAAAGGCATTTTTCAGCAGGATTCACAGGGAACAGCAAAGAGTCCAGAGAGTGACTGAGATGCAAAAACAAGTTCTGAGTGTCAATAAATGCCTCCTGACCATGAATTATTATAATCTGTGGAATAATTTCCTCAGTGGAAGAGACAGAGAGTTTTCACTTGTGGCTTTTCAACACAGACTTGAAGAATCTCTTAAGAAACCTGTGTGCCCACAAATGCAGAGGTTTGGACTCAGTGACCTCTCTGATCCCTTCCAGCTTAGCTGAGCTGGATGCAGTCTACAATTCCCTCTTCTCCAAGGTGATTTGGGCATAGGAGAAATGACTGAATTTGTAAAGATGTTACATTCTTATTTGTGTTTCTCCCAGTGCTGCTTGCTAACCTGGCATTCATCAAACTGAAATAAACAATAGCTGCTGTTAGAGAAGCACTTTTGCTACTTGAGGGTCATGGTGAAAGTCTCAACACCTGTCTTACCACTGCATGCAAGTAACAAATCAGCCGTCTGATACCCACAGAGCCTTTCAGTGACTCAGTTTGGTTCTTGATGAGCTACATTCAAGGTAAATATTATATGCAAGTGCTTCTTCCTTCTTTTTAAGGTGAAAAAATAACTGTGTAGCAAATCCTGACTACTCTGGTTATGTCAGGAAGCTCACGGTTGGCCAAGAACACTTGGAGAAACAATATGAGCCCGGCAAGGCAGGCAGTGGGAAGGTAATTGGAATCCTCCTTCATCTGGCACCACAGGGTGTTTCCCGGGGAGACAACACCACAACACGTGTCATGCAGCAGCAACAGAAGTTTTAAATCTTACAGCTCCCTTTGCTAGATATATCTCCCAAAGTTAGATTAATTGTGAGTCTTTCATCTTCAGCCATCCCTGAAAGGCCTTATCTTTATCTCTGCTTTCAGAGGTCCATAAATTTCTTTGTGTTCAAAGGCTTCATCCCTTCCCCTAGTCCCTCTCTAGTTCAGATATCTTCCTACTTCAGCACGAATGGTAAGTCTCTCTGTATTTAATCCCCTTAAATTATCTCTCCCTTCATACTTCCTTCCATGTCTTTCACCAATTTCCCTCCAATGCTTCACCCACCCAGTTCATCCTTGCTGAATCCTTCTGTTGGCAACCTTTCTACCAGAAGCTTTCCCATCATGGAAACTAACATGGCTACTTTCTTTTTTCCTGCTATGTCTTTCCTTGTTACTGGAAACCTAAAATATTTAAATGCAAAGTCAATTTTAAAATCATGAAGTTTGTTTTAATATTTTCATTTTTTCCATAGATGTCTTTTCCCTCTCTCCAGAGGCAAAATTATCCATAAACTGTTGTCAATGGTTATGCTTAAAGCATTCACCAAAAAACCTAGTGTGAAATATATTCCACTTTGGCACTTGCTTTCTGCTAGGTAAAGAGATTTAAATCCCTAAACAAAAATGGGTTTAGTTTATAAGTAGGCTGCTATGTTTTCAGTGTAATTTTTATTCATGTTTTTCTACATTAGATATGACTGATTCAGGTGGATCAGTCCCTGTACACTAGGTTACCATAATTATGCACTATACTCATTTCAAAATTAGTTCCAGCTAGTTAGCTTCCCTGCAAGACAATTCACACTTCCAACAGAGAATTTAACCTAGTTTGATGATGGATACATATCAACAGCAAAATCCATTATTTATACAGTGTAGGAAATAAACTTTCTAGCTGGCTGGGGATATGAAGCGTGTGAAGGGTTTTCATTTTAGATGGTTGGACATTTTAAACTTAAGCAGCTTTTAATCAACATACCATTGAAACCAAATTTCGGCAGTTGCATTTCTTATTCAGCAGTGGTACAATGTAACTGAAAATAGAAGCTCCAAAAGCTTGATGGTCTATTACTCAAAATGTGCTTATAATAAATTAGATGTAAATAGTGGTTATTGTGTGCTAAGAAAAACCAGAAAAGACAACCAGTTTCAATAAACCGGAGGGGCTAAGAGGAGGGCCATTTCCGTCCTACTGTTCAGAAATAATTCCTATAATTCAAGCACTCACATGTATCATTGTTTTCTGTTATTATCCAGTTACAGTAGCATTTAGACACTCAAGTCTCATAGTACTAAAATAGTTTCTGAAAAGCTGACACCAGTTACCTAGAACTAGACACTGTTATACTTTAGCATCTACAGCAAGGCTGGATCAGGCTCGGCTGAGGAGGAGCTGCAGGAGGTGTGCAGAGAAGGGATTAGTTCTGAGTGGCATCACACACTGGGTGAGGGGAACCTGCCACAGAGCTGGGCTTCCCTGAGTCTGCGAGGGTCCCCGTGGTGCTCTGCTGTGCACTGCTGTGGCACCAGGCACAGAGTGGGACTGCAGCATGTTAACTGCAGTGTCATATCTCAGGTCTTCCAGCAGTGGTGGGTACCTTAATCCTGGTGAAACCAAGGTATGTAAAGACCACTAATATGTGTGCCACTGATATTTGGGCTTAAATAGCCATGGTTACACAAGTAAAAGGGAATTAAGAAAGTGTTCCACCTGAAGCAGTGGAGAAAGGAGCACCTAGTAAAAGGAAGGCAAGCTGGGTTTATTTCTGCCTCTGGTTTTCTATACTTGTAACAGCTTTCCTTTAATTCTAGGTGAAGACGGCTAATTATGAACCACACAGACAGACAGGGAAGCACACCCCATCACCGAGTGACAAAGAGAGAGGCTACAGTTTTCACACTGATGTTATAAGAAGAGACTGTTATAAAAATCAGTCATGGATTCACCATGTGTAACGATGGACTCCGTCATCCCCCTCCATTAACTGCAGTACTTGTGCTGCAATACTAGAGCCCCATACATTAGAGCCTTGTTATGGGCCTTCTTTAGTTCCTCAGCTCAGGGTGCTGGTTGGAGGGACCTGGGTGCTGAGAAACGCAAACATATGTCAGAGACCTGCCTAGGGTAACATGGGACATAGCACAGACTGGCAGGGCAAACTTGTCCCCTTTAGACTGTACATCCTTCTGAGGGGAATGACAAAAGTTGGTTGCAAAAGTTTGTTGCAGAAGTTTGTGACGGTTTGCTACTGAACCATTTGGGGTGGGTCACTGGTAAAACTTCAGGATTGTAGATTGGAACAAAAATCTTAGTGAAACAGTACAAGAATTATTTTTTTTTAAATTATAATTTGTTAGAACACCTCATCCAAAGGCAATTGTGATTCTTCTGACACAAGCAACAGGAAGCAAGGGAGGTGCCAGCCCAGGGAAAATGCGTATGGAGCAATTGGTAGGACATGCATGGGAAGATAAAAACTAAAAATGCAAGTGAAGTCTTCAGCATATCAGTAGACAGCAGTGCAACTGATGGCAATAAAGTTCCCACTCTCATACTTTGTAGGAAACGGCACAAATTAATAAAGAACTTATTGAAAAGCACCCAGAGTCAGAGCCTCATCCACATTTAGAGCAACCAAGTTTCAGAGCATGCATGGAGCTGTCATCTGAGGACACTTTTTCCAAGAGAAAACTGAAGCCAAGGCTAGCTGCACTGGACACTGGGGACTTGTAGGAATAAAGGGTGAGAAAGCAAAGCAAACTCCTCAGCTAAATTCAGTGCTCTCAAATCCATTTCATCCCAGAATAGGGGTGAGAACTGGTGCTGAACTTCATGAGGATTCTGAGCTACCTGGAAATTGCAGATGTGTATGTTTTACAGTAATTGCTATATAAGTGATCCTTTAATTTTCTTCCATACATCCTCTTCATACCCTCTGCAGACCCAGCAGCAGTCACTGGTTATTGTCGCTGATCTGATCCACTTGTATTATAGCACTGGTCTTTGGTATGCATGAAAGACAATTATATTACAGAAACAGCGTCAGGCCCACATTTAACACAAACCTGAAATGTGCACTGCTTCAGAGCCCTTTCAGGTATTATTATTATTAATGTAAAACCTTCTACTTGGAATATGAAACTTTTTATGTATTCAGTGTTCAATTTAAATACAGCAGCTTGTTATTTTTTCAAGTATTATTTCAGACTAGTTTTTTAAATGTTATATAAACAGCTAATCAGATGGTTGAGCAAATACTGTGATTTTGTCTATATTGTGTTTTCATTGTGAGAAACACACAACTGTAAACATTTTTGTTTGGGAAAATACATAAATACACAAACAGATAAGGGAAAATAATCTTTATATCAAAGAGCATAGGCTTTCGCAACCTCTACCAGAGAACAGTGAAATTGTCAGCTGAATGCACAGAATTGTAAAAGGCACAGAAAAGAACCATTTCATTGTGACATTGTCGTGGCCCACCACCTACTGCACTTCAAAACAGCGGATTATGATGGGGCCAAACATTTCAGCAGGGCCTGTCGCAACAGAACATGGGATAAACTAACGGAGGGTCGATTCAGATTACACATAAGGACGTTTTTACGTGAGGGTGAGGGTGGCAAAACACTGGAAGAGGTTAAACAGAGGGGGCGTATCCCCCACAGCCAGGGCCGGGCCGCGGTCGCTGTGGGCGGGCGGGGCCGGGGAGACCCGCGCCTGCGCGGCCGCCGCCATCTTGG